>OZ023318.1:42879715-42957793 GCA_964007375.1 Ophion obscuratus
TTGAAAATGTTGTTGAGAATAGCACAAAATTAGTGCTGACCAAATTTTAGCCCTTAATATTGATATTTAGAGGTCCCTTGTCGCGATTTTCTATTTTCCATTCATTTAACATGGTAAAAGTTTTGTTTGCCGCTTCTGAGCTTTATAACTCGCCTACGGGCAAACACACGGAAACGCCTAAAAATATTGTTTATAGAAAATTTAACGCTCTAACAAAAAGGTCCTTAGCCTTCATACGATAAATTCGTTCGTTCAAATTTTATTCAACAATAAAGTTGAATTGATGATAAATTTCATGATTTTGTGAGATTTTTTGACTTTTCTGACAAAATTATTGATTTTTTGTTGTTGTTTTTTTGGGGTTGATCTTGAAAAATATTGTATCCTTTTTCAAATTATTCCCTACATATTTATCATGCTATGGGAATTAAATTCGGTATAAGAATAGATTTTTGTACTAATGTACTTTTAACTCACAATAAATTTGAATCTATTTAGAATTTTAGAAATCACCTATGGAATAATTTCAAAAGGATACAATACTTTTTAAGATGAATCAGAAAAAAAACAACAATTTCGTTGTAAAACTCCAAAAATCTCATAAAATCATGAAATTAATCATAGATTCAACTTTGACGTTGAATAAAATTCGAACGAGTGAATTTATCGTATGAAGGCTAAGGACCTTTTTTGTAGAGCGTCAAATTTCCTATGAAACAATGTTTTGGGCATTTCCGTCTGTTTACCGGTAGGCGAGTTATCAAGCTGAGAAGCGGCAATCAAAACTTTTACCATGTTAAATCAATAGGTAATAGTAAATCGTGATGAGGGACCTCTAAATATCGATATAAAGGGCTAAAATTTGCTCAGCACTCATTTTTTGTCATTCTCAACAACATTTTTAATGAAAATTTCAATTGAAAAAAAAATTGGGTCAGTCTAATATATATACCGCCCAGCCACCAGTGCCGATTATAATAATTCTATATATAATACATATTAATACTAAATATTCATCGGCCGGCTACAGCTTTCGAGAGGTTAATTAAAAAATTATAAAGCGTAAAATTCACAGGTAAGAAGTGGACGAAAAAAAATCAAATTTTTAATGGAAATTTAAATTTTTGGTAGACTTGAGCGACCTCTAAATATTTTTTGCCAACTCGCAGCTTCTGTGACACTTTTTTCCTTCAAAGTAGATAATCGGATGGTGAGAAATAGGAAAAATAGAGCTCAAATTTGTGTCACCCTACCATATATATATATATATATATATATATATATATATATATATATATGAAAACTGTATATTATAACTATAATACACGGAACAGACGATTCGTACGCTCCTGTCGTTAACAGAGGGCTGGCCATGAGAAAATCAAAGACAAAAGACGATCTCCCGTGACAGCTAGCAATTCGTGAAAATCACATGATGCATGCGCGTGTGCATGTATATATACGTGTGTGTGTGTGTGTGTGTGTTGAGATGGGGATAAATGTTTTTTTCGCCACTAGATAACGCTGATATGCGACATAGTTTCTCGCAATCGTATCGATAGAAGGCAGCTTACATATAGACGTGAGTCGCCCGTGTCAACCTCATAACTTACTTGGCGCGGGGGACACCGCGATCAAGAAGGCGATTCCCCCTGGGCGAGGCCTTTCCATTGCACAATTTGAGGAAACGGCTGAACCTTCCGAATACTCCTAACGTGGGTATCTCGAGCGCACAATTTTTGATAGTCGGGACATGCGTTCGCGCAGTCCCGGAATCATCTAGATCGAAAAACAAATCGTTCCCAAATGATAAGCATTTTTGTTGGAGTCTTCTTTCTACCGTGAAAACATCTGTACGTAGGTGGAAAGGACGGTTCTAGATTCAAGTACAGCGCGACTGAGACATGATGATGAATAGTGAGCGTGACTTTTAGGTATTCAGGTGATAGGTGTACATGAGGGGAGAGGATGTTTTGCATCCGGTATGAAGGACGTTTTCAGAGCCTTCAATTTTATTTTGGATGTATCGTTGATTTTTGGGAACACGGGAATCTGCAGCTGATTTCGAAGAGGTTGGAATTTCGAAGAAATGACGTTCAGTATGGAGGATACAGGTCATTATGGGGACGGTTCTCGAAGCCAAAAGTCTTGAAAATAATGTTACTGCGTAATGTGTGTCCGTATGTGTGTGTACGCATTCGCTTATATATATGTATAGTTTGATTTGGTACTTATCCATATATACGTGATCGTTGTCCAAAACGGCGCGTGAGTCCAGCGTGGCAACTGGTTCTACCGGTCAAGAAACGACTGTGGGTCCACTGAAACAGAAATTTCGGCATGGCAAGTGGGATCCAACAGTACGAGGACGACGAGAATGGAGGAGCATTAATTTTTGTCTCGTACAGAAATTTGTATTCGTCCGCGTGGGCCTTGTTTCATCAGGAAAACCACTGAATGTTGAAAAACACCTACCGGTTTTTTCGTTTTTTTTTTCCACGCTCGATCGCGCACTGCGATAGGACGAGTTCCAAATCTGTTTTTTTTTCGCGTAGGCTAAGATGATTTAGCATTTTATAGGGTTGTGCAATGATCCGTGCAGAAATTGTCGTAGGGATTCAATTGGATTCCCATACTCGTCCCGACTTCCTGATCAGGATGCAATGGGTCATCGCATTGGATCGCTGTACTAAAACGTCACGCTCGTATATTGGATTCTAATCGGAATCCCTCATTGGAATTCAATGTACACATCCAATTTGAATCATAAAGGGTTCCCACATTATCGAACAGAATGCGATTGGATTCTTGATGGATCCCGTTGGATTATGGAGGTTGGATTTTATCAATAAAATATGTAGATATAGAAAATGAGTGGATCTTGAAAAGGTATAAATCTTATCTTAAAAACGTATAAATCTTGTATTGAAAAAGGGGGATAGTACGGTGTCCGGGGCGCTAAGTTTTGACCGACGATTCTTGATATTTGAACCAAAATAATGAGAATTTCAAGAAAAAAAATTTGCCGTTTCGGCTTCCTTAAGGGGCCAGTGTGACACTTCCAAAAAATTGTTTTTTTTTTGTTGCCTTTTTCGACAGTTTATACTTTCAAGAATATCATTATCATTTATGTCAATATCATTTTATCTTGCAAAAATCGATAGTTAAATCTTTAAACGCGTTCTTCTCGAAATGAGATTTTTCAAATTTGCTGATATTGTAACTCAAAGAGCAATTATCCGATTGACTTGAAATTTGAACCATGTACTCTTATGGTCTTGAAGTTTTTCTCATTTTTATTAGTGTCGAAAGATGATATTTTGTAGATTTGGGCTATAGATCGGTAAATAAGGAGCCAAAAAAATGATCGCAGGATTTCTACAGCTATATCTGTTTAAGAAAATATGGGAAATTCAGTTAAAAAAATATTTCGTTGCATTCCAACGATGCAAACTTCAGCATCATGTACTCTTGAATATACTTACTCTACAATGACGTAGGATATTTTTGATTGGATGAAAATTGACGATTTGGCATTGAGAAAAACGACCATTTTATAGGCAAGAAAATAGACTTTTTTTTCACAACTACGCCATTTTGTTAGATTTTGATATTTTTCGAAAATCCTACGTCATTGTACAGGAAATACCATCCAGTTTAACGGCATTTTTTTCTTTTTCGGTTTCGGCTACTCAATCGGCCGGAATCATGTCAGTAGTGGAGGACCTTTTTTTGTGACCCCTCCGAAGGCAGCGCATAAGTCGCTTGGATCTCAATATTTTTCTATGAAAAAATGATGTAATATAGGTAAAAAAAATAGCGAAATATATTCTTAATTTTTCGAAACATTTAATTCAGTACTTTTCTTCCAAAAAATTCCCGAAGACCACACAAATTTTCAGCGTTCACGCTGTTATAGCCCCTTAAGGAATTATGAGAGCTTTTAGCGGTGGTTGGAAATACGCCAAAACTCAACGATTGTTGTTGGCTTATGGGTACAATATCTTTATTTTATCACAAGAAATGGAAATTGACCGGGCGAGCTTCAAAAGGTATTCCTTTGTTTGGGTTTTTTAGTGGTATCATATAAATACCACTAAACGTAGTATTTATATGATTTCCAACATAAATTCCGAGATTACAATGCTTTATTTATTTATATTTTTTTTATTTATAACAATAAAAATTGTTCCATATAATTACTACACCAAATTACTAAACGATGTATTTTACATAAACTTAGAGCCTTACAAGTCCGGAGAGAGATGAGCTGTATACTTTTAATCCCTCTTCGGACTCCTAGCGATTGAAAGTACAACTTTACTCTCTGTCGAGTCGCACCTATAAGTGAGGAAAACATGGTATTGGTATTTGAAATACATGTTTGCCTTCTGAGACACTACTGGAAAGTATATATTCCCTCGTTACCTCGCCTGATGTTCTTTGAAATTTTCCAACTCGAAATATCGTAATTTTAGATAACTAACGAAAAAAAATCTAATTTTAACGCAAAATAAGCGAAATATTAACTTATACCACTATTCATGCTGAAAAAAGTATAAACCTTATCTTCAAGAAGTATAAATTGCTTGAAAAAGTATATTTTAAAAACCGAATTGAATGACATCACCGAAAATCCACTTCAATTATCGGTTGTTATTTATTTTACTGCGCTTTGGCATAATATCACCATACGCGTACACGCTCACGAAGCGTGCAGGTAATGTGTCGGACGTCGGATTTTTCCGCGTGACTTTTCACATAATTTCAATTCGAACGTGGTAAGAATTCTCAAATGCTGTTCATCGGGGAACAGTGCAGAATCAAATTGGATCCCAAAGAGGATTATGTGCGGTCTCCCTAAAAAATCCCTACACAGATGTGGGTGCGTCTTGCTACTCCCCAGCAATGTTGTGCACGCGATAACGAAAGGATTTTTTTTTTGGAGATCCAACAAATTCCGTTTGAGAATTTTAAATAATAAATTTTATCAAATGATGTCAACCGGGGAACAGGATGGAATCCACGTAGATCCGATTAGATCCAATCCAAAGAAAACGAAAAATAAATGTGGTTGGTACACTGAGAAAAAAATCATTGATCCAGTATTATTGGTGTTATTGAATGAAATTTCGTTGATTTAATTGTAACATTTTTTGTGTAAATAATCGGATTTATTAGTCCAAACAAAACGCTATTGACTTTAATAACATGATAAAATTAAAAGTTTTTTTTTTTTCATTCTAAAGATATATTGTAGCCGAAAACAATATATTATTGAAACGGTCTAAAAAATGATCGCGAACAAATTTTATAGTTTTGAATGCATTTTCTGCAACGAACAAAAAAAGCGTTTCAATTCATAACACGAATATTGTTGATTCGAGTACACAAGAAAAATTGAATTTCGCTCGTTTGATTCAGACAAAATTTCTATTGAGTAAATATGTTATTTAATTTTTTTTTACCATATCCGATATTTATTTCCAAGTACATTATTCGTTAAAATATTAATATTTTATTTTGATTGAAAAAATTAAGCAAATACCTGAATTGGTTAAAAAATTATGCGAAAATGAAATTGGTTTCTTGCGCATTTGGTTAAAAAAATTCAACAAAATCATGGCCGAGCGCCACCGAAATTATAGGTGAGAGGAAACCCGTAGTTCTCGGAGTAACCGCTAGAAGCTGCACGCGCGCTTGTTTCTCGTAAGCGAAAATTTACTTAATCGCCGGAGAAACTCTAAAGAATATCGCTTCTTGGCCTTTGGCTAAGATCAAATCTGTTTTTATCAGTTGAATATCTGATATTCTCTCCATGGATATTCCATTGGATATATGATATTCTCTCCACTATTATCGTGGATGATCATTCTAATGCTCACTTTTTATTTAAGATTTAAAACAAATTGAAAGCTCACGTCCTATGGCATATTCGTTTCGTTGCAGTAAAGAAATAATTAATTCTATTGATTATATTTTTGTACGAAATAAAAAATGTTGTAGCAACCGCTTTATTATTTCATCCATACATCTACGGATTATATATAGAATGATTTCAATAAAATATAATTTTATTTGAGGGATAATGTAGATATTCAGAGAACAGAAGAGCTTTTTCAAATAAAATAATATGTTATTTAAATCGATCACATTTTCCAATATTTTATAGTATTGTAAGAATCTCATGTATCGGTGGCACTCCGCAGCAGCACATTTATTTGGATCAACCAATATATTTTTTTGATTCAATTGGTTTTTTTTCTCAGTGTACAAGTGACATTTGTTACTTGTCAGACCCGTCACTCATCGCGGCAACATCGTCGATAAATCTGCGCGCGATCAAAATACCGCACGACGCAGTTTCAATGTTTTTTTGATCGGATTATTTATCGGATTTTTCGTTCTGTTGTTTATCTTGGTTGCAAAGAAAGAGTTCGTCGACAGATTGAAGGTGACGGTGCGCCAACGTATGTATCGGCTTACGGAGGTACGCGCAAGCGCTTCGAGACGTTGCGGTTCTCGCGTCGTGTCGATAAGAAGGTGAATAAAAAGTTGTAAGAGCAGCCGACGAGACCTTGCGTATATCTTATCAAGCCTGTATCTCGCTTTGTCTCTCTCTTCTACTAACACCTTTCAAAACTTGCGTAAGTTTCTCACTGTCCCGTTGAAACATTCTACCTGGCACTGCGAGTTTCCAGGAGGCGAGGTGGCGTTTACGGCGCTTCGGTCGTTAAGGGCGTTGCTCCGTCGAATGCTTTGCACCGGTGTATTCGGGGTTGCCGTTCTTCGGGCGCCGCCATCATTGCTACGGAACAGCCTCGAGGTGCGTTCGGAATCATCGCAGTTGACACGAGCAGGCTGGATGCTGCTCTCAACATTATCGATACTCGGGCTCTTGAAATGTTTGCATCGATGGGGTGCAACGAAAGTTCTCTCTTATTTTCTACTCCTTTGTTTAAATTATCGTAAAAAATCTTGGCGCCATTTTTAGGTCGTCGATATCTATTAACACGGAACATCACTTGAGTATCCGGCCTCGATTTTGATGAAATTCATATATGTGACAAAGCATTGAAAACCATTAGACACGTGATTCTTTAAGGGTGGAAAAACGGCTTTGAGTGGGTAAACCACCCCTCAAAACAAGGCTGAGTGAAACTGAATCTGAAAGAAACAAAAATTCAAATCCTCTAATGTAAAGCGATGAAAAAATCACTAGAGTATTTTACCACCTACTACAGTATTTCAAAGAAGTATTTTAAAACAATTCAACAGGGGTGACGCTACTACTACCACTACAGTATTTTAAAGAAGTATTTTTAAACAATTTAATAGGGGTGACACTCCTTTTTTGAGAGGTTGCCTCCCCCTTAAACCCGTTTTTGCGCCGACAAAAAAATACGTGTCTAATATTTTTCAATGCTTTATCAGGTATATGCGTGTCAACCAAGTTGAAGGCAGACACATCCCTGATATACCTTGTACGGATTTAAAAAAAAAACGCCAAAAAAGTCTCACGAGTAAAAAAGAATTATCCGGTTTGGAAAACCTCATGGAACTCGAACGATGCAATCTCAAACCTCGTCGATACTGTCGGGATAGAACTTGCCATCGGCGTCGACGATCGCCGTTTTTTTTTATCCGGTAGTCTCTCGAATCTTGAGGGAGTCTTCAAACTAGACGGTATGTTGAAGCTACAAGGCACTTTGTAGGAACTAGGCAGTAAAGTGAAACTAGATAGTAGATGGAAGCTATACAATATTTTGGGAAGTAGCTGAAGAGCAGCTGGATTCTGAAAGGCGGCATCAATTTTTCATCCCTCGTGTAATTTTCCAACTTGGCGATTTTCCAACTTCTTCAGTAGCCCCATGAAAATTGGGATGTCATTTACTCGTCACCCAAATATCCCAATTTTCCCAATTTGCCAATTTTCCCATGACATCTCAATGAAAATTGGGATGTCATTCACTCGTCTTCCAAACAACAGGTCATGTGTGAAAGCAAACATTTTTATTGCGAAAAACTAACCTAAATGAGTTACAATAGATCGGAAACTTTAAGAGGAACGCGATTCTTGGAGGAACGCTTACACTCTAGTGAAAAATGCGAACGCGTAATGGCACATCAATGGCACGTGATCCAAACACAATTTGAACCGACGGAACTTTAACGGGCAACTTCAACCAATTGGAAGAACGAACATTTATTGCAAAATCTAGTTCCGCTTGTCGGTAAAAGAAGTCAAAGTAGCGGCGCATCCGTTCGTGATACAAAGACAATATTAAAACTGATCGAACTATAACGTTTGGTGGGCGATTACTAAAACTGGCGCCACCAAAGGTGTTTTTAATGCCAGGCCTGGCGTCATTCGGCCTGTTTTAGAAGACGTGACAGCGTGAAGCCCCGTTGTCATACTTTCTTTATCGATGTGACGATATACCAAAATAGGAATGGAAATGCTCAGTTGGTATTGAGGCTTTTTCACCGAAGGTTGTGATTTTTGTGTTGGCGCGATCCAATTGCGCAGTGGGCTCCTTTCATTCGGACGGTGATAGGAAGATCGCAGATGTCTAGGGTGCACTCTCGGTGCTGGAACCATCGTCGGATTCGAATTTACCGACAGTGCTGGGCGAGGCTTCGGTACTGGAAGGGGCCTGGCTACTGGAAGGGGCCTGGCTACTGGAAGGGGCCTGACTACTGGAAGGGGCCTGGCTACTGGAAACAGCTGTTGTGGTGTCCTCACTCGATGCGTTGTTACTGTTTGAACTCGGTTTGGGTGTTGCTTTGGTGCTGTCTCCGCTCTCGCTACTCGATGACGGACGTGCCGTAGTGACGACGGTACTGTCATCCCCTGGCTTCTTGTCGGAAACACCAGGCAACGTTGTTGGTTTTTTGCCAATACTCGCGGCTATCCTCTCCTGAACGCACGTTCCGGTTTTCTTAACGATGCTTGACGTTTGAGCCACCAATACGGTGAAAGCTTGGCTATTCGAGCAATACAGGAGAGATGGCTGAAGAGTGCCCAACAGTAAGGACAGTCTGCCAAGATTGAAGGTGACCGATGGTACGGCTCTGGCGGCGGCCCATGCTGCTTTGGCCGCAACCTTTATGACGGAACAAAAGTCAGAGAAAATAGCGAACGTAATGAGTGTGAAGGTGACAGAAATGGACACCAAATAGTTGGCGTTTCGTCGTTGGACCATCTACTCACCAATTTGATGCAAAATACAGCCCGAAGAGCCGACCTTGTGTTGTTGACGCCGTTGCCGCATTCCTGAGCTTCGACCCTTAGGGCGTTAAGATTTTCGATCACCTCGTCCGCGGTTTTCTTCATCTTGTCCACGTACGAAACACCCGTATGGATTTTTGCCACGACGCAACCGCTCATCTTGGAGTAAATCTCGACAGATACTCTGTCAACTTCATCGAGCAGCTGAGAACACTTGCTCACGTCTGTTGTATCATTGCCACGTTTAAGTATCCTCTGGATTTCCTCCTTGGTCTGTGATAGAAAAAGTTAGCGTTCTTCACCCATGACTCCAACATTGAACCATTTGGCCGTTCATCATTTTTGTACTCAAATCGACTTGCACAATGTTGACTCACCCTTTGGATTAACGAGGCTACGTACTCGGTCAATTTTTTATTAATGTTGTGGGCTGCTGTTTCGACCCTCTTTAGCTTCTCGGAGGCATCCTCTCTGAAACGCTCGAATCTGCTTCTCACCTGGCTTATCGCTGATGCCACCATGCTATCGATCTCCTGCTGAACTGCATGCACCTCGTCCGAAATGAAGGACGCATTCGCTGCCTGGACATTAAAGGGAAGAGTTTTGTTAACGGATGCGAAAGTGTTTCGTAACTTCAACATACTTAATACTTAACTCAACTTGGTGTGAACGTTCGAGATGGGGAATTGGGTTAGATGTAGAATTTTTTTAAACTTATGCTAGGACTGTATTTGCCGCAGAGAAGACATGTGCAGAATCTTCAAATATTTATTGCTTTTAGGATTATGCGGTTGAAGTTTGCTTCGTTGGAATGCAACAAAAATTCTTTTCATTTTCTGATTTTCATGATAATCCAAAATAATTATTTTCAGATTTGTTGTAGATTGCTAAATAAGAAAAATTCAATAAGAAAGATAAGAAAAATTCAAATAAGAAAAAATCAAAAAAGAAAAATTTAACGGCATTTAGGATTAGTAAGCCTTGTAATTTCGGTCATGAGCAGGAGTGTTGACGGGTTCCGATGATAACATAACCGTAAGTCGACTGAGGGCTTACACCTAGTTGAAACTCGTGAAAATATCGGTTTTTGGTTTTCGACGGATTCTCAGAATATAACAATTCAAACATATTCTCTGATAATTTCACATCGATTGGGTCAACATTTAGGGAGTTATGGGCGTTTATATATAGGACCCGCAAACCGGCGAACTTTAAGCACGTTTTTCTGTAAATAATTTTTTCATAATCAGTCATCACGATATCTCAAAAGTCACTGCACCGGTTAACTTTAAATTTTACAAGCTACTTTTAGATATCAAAAAGCAATACTTGAACGAAGGAATTTCGACGCATAGCTTTTTTTATGAACGAAAGTAGAGGGTTTTTTTTTCACCGAAAATCGATACTTTCACTTTGGACTACGGCCGTTTATTCAGAAATCAATTTTTTTTTATTAAATCCTTCTTCCATACACTAGATAAATTCATGCAAAAATTAAATACGTTTATTGATTTGTTTCCGTGCAGCAGTAGTCACCTCGTATCACCTTTTTCAAACAGCGGTCTGCATTAATCATTGTACCTTCCACATTTGTAAATATTTTTCCATACAAAAAATGTAAAAGACACTCAAAACCATACTCTTTGATGTGAAAAAATAAACATTTTACAACCGACACACGTCATTCCAGAAAAGAAATCACGAAAATTCCTCTTTCTTTCGACCGAGAAGTAGTTGCAACCCATTGAACATAGCCGCCTGTATCGGCACGGGTTTTCAACAGTTGCCCTGTGCCCTCGTAAAAATTATACGGCAGTGCATGAGGAAAGGCCGGCTGAGAGCAGTACCCTGGGGTGTCTTTAACTGACTGGAAATACCGACGTGACAAATGTGGGGTGGAAGCGACAGGAGTGAGATCGTTAAAGTTCCCAAGGGCACATGAAGGGACGTTAGAACTGTACTAACAGTACGTAACTCTTACCACACTTTTCTTTACACTACATTTTACTATCTTTCTCTATCTCAAGCGCCCCGTGTTAATAATAACGACTAATCGTGACGAGAACTTACCGAGGCGAAGAGTACGGCACACAAGATGAACGCGATTTTGGACATTGTGCCTTGTTGCTTAGCTTTACGTGTATGAATTGAAAAATTATATCGAACGTTGCTTATATATAATTTTGACGACTCGGGTGTGCAACGATAATCGGGGTGGATGGGGCAATAAAATGCGAACAAATGTTCGGCCACTTGTGTCAATTCAAGAGTTCACGCGGTATTAAGTTCGGTATGTAATTTCCATGATTTCCCATTTCTGCGAGATTTCGATATTTTTTGACGATTTTATTATTCATCGATGTTATCGGCTCCACGCGTAGCGTGGATAAATCATTCGCACTGCAATTTCAATGGAATTTTTTAGTACCAGCGAACAGTACAATTTATTGACAGTCCCGAGGGACGCCAGTCAAACACAGTTTGCTTTTAAATTATTCGGCGGATGAACAATCGCGATGATAATGCTTGCCGTGGGGTATGGATGGTATTATCTCTGGTACATTCATTAATAAACACGTCACCGTTTTATCGCAGCCTCAATCGATAATCGTTTTGACATAATCAAATATTGATGTGACACACTTGACACGGAACAGGTGTTTTAACCGCATAATGCTTCAGTGTTCGTCCTCGGGATATAATCCCCCCCCTCACGCTGGCGAGAAAAAAAGCTCGCGTGTCGTGATTTCGACATGAATTAAGTCCGCCAAATTGCCTATTAGTTCAAGGTGACGATTAATCAATCTGTCAAATATAAGTTTACAATTATTCGCAGATTTTATCAAATTTCTACTCGCGCTAATCATAAAGATTGGCAAAAGAGAAACCTATTTTCTCTAGCAAGAGCTAGAGAAAGTAGGCTAAGAAGCTGAGACGAATATAATTAAAATATGGTCGCAGATGTGACCAATGCAGTGCTGTGATAAAGAACAAGCTGTTGATAAAACCAACAAGCGCGTTAAGATGATTAACAATTTTACTTGCGTGATGTAATAAAGTGCAGGTTTGCATATTACTTTGTTAACATAACATCAATTTCCCACTGACAAGCGGATGCCCATGAGTTACGCACATTATGGGTTGCTTCTTTAATCTTGCGAATACAAACCTTGGTTCATGATGAACCCAAGGCCGAGAAATATCAATACGTCCAACGGGGCGAATTATCATGATCAGTAATAATTTGTATTGACATACTTTCCAGCTGAAACGGTGACGTTGAAGTTTGCATCGTTGGAATGCAACGAAAATGAATTCTATTTAATTAAGTTTTTTCGTTGTTGTTGTGATGGGCTGTGAAAATGTCATCTTATCGAATTAGAGACTAGCTTCCACCCGCGGCATCGCCCGTGTTTATACACGCAAGGAATACAATTTTCCAAATAAACTCTAACTCCCCATTTCACCCCCTCAGAGATAATTTTTTGGGAAACCCGGAAACACGTATTTTCTAATTTACTTTGAGAAGTGTATAAACAAAGTTTCGAGTCAATCGACTTACAGAATAAGATTTTCTATATATATTTTAACACCCCATTTCACCCCCGTAGGGGTTGAATTTTGGAAAATCCTTTCCCAGTGGGAGGTTACATTATAAAATGAAACTACTGTCCGAATTTTACGTTTCTATCTATGGTGGTTTAGGCTAGGCGTTGATCTGTCAGTCGGGTCCTTGTGTAACCTGTTGAACATTTTTGTCCTTTTATATATATTGATGCACGATCCCAATTGGTTTTGGATAAAGATAAGAATTAAACAAATAATCATGAAAAAAGTATCGTTGCACATCAACAATGCAAACTTCAACGTCATATGAAACACCTCGTTACAATATACATAAAGAATGACGAATAATATCTGCTCATCTATGAAAACGCATGGATAAATATTGACAACTCCCAGATATATTGGGTGGGGGGACAATTGTCGAACGATCGATATGTAGATGGGCCAAAATGTCGAATTCGAAAATGACGAATATTCGAATATAGATAGATCAATCTTACTAGAGTCTGTGAAGTCGAAAATAACAATTACGAATATGAAGATCTCGGAAGTTGATACGTAGCGAAAAACAAAAATCAGATTTAATAAAATATCGAAAAACATAAAATCGATGGGCTTGTATGCATAACACCAAATAATTCGAGACGACATTTCTCCGAATTAAAAAAATGGCGATGGTTTACAATGCAGAAAATCATTAAAGCGAACGGCCGAAAAGTCGAGTGGTTGAAATCGCGGAGGGTCAAAATGTAGAACGACCCGAATGGCGAATCGAGCAATACGTCACTTGCGCCTCAGAGTGAAGCTGCGAGATGGCGCTGGCGGTCTGTAGGCTAAAATATCGCAAGACAGTCATCCCACGTGACGGGCCCCACCACGTTCGCCATTTTGGCCGTTCGACCTTTCGGCGTTCGGCATTTCGGGCCATCGACATTTTGCGTTTTGATATATTGCTTTTCGCCATAGACGGTATTATGCGTATTAGGGACTCGCTATTTTCTGTTTCGGAGATATGGGTGTTCTACATTTTTCGATTCTGTATTTTTATGTTCCGAATTGCAGACAATCTGAATATTCGTTTTCAAATAAATTACCTCTCTAATAAATAATGGTTCGATTTATAGTCATTCGATTTTTTTATAAGTCGAAAGATAAAATTTCGAATGATTTAACCTTCGTTATTTTGAGGGTTCATAATTCTGTCGTTTCGAAATCTTTGTTGTTCTATGTTTGGTCATTCGACATTTTTCCCCCACCCGATATGTCTTTGTAGATTTATTTTACTAATAAATCTGCGATTGGAATTTTTTTCAAGTCTCCGTCTAAGTGCGCATGCTGAAAAGTTTGGTGTTCAATTTTAGCCCCTTCGTACTTAGCCACTTTTTTGTGTTCAATAAAAACTTTCCTTTTTCCACATAGTCTAGAAAAGTGGAATGTGACCCTAAATTATGCCAATTCGACTTGGATTATGCTTGATGCAAAATGAGTTGAATTGCTATAAGTGACTAATGCAATAAATTCGAATTAGATATTTTTTCCCAACCCTTCCCAGCAACATAACATTCTCCTCATTCAATCGCGCATTTTTCTGACAGCGTAGAGTTTTATAATCTTTTTGACACCGAACGTCTTGGAGTTTATTTGTAGTGAGATGAATGGACTGAGGGCGTGCATGTGCTTTTATACTTCGTGACGACACGTCACCGACAACGATGCTCCAGAAGTGGATCCTTATTCCTGGAAATTATAAAGCGCGTCCTGGCGCGTCAATCAGACTCAATTCTGAGTCGACGCTTTTCACCAGGAATAACCCCCGAGGTTAGTGTACTCGCCAGTTTGCCAACGCGATCGTTTAGTTGTCAAAACGGGGTCCCCAACTTAGCCGGGAGGTTTCAAACGCGACCCGGCTATCAATAGGGTCACGCGGCATGTATTCAGAAGTTTGGAAAGGCGATTCACCCCAACAGGCGTTACGAAACTTCCAGCGTAAACACTCAACGGTGATCATTGGAGAGCTGGACAACTTCCGAATAATTGATTCGCCACTATCGACAAGATCTACCTTCGTAAAGGCAAATTTTGATGTTGAGAACAGTATTTTACTAGATTTGAGTAATCAGATGAAGTTGATGACGATTCATACGCTCGTATGTAGGATTTGTAGGGACGAAAGGTCTTCGTCGTCTTCTAGCATTGGGAACTTTGCATTCATTTTCTAAGGGTTTGCTCTGCATTATTTTATTTCATGAGAATACACCAATGAGGCTCGCAGCATCACCGTTGAGCGAATAATCGAACTTTCGGACCATTGAAATGAGATTCGGAAACCTTTATGCAGATGAAAGTTACAATGTTTAGGAATCGACACTATGCTCAGAGCTTGATGTCGTTCACGGTGCGGTTTCCAATGAAGATCCGGAGTCGGATGGCTCAGAGGCGTCGGAAACGGATTCGGATGCTGCAGATGTGGGCTCGGATGCGGGTGCTGACTCCGATTCCGTAACGACGGGAATCTCGGGGGTGGTGGGGTCGGCAAAGCTTGGCCCTCTGTTATGGACTTCAGCAATTTTCTCTTGAATGCACTTGCCGGTCCTGTCGACGATGACCGATGACTCGTAGTTGAAGGCAGTAAGGGCGTTCATGGTCGTACACGCGGTCAAGCGGGATGGAAGCGTCGTCAGCAGGAATGTCAGTTTGCCGGCCTCAACGGATACCGATGGCACCGCCTTTACGGTGCTCCATGCTGCCTTGGCCGCGACCTGGTAGCACCAAGTCAATAAAATCAGTCTCGAGGGCTAGTTTCGATATATTGGCCAAAAGAAAGTTTGGATCAAAGTGGCAAAAGGCACTGTGGCGATTGGATCGCCATACTTACCGTATTGGTACATACAAGAGCTTTGCCTACCGCAAAGAAACCCTCCATGTTAGCCAGACACACGCGCGCATCCGTTTTGTGAAGGCTCAACATGGCTAGCACATCGTCACCGGTTTTAAGCATGTTCTTCACGTAAGTCGTTGCTTGATCGGACTTGTCAACGAAACACTTCTTCATTTGAACAAGCGCTTGTTGCGCTCTGTTCAGCAATTCGTTGCCCAATTTCGCGCACTCGCTGACATCGACATCTCCGGATCCATCGGTGAGCTTGGTAACCTCGTTCAAAACCTGTGAAATTGGAATTGACGCTTTACGCAGGGAGGCAGACGACACCTTTTTGTATACAGAATCTCTTTGGCATAACGCATGATTTAGTACCTTTTGAACCTTGGATTCTACATCTTCGGATATTTTGCCAGCGAACTCCTTCGCCTGTGTCTCTATTCGCGCCTTGATGTCTGCAGCCTTCTGTTTGGCGTCTTCGAGTGCTGCCTTCACCTGCTGCACCGCACTCTCGATCAGACTGTCCAGGTTCTGTTGGGCTTGTTCTAACGAACCTGACAGGGAGGCCGCGTTCGATGCCTTGAAATTTCAGCAGATTATTTGCATGGGAAAAATCATAGCCTATTGGATTCATGACTTTGGATAACGTCATCTATTCATGATTGGACGTCTACTACGGCACCCACACGCCATACGCAGGCAGGCTTAGTGAGCTTCTCATGGTAACCCAACCGACACTCGGTAAAATATAGCCGCTTGTATTGGCACAGGTTTTCTAGAGTTACCCTGTGCCCTCGTGCAAACGCGATGCAGTAGTGCATCAGAGGAAACAGTTGCTGTGGATGGCACTCTGAGGCAAGACATACGAATAGGAAATAAATGTCGAGTGTTTTGAATTTCGAGGCTCGTGAATTTGCGAAAATTGAAAGGTCCCTGTAGTTTCTATGATCTGCTAACTGTTAGTACCGCGTACTTACCGCGGCCAATATGGCGACGCACAGAAAGATCGTAATTTTGAACATGATTCGTGATGCTGCTGCTGCTCGATTGATGCAATGCCTTAACGATCATCGATCGGTGCTTATATACGAAAAATGTTGCTTCAATTTCACAGCTCAAGGTCGAATAGCTGATGGTGCAAAACACGTTAAAGGTCATTCTGCCACTTGTGTCAATTGACATTGGCAGGGAAAATGATGTAATTGATTAATCGGCGTGAACAAGTGTGATTTCGCTAATTCTACAACTCGGGCATATCCACTCTTTTGGTTATTTGTCAAACAATAGCCGCGGATTTTTATGTGATACGATCGGTGGGGTGTCAATACACGCGAGGTGAGCCAGGCCATCGTGAGCAGCGGTTTTAGGAGGTAAACTAGCGGAATTAATGAGAACTGCCGACACCAAATACACACTAGGAGAAATATATGGTGTTCACAATCATATTTTAACTGTATTTTATATTTCCCTGAGGGGCCAATAATATTTTAAAGCCATAGTTACTGCCAAAAGTATAGTACTGCTTATTAATATTTCAGCAGTTGCATGAATTATGCACATGTGTTAACCGCGACCATCAATCTTACAAACATACGTTTATTGTTTAATGTTATATAATATAATAGGTTTTCATGAAATGGATATTCCCTGATACTATCAAAAATGTACTTATCTATGATACTAATAGTGAACAGGAGTGAAAATAGGGTGTCTCAAAATGACATGACATTTTAATTTATTAATAAAACGTATTATGTATTTGTAAAGTAGGAATATTTTTATTTTAATATAAAAATATTCAAACATGGAGGTTATGTGTGGAACACAATATCCGATAAATGGCCGCCTCGTCCCTGTTTGTAAACGTTCACACTTTTGACGAAATTTTAAATCACATTTTGGCATAATTTCGAACTAATTTCATTAATGGTGCGTCCAACTGCTTCCTTGATAAAAATATTCGTACTTTTTGAATAAGTAACTCGTTTTATTAATAAATTTTAATGTCAGGTAATTTTGAGACATCCTTTATATGTATATTGATTAAACATGTTGCCTGTGATTTGCCACGGTTTTTATATTGATTTGTACCATATTACAAGATACGATCTGCTATATGCGTATTTGGTGTCTTATTCAAGTGTTGGTTCAAGGCACCAATGCCCGTCTACTTAAGCATAGAATATTCCATAAATCCAAAATAAAATACGCAACAGAGAGTTCTACCTCGATGTTTAAAAAAATTATAATTCGTCATTCCTTGCAATCTTGTGATGATTTATTTAGAAGAAAATATTTCGCCTACACATGAAATCGAACCTACAACCTAGCTGCCTATCTTCTGGCTATCCTACGCACGCTGCCACTACGCTACCGCGTACTTTTGGCGTTTTGAGCACAGATATGCCATAAGAGAAATATAATTCCGGCTGCACTTTCAAATAGCTGTTACCTGCGACTTAGGCGAAATTTTGCACAGATATTTTACAATATAAGCCACTATTCAAACGGATTTTTGGCGCATCGTAATAGTTTTGTATCATATAATAGTGATTTGTACAATATTATATGATACGATCTGCTAAATGCATATTCATGGGTTTCCTGAAAGAATAGAAGGTGAACTACAAGAAGAAGTGTTGAATTGATGTCCTATTTTTGCAATGCAACAAACATAGTATGTAACAGTTTGTGAGACATGCGTAGTTTTTAAAACTATTAAGCTGCGGTTGTACCGAACTGCAAATGATTTACGTCTTCGCTATAAGTAAACTTTACCATCTTTTTTTTTCGAATAGTCACTTTTCATAAGGTCTTCTAACAAATTACACTCGTAAAACGTTAATGTTAACTATATGAATTGTACAAACTAGACAAGAATAGTACAAGTTTGACTGAACTAAACCTAAGGTATAGTATACGACATTAGTACTTGTACACCGATTTAGTTATAGCACTGAATCAACCATATCTATATTGTCAAGTTTTTTACAATAGTGAATAATCATTTCGGGGTTAATAGATAGTCAAATACGCCACCGAAATCGCATGTTCAGGTATACTTTTCGCTTACCGCTAGTAGTGATAACCATATTATGATTGCGGTGCCAATAAACTATAACGAATTTTACTTTGATGAATTGGAATATTTTGATGACTTTTTAAGAAGTGCTTAGCCTTCACACCGTTTTGTAAAAAATCGAAATCGCCAATCGACTTGCGGTTTAATACTTTGAGTTGATTATAAAAAGAAAAAAAAACTGGTTGTTTTGGTGTACGAGGGTTCTATTCTATTATGCAAACTTCAACATCGTCTACCATGCTAAATACATTTTTGTAGATTTAGTAGCGCTTTATGATAGGATTTGATCTTAATAATCGACCGAACAATCGTTGTTTAATTGATTGCAGGAACTTGCTCATCGGCTGCATCGTCCATCAAAAAACTCGCTGTCAACTCTTCTCACGGTAAGAAACAATCATCGTCTTATCGTAAGAAAAAAAAATCGCTGCCCGGAAGTAAAGTGTAAACCGTGAAAACAATTTTTCTCACATTTTCCCTTCAAATAATATGATTATATAAATATTTTAATTAAAGAAATTTTACAAATTTCAATTTTTCAAATTTTCCCTTAAAATAATATCAATAATATGATTATATGAATATTTTAATTAAATAAATTTTACAATTACACAAATATGATTGTGCAAATGTACAGTGCGTCTCGTTTAGATCAGATTTATTCTGCTATCGGGCGTATAAGTGGTCAGGTGTCCTAAACTCCTTCGACGAATAAAAATACAACGAAACAGGTTTGCAATGGGGAGAAAAATATAGAAAGATAATTCAACGACCGTAGTAAAAAAAAGGCAGTAGGACATACAAATTTATTCCTTTTTACACGTAATAATTCAAACGCCAAATATCTTCCCGCGACCACAGCTGTGTATATCTTGAGTATACAAACGTGTGTACCCACTGGAGTTACAGTGTAATTTTTGCATTGCAATTATTTATGATCCGATGTGCAAAGCAGAAACGGCTAATCGGACTGAATTTTGTAATAAATTGCATCGCAAGTATTACGAAGAATCGTTTATCATGAACGAAGAGAATTCCTCTATCTTGTCCATTGTTTGGGAGAGGCAAATGGTGACAATGTCGTTCCTCATTCATTGGGCTAAGACTCTACGACGGTGAATGGACGACATATTGATTGATTGGCAGAATTTATTGTGCCCTAGTGAAACTTTCGGACAAATGAGGACAACAAAGTAGTGAAAATTATGAGAATAATAAATGTAGAAAATAATAAGCATAACTGAGTTTAAAAGATGTGGAAATAATGAAGAATCAAATGTACGAATGAGAAAACCAAAATGTATGAGAGAAAGGCAAACAATTGTCTTATCGATGTGATTCCTGATAACTGAATTTCATATGCAGCTTGGAAAGATTGCATCTCGCTCATCGGAATCTCGGAGTTTGGGCGGTCTCTATAGATGAGCCATTTGCCATTACTTTAAAGTGCTATAATTTCCGTGTTCTTCATGATAGAGAGATCGTTTGTTCTGCTAGATTCGTGTTGATCCTACTATATAGCTTTTAAGGAAAACCAACATGTTCGCGTTTAGAAATATGAAAGTTACCACAGGATCACAAAAGAGGATCAACATTTTTTTAAACATCTCCGACAAGGACCTGAAACCTTTGATTTTTTGTAGGACACTTCGTTTTATGACTTCCTTTTCACGACTAGGCTATTATCCTTGCTCTCTATCTTTTGAGAAAACAAGCATGTTCTCGTCCATAAATATGAGAGTTACCACGGAATCGTTCAGAGGGATCAACATTTTTTCAAATGTCTATAACAGGGTTCGAAACCTTATGTATGATTTCTTTTTGTCGACATATTTGGGATGCGAACAGAAAGTATTCAACAAGATTTCACCAATTGAATAAAGTTGATGATGATTCATACGGCCGCATGACGAATTCGCATCGTCAGAATATCTTCATCGCGTTCTACTTATAAAATTTACCGATTGGTTTTCTAGGAATTTGCTGTGAATTATTTTATTTAATCAAGATACATCAATGAGGTCTGCATCACTATTGAGGGAATGAGCGAAGCGTCGATAACTTGTCAAGAGTAGCTGGAATCTCCGTGTGGATAAGGTTTGGAATCTTAAAGAATCGACTTTATCCGAGGATTCCAGCGTCGCAGATTTAGTTATAGATTAAGCTTCGGCCGCAGGCGCGGACTCCGATGATGGTCCAATGTGGCTGTAAGGATTTGTAGGCGACGGAGCTATTGGGGTTTGGCAGGGGCGGCAGAGCTTGGCTTCCTGTTGTGAACTTCCTTGATTTTTTGTTGAACGCACTTGGTCGTCCTTGAGGCGATGAACTTTGCCTCGTAATAGAAGACGTTAAGGGCGTGTACGGCCGTACACGCGGACAGGCTGGCTGGAACAGACGCCAGCCGCACCGTCAGTTTGGTGGCCTCGACGGATAACAATGGTACAGTTTTGACGGCGGTCAATGCTGCTGCGGCTGCGACCTGGTAGCATCATGTGAAAAAAGTCGGCTTGTCAAACATCAATATGGAAATATCATCGACAACAACAAAAAAAAAAAACTTTGGACCAACGTGGCAAAGGCTAGTTAGCGATTGAACGTTTACACTCACCTTGTTGGTACAGATGAGTGCTTTTGACGCCGAATATAGGTCGGTGACGTTTTCCATACACTTACGCGCATCCAGGTGGTGATTGCGCATACTGTGTAGAGCTTGGTCACAGACCTCCAGCATGTTTTTCACATAGCCGGCTGCCTTTTCACGGTTGTTGCCGAAACACTTCCTCATTTCTGAAAGCCCTTTTAACGCTGAACTCGCCAGCTCGTTGCTTAACTTCGAGCACTCGCTGATATTGACATCACCAGCCGCGCTGGTGATCTCAGCGACGTCGGCCCAGGCCTGTACCATGGAAATTGTAACGCTTTACACGAGGAAGCAGAGAACACGTGACATTGACGACCTTTGCTCGCGGAATTGTCGTCAATCTTTTTGGCAGATCATTGGTCATTCTCTTCTACCTGTTGGACTTTGGACGCTACATCGTCGGATATCTTGTTCTGATACTCGTCAGCCTGTGCTTCGATGAGGGCTGCCACCTCTGCCGACTTCTGTTTAGTCTCATCGATCGTTGCCTTCACCGCTTCCACTGTATTCTCGATCAGACTGTCCACCGCCTTTTGGGCTTTCTCCAACTCACTTGCCACGGAGGCTGCGTTCGAAACCTTGAATTTACAGAAAATTATTCTCATAGCGAAAATCGGGGGTTAATTAGCTACGCGCGCTCATGGAAGCATTGGAAAAAAGTCAACTGCTCGAATGACCGCTGTTTATCGCGGTCATCAAGGCAGGCGTGTATCAATACTTGGATGGGTGACTGGCTACCAAAGGTAGCTTGCTATGATCAGCGTACTGGCTTGCCATTGGTCCTTGCACAAATGCGATACTCTAGAGCAGTGGGAAAGCTGCCTGTGGATAACACTATCCAGGACTACATCAGGAACGGGAAATAGTGTAGTGACGAATAAGTGACAAACGTGCAAATAATGGGGTTACACAAGTCCGCAAGGGCATACAGAGGAACATTGGAAATAAATGCCTCGCACTTTGGATTTGAAGCCTCGTGAAAAGAAAAAATTGCGAAACTTTGCTAGTCTCTGGAATCTGTTGGGACTAATCGTTGGTTGATTTTACTCACCGCGGCGAATGCGGCGACGCACAGAAAGATTGCAACTTTGGACATGATTGTTGGTGGTGCTGCTCGGTGAATGTAATATCTTGAGAATCATCGGTTGGTGCTTATATACAAAAAAAATGTATCTTCCATTTAACGCTTCGAATTTGGCCACTTGTGTCAACTGGCATTGCCATCATACACTGCGTAAATTCCGCAGATAAGTTTGATTGTGCCAAATCTTTGGTACGCAACAGGCCTCAAAGTTTGCGTAACATTGAAGTCAGCGCTGCATGGCAAGCAGCCGAAATTGGAGCATCGCCGTGACAAATTGATTTTGCAGTACGCCAACGCTGGTCGCACGTTTGCTCAACCGGTTAAGGGGTTAGGCCACTCTAGAGGCCGAAAAAATAGGCTTTTTGGGGATTTTTTTTCAGAACAACTACAAAATAAATCGTGATTACAAAAAAGGGTGTTTATCATAAATATCAGTGACTGTATACAATAATTTTTTTGAAGCGATTAATTTCACAATGGCGGCTGTGCAGCGTTTATCTCAAAACTGCATTTTTTAAGTTGGCCGGAAACATAACTCAGACAATTTTCACCGATTCACTTGATATGTTGAATATATCTTGAAAAATACATTGTCTATGAAAGTACGTAGGATTTTTTGTTTATATTGCATAGTTAATTTGTTATTAACAATTATCTGATGATTTTTTAGGCAAATTTTTCACTTTCCAAAAATTGCCTACAAAATCGTCAGATAATTGTTAATAACAAATGAACTATGCAATACTTTTTAAAAATCCTTCGTACTTCCATAAACAATGTTTTTTTTTCTCAAGATATATTCAACATTTAAAGTGAATCGGTTGAAAATTGTATGAGTTATGTTTCCGGCCAACTTAAAAAATGCAGTTTTGAGGTAAACGCTGCACAGCCGCCATTTTGAAATTAATCGCTTAAAAAACTTATTGTATACAGTCACTGATATGTATGATAAACACCCTTTTTTGTAATCTCGATTTATTTTGTAGTTTTTCTGAAAAAAGAATCCCCAGAATTCCTATTTTTCGGCCTCTAGAGTGGCCTTAAGAAGTACTTAGGAGGAGTGAACTGGATAATCCTACCCCACTCGGCATGTTCTCCAGACATCGCTCCCTCGGAGTACCATTTATGCCGGTCGATGCAGTCAGTGCATCTCATTACGATTCAGCACTTCACCTCGTACGAAGGAGTCGAAAAAAGCTGGATGACTGGATTGCCTCTAAAGAACACGAATTCATCAGGCGTGGAATCCAAATGTTGGCCCAAAGATGGGATAGAGTTAAAATTTGCATTGTTAGGTCGCAGCGAAAATTGTTTTTTTTTTTTTCAATTCCTCCTATTACCTCAGGCATTCTATGGCAAATTTGAGTTGTAGAACTTAGAAAAAATCCTTTAAAAAAACGTTAGAATCATTCTCGCAGCCTAAATCTGCCGGGAAAGTAGGATGACAACGAGTTAAGGCAGGAACCCAGTTTGGACGACTAAAAAAATTGAATCTTAGTTTATTCCATAAGTTTTTCGTAAAACTATGCAAGAATATGTTCCCAAAGTAGTACAAATAATTCATTACTGCCTTGAATTTTTTATTTTCGGTAATTTTTTTTTTCAAACGCGTTTTTCACGAAACGACTTTTTTCAATTTGTGTACACTCCAGCTTCCAATGTTTCTAGCCTATAATTTCATAAAGTGATAGTAATTTTCTTCATATAATTACGCTCTATATGAACCTAAATTTGGATGATACCATTGTTCAAAGTATATTTTTTATAGCAAAAAGGTAATAATATTAAGGCATAAGTTATACCCTTTTGTTTAAACACCCCTAAAAATGCAATATTCAATTTTTTGGGTCAGAGTTAGGTTCATTTAGAAGGTAAATATGTTCTTAAAGTACACATCTTTTAACCGTATTAATTTCCGATAAAAACTGTGGCCTCCAAAGTGTACACAAGCAGCAAAGTCTGATGGCGACCTTCGATGGGCGGCAGGTTATATGTTCCATATTTTCAGAGGGAATGCTTTGAAAATATGAAAATATTTGTTTGAAAATATGAAAATATTTGTTTGAAAATATGAAAATATTTATTTGAAAATATGAAAATGTTTGTTTGAAAATATTTCCAAAGCTTGAATAAATTATATTAGTTTATTCCTTAAAAAAAAATCATGACAATCACTTACAAGGAAAGGATGTGAGGTCGATCTCTCCAATCGCGATAAAATTTGGCATAGTTGTAGATTGGGTAAAAATAGGTAACACGTATTTTGTTATGTCTGCGGAACTCGATTTTTAAGGGTTGAAACGCACCCTCGAAAATTGGGGTGTTTTTCGTGTTTCGTCGATAGCGTTTTAACGGTACGAGGTATGAAAAAGTTTCAAATTGCAACAATGTTTGTTTTTTCGTTTACTATACATTGGAGATGAGAACGACAAAGTTATCGACGAAAAACGAAAAAAAACCCCGATTTTCGAGGGTGCGTTTTACCTCTTAAAAATCGGGTTTCGCAGATATAAAAAAATACGTGTCGCATATTTTTACCCATTCTACAAGCATGCCAAATTTAATCAAAATCGGCTAGATCGATCTCGCAACCTTTCGGTGTTAGAAAACGTACCCCGAAACTAGTTTCCTGTCTTAATGATAAAAAAAAAGATCTTCATTGCGTTCCATCGATGCAAACTTCAACATCATAAGATGGGCCAATAGGTTATTCGTTCGAATGATCAATACTTTGAATAAATCAGGTCGTCGATTTGCTACTGTACCACTATCATTTCTCTCGCTCAACAATGGGCGCTCTCATATACGACCATCTGAATAATAACATTGACAATGATAAACTTAGAGGTTTCTTTCAACGATCAAGGTAATTCGAAAAATGGACTAGCTCTCCAAAGGAGATTATTACGATGAATTACTAGCTATCTATCTCAGGTGTTTTCATGCTTTTTTTTATTCTCTATTTTCTCATCCATTAATAACTGTAAGAGAAGCAGAAACAAAAGGAAACAAGCAGCCCGGAACCCCATGAAAATCCATTTACTCAGCATCTCCTCGACGTTTCCGTAGCAGGAAACGGATTCGAAAAAACTGCCAATGGCCTGTCGATTCGTTCGTTGTATCCGGTCGGCTAGAAGGCTTTCTCGTCGAATCCGCGCTGCCCATATTCACCGTATCAGGGGGTGATTTCCGGGAACGTACAGTCCCACCGAGTACGCACCAGAATGAACGTGCATTCGTGGAGAGTGCCACCGGTAAACGATTTTCCTTTTCGTCACTCCGTCAGCTTCAAATTAAGCGTGCTAAATCAATTTCCGCAAAGGACTTGCCGATGTGGGCGACAGGCGGCTCGTTGAATCGACAGCGTAGTACGACCAAGTTTTCCGTAGTTTGATGATTGATGTAACTTTCGGGCCGGAATATCGCAGCGTTTAGCCCGCTCGCGAAAATGTTCACCTCAACTTTTCGCACACCAGGACACTTCCAACTATCAGTCAGCAACTTCGTATCTCGGAGGATATTGTGATAGTCCTGAAAACGTATGCATTCAAGTTTGATGGAGTTTTTACTGGAAAAATCCTCGGAATTTCTAGGTGGCTTCGCGAAGCGTTGCGAAATGTTTGGGGAAGATGGAACAATGAGCGAACGATGAGAATCAAATTGGTGCGATCCTCTTATTGCTGCAATTTTTGTACGTAGTCCATATGCGAATTTTTATATGGTTTAATAACGCAATGTACACACTATTACGTGAAAAAAAAAACATTTCTTGCCCCTTAATACTCACGTGATAAACAAGAGAATGTGGCAACTGTCGTGAAACATGACGTTGAATTTCGCATCATTTGAATGCAACAAAAATCATTTTTTATTTTCCAAATTTCCTTCGGCAGATTCGAGCTCGAAAAATCACGCAAACATTTTTTAGGATTTTTATTTAGCGATCTACAACAAATTTGAAAATATGATTTTGGATGATAATGAAAATAAGAAAATTGGAAAAAATGTGTTGTGTTGCAACGATGCAAACGTCAATCCCACCGTCAAGCTCAGGATGACTTTCTGGTGATGCTGGCGAAGAACGTAATCGACCGAGTGAATTGCTGACACTCGCGCATTCGCGGTTGCTCGTCTTCAGGCGCCATTACAAGGATTTTTAAATCATTTGTAAAGTCCTAACACATGTTCCTGCTCAAGCTCGCGTCTGTCAAGTGTCAAATATTTCGTAACGATGTGTCGGATAAACTTGCCTAAATTGCGTGCACCCCTCAGGGGTGCTATCGCGAACCTCTCAATTTGTAAACCAACAAGATAAGCGTGATGGGCTGATGTATTTGTAAGGCAAATAGAAAAAGACGGGAATATCTTCGGCGCCGGAAACACGATTTTTTGGACTTTTGCCCTCTCGTTAAGGGTGACTTCCGGAAGTTAAAAATCGTTGCCGATTTTTTACAGCTCCGCTCAGTCACTAGGAATATATACCGCAAATACAAAAGATGGGAATATCTTCAGCGCTAGTGATACGATTTTTTTTTACTTTCATAAAGGGGATAAGGGTGGAACCCATGAGAATTTTTTATACGCTTTTTATGACCTCGAGTCCTATTCTGAAGTCGAAATGTTCAAGATGATGATTAATAATATCTATTTTTTCAAAGTTCTTGGGTCTGAAGTTTGCGATTTTTTTTCACTTTCATCCTCTCCGATAAGGGTGGCACCAATGAGAATTTTTATATGGTTTTTATGACCTCGAGTCCTATTCTGAAGTCGAAATATTCAAGATGATGATTAATAATATCTATTTTTTCAAAGTTCTTTGTGATCTATTTTTTCAAAGTTCTTGGGTCTGAAGTTTGCATCGCAAACTTCAGACCCAAGAATATAACAGAAGTTTATTAATGAGCCCGAAATATTAGTAAAAAAATGATAAAATATTGACGTTTCGAATATTGTACGAAACAACGACAATAAATATTTGTCATGCTCGCTGTCCATAATGATTGACTAATCGTTTTATTTTATCCGACAGTGATGTGGTGTGGCGCGCGATGTGCAAAATACGGTCGTGGTACGATCTACTAACATATAGTTAAGAAGCAGGTACGATTAGTGAAAAAATAGTTAAGGCACATTTACGATTTAGTCTAGAACCGTTAAGGTGAAGTTACGATCTAGTAAAAAAAAACCATCGTTAGAGCGCAGGTACGATTTAGTAAAAAATTGTTGAGGTGCAGATACGGTTTGGTAAAAAAAAACGTTAAGGCGCAGGTACGATTTAGTATTGAAAAAAAAATCATCACAGCGCAGGTACGATTGAGTAAAAAATTGTTGAGGTGCAAGTACGGTTTGGTAAAACATCGTTAAGGCGCATGTACGATTTAGTAAACAAAAAATCGTTAATCCGCAGGTACGATTTAGTAAAAAAAATCGTTGAGGTGCAAGTACGATTTACCCAAAAATCGTTAAGGGGGAGGTACGATTCACTAATAAATCGTCGAGATGGAGGCACAATTTCGTAAAAAAAAATCTTCAATGCGCAGGTACGATTTAGTGAAAAAAAAATCGTTGAAGCACAGGTACAGTTTAGTAAAAATATCGTTGAGGCACAGATACGATTTAGTAAAAAATCGTTAAGGTGGAGGTACGGTTTGGTAAAAAAAACTCTTTAATACGCAGGCACGATTTAGTAAAAAAAAAATCTTTAATCCGCAGGTACGATTTAGTAAAAAATCGTTGAGGTGCAAGTACGATTTACCCAAAAATCGTTAAGGGGAAGGTACGATTCAGTAATAAATCGTTAAGGTGCAGGTACAATTTACAAAAAAAAAACTCTTCAATGCGCAGATACGATTTAGTGAAAAAAAAAATCGTCAAAGCGCATGTACGGTTTAGTAAAAAATCGTTAAGGCGCAGGTACGATTCAGTAAAAAAAAAATCGTTAAGGCGAATTTACAACTTAGTGAAAAAATTGTTATGGCACAGATATGATTTAGTAAAAAAAAATCGTTAAGGAGCAATGACAATTTAGTGAAAAAAATATTTAAGGGGCAGTGACGATTTAGTAAAAAAAAATATTTGAGCCGCAGGTCCGATTTAGTATAAAACAAATGTTAAACGTTGAAGCGCAGGTACGATTTAGGCAAGTCTACCCTCCTATTGCCGTTGCCGAAACGACTGCGTCATCAAGCGGTAACAAGCACACGGTCGATTCGCCTCCGAGAGTTCACGTGAGCGATGACTCGTGGCGGTTCGTTAATCGCGTTATATTTTGACGACGATGAGTCGCGGACGCGGCGATAATAACGATCGACGAACGATGAATGCCGCGATATCTCTCGCAATTACGTGTCCGTGGTCGTTCTCGCACTCTGCACAGAAACGAGAAGATCATTGATCCGGGATAGACTGTGACGTGATTATGCTCGCGTTATATTGCTGTGGCTCCGTTGAGACTGATATCTTCAGGAAACGCAATCCGCCGGCTCGTATAATACATATCATATGTGTATGTGCATTCTCGCGGTTTTCTCGCGCCCCATAATGATGCCACCGGCATAACAACGTCCGCGTTTCTCTTTGGATCAGTAGCGGCTTTGGTGATCTGCCATATCAAGCTGTGCTAGCCTGGTTCCAATATTCGGTTGGGTGACCGCTTAGCCGAATACTGGCAGCCAAAGTAGGCTTTTTGGGGATTTTTTTTTTCAGAAAAACTACAAAATAAATCTCGATTGCAAAAAAGGGTGTTTATCGAACATATCAGTGACTGTATACAATAATTTTTTTGATGCGATTAATTTCAAAATGGCGGCTGTGCAGCGTTTATCTCAAAACTGCATTTTTTAAGTTGGCCGGAAACATAACTCAGACAATTTCCAACCAATTCACTTGAAATGTTGAATATATATTGAAAAATACATTATCTATGGAAGCACGTAGGATTTTTTTTATATTGCATACTTCATTTGTTATTAACAATTATCTGACGATTTTTTAGGCGAATTTTTGGAAAGTGAAAAATTTCTTTTTTGTAATCTCGATTTATTTTGTAGTTTTTCTGGAAAAAAAACCCAGAAAGCCTATTTTTTTGGCATCTAGAGTGGCCTAACCCCTTAAGGTGCCAACCAATTCACT
The DNA here is from genome assembly GCA_964007375.1 of Ophion obscuratus. NCBI lineage: Eukaryota > Metazoa > Arthropoda > Insecta > Hymenoptera > Ichneumonidae > Ophion > Ophion obscuratus. The sequence goes on from OZ023318.1 coordinate 42,909,331, forward strand.
TGAAATGTTGAATATATATTGAAAAATACATTGTCTATGGAAGCACGTAGGATTTTTTTTATATTGCATACTTCATTTGTTATTAACAATTATCTGACGATTTTTTAGGCGAATTTTTGGAAAGTGAAAAATTTCTTTTTTGTAATCTCGATTTATTTTGTAGTTTTTCTGGAAAAAAATCCCAGAAAGCCTATTTTTTGGCATCTAGAGTGGCCTAACCCCTTAAGGTGCCGAAACAAATAAACCGGAAATATCGAATGATAGTCGTCTTTCAGAATGCGTCACTAAATATCATTAGCAGTAAATCAAAAAGATATCAAAGCCGACTAATAAATTGGAGCTATGACATAGGTATAAAAAGCGACGGGCTGGCATTGACGTATGTCGATTTAACAAACGTGCTCCCAATTTACGCGCCACCGTGAAAGGGTTGTCATACCGCCGACGGCGGACCCGGCCACACACCTTGGCTTTCTTGGGCCGCGAGTCCTCGAGCTCGAGTGAATAAAGTGAATGAGGTCGGCCGGAAACTGACAAATGGTCCCAGAAAATTGGAGTACGTACGGAGAACGTACTCAACGACGACAAGCGACAACGTCTTTTCGTTTCGTTATTTTCGCCATCTCTCTCTCTTGTGCTATCTAGCTATCTCTATCTTCTGCTATCTAGATGCTCCACTGTTCCACATCCTAGGCAAGAATTGATATCTGCAAATTAGGCATTTGTTCTATTTTTTCCAATTTATATTTACAACTTGATAAAATTGTTAGCAAAACTGGGAATTTGATTTATCGCAACAAAGATCGTAAGTGCTTGTTCAAGATGCTCAGCCAGTGACAACAATTGCTGCCAATGATTTTGGTGGATTTTTCTAGTGTTGGCGGAAGAACGAACTTTGAGCTCGTGAATGCTCCGCATTTGGAAGACAGTTAAAGGCTTGACGCCGAGCAGAAGCATAAATCAGGGTTCCACCTCTATAATGGCTGAGGAGCTAATACATATGTATATATGCACGAGTATGCATATATAGATATTCTAATGTTATTAGGTACACACCGAGACTCGTTCCATTGTTATAAAAAAAACGCGGGAATTCTTCATCGTGTTGCATTAGATAAAGCTCGGAAATCAGCTGGATGCAATTAACCCCGGGTCATGTGCACCTAAACTCCCGCCTGACGCAATTTTCCATACTACCTATGTTAATAATGAATTCACAACGAAGTACAGTACAAAAAAAGTGGATTCGGAATGAGGCCAAGAATGTTATCTACATTTTATTGTCGTTAGCCTCCTTGAGACAATGCGAAGAGGAAGCAGAAAGGCGCTATCTGCATGCCAGCTCCTAGATGGAAGAGGGCTTATCCGACTACCGTCTTCTGGATAGAAGAATAGGTGCGACCAATCTGCCATCTTCCAGATAAGAAAGACGGCCGTCTAACTGCCGGGTTCTACATGGAAAATTAGATCCTCCAGTTGATACATAAGTTCCCTTGTTGGTTTATAAGTGCATCAGCGGATGGACCTAGTTTTCCATTTAAGAGCTGGCAGTGAGATAGCGCCTTTCCTTAATCTCTGAGAGAGCAAATGGATTGCACCTATTCATCTGTTCAGAAGATGGCATTCGCATAGCCATTTCTCTAAGCCAAAAATCGTAGATACATTGAGCCTGATCCTTGCATGGCCTATCTGTTATTGTCTTAATAGCGAAGGTGCCGTTTGACTGGTATCTTCTAGATTAGAAGAATAGGCCCATCTATCGTACATGAAAATAAAATATATAAAAAATATATCGAAAATATATAAAACATGTATTAAATATAATTGGTTCGAAAAGTTGGACATGCCAATTGTATTTCGCGCCTCTTCCTCGTGATCAATTGGTAGTACCCCTACTCCATACCGATTTCGCCACAAGTTTCAAAACTATATGATGTGATCTGAAGTATTTGTCGTGTGTGTGCTGTTTATGCGTCCGCTATATTCCGTCACTCCTTGTCTTTGTGCCAACAAGCCACGATCTATCTCACCAATTAAACAAAATAAAAATACGCAAAATGTTTCCGTATGGAAATAAAAATAAAGATTCAGACACAGAAAACAACGAAGAACAATTGGAGAAGCGTCTAAAGCGGATAGAACGCTAACTAGCAAAGAATAAATCAAGAAAGAAACATCGCCGTGGAAGACATGCCTCGCGATCTTCGGACACAAACTCACCGCGTAGTCACAACTACGAACACAAAAATAAGAGGAGACGTCACCACGAAGCCCCTGGAAATAATTCGGAAATTGAGAATTCCAGTCCGGAAAACATTGAGAGAAACAGTAAGTAAAATTTTCTCAACCCCTAACAAGGAAAATTTTTAGATCGCGTTGACACCATGACAACGGAGGCAAACAAATATCCAGAACTAACCAAGGATTATTCGCTGTAGCGAAGCAGGCACTCTGCACAGGCTCTTATCTGTCAGAGGAGTTGTAACTCAGCCTCTACTAAAATTAAAAATAAAAACGGAACAATGCCGCTCGTTATGCATTGCATATCCGAGAAAGCTGTAGCTATGGCAACGATACACCATAATCGAATCTTGTTGTTACAAGATTTAAACCATCCAAATATTATACAACAGGTGATGTATCACCCGAAAAATTCATTTGGTTAATACAGGTAAGCGTTCTACGTCACAGATCGACGCTCAAACGCTACACGAAGCATGGAATGACAATCCACGAGAAAACAACGATGACATTTCAAACATGATTAATGAAGACGTACATAAGTCTCCAGAAGCCGAAGTAACGACAGCTACAGAGGAACTCGATGAATCCGGTGACTTACCGGAAGACGTCCTCAAAGTCATGGGCAAACGTATTGCACCAGACAGAGTTTTAGGACCAACAATTCTAAAACCTATTGCAATACGTTGGGAGGAAATCCTTAAACAAGGCCTTCCTTCAGAGGAAAAATTTGAAATCATAAAAAAATTCCCTCCGCCGAACAATTGTCTCTTCATTGACCCACCAAAATTGAACCCAGAACTAAAAGCGATAGCAACAGAAGCCGTTTTAAAACGAGACAACCGCATCGTCTCAAAACAAGAAAAAATTGCTGCTTGTCTTTCTTCACAAGGCAAAGCCTTATCAATAGCTATCAAGGAAAACAACAACGCCGGAAATCTTATAATGATAGAATGCCTGAGTGACACATCGAGAGTCCTAGCAGATCTTCAACGCGAAGAAACGGCAGTAAGGAAAAGCCTTGTTCTAGCACCAGTAAAAGTTTCCGTGAAAGACGCGCTACAAACTTCGACAGTCGACGAGTGGTTGTGCGGCAAAGATTTGGAAGATCGACTCAAATCAGCCAAAAACCTGGAACGCTCAGTCTCCGGACTGAAACCTACGTCAAAATACCAGGCACCAAAAAATTCAAAAAACTTCAGGGCCCCGCCGCGCTACCAAGCACAAAAAATGCAGACGACGACGCCTGGCGGGCAGAAATATTCGTCTCAACTACAGAAGAACCACCCGACTGCGAAACAATGCTCAACACAAAAATCACACACGCGTCAATACCACTAGAAACCGTACCAGAACCAGAACAGAAGAGATCACAACTACCAGAATCGACGTCATTGATTCCTGTAGGTAAACTGTCCGGCAGACTCCAATTCTTCCAACAAAATTGGAAAAACATAACGTCCGATCCAAAAATTCTTTCATGGATCAAAGGTTATAGAATACCCTCTGTGGCCACAATCACTCAAAACAAAGTACCTATTGAAACGAAATGGTCCCCCGCTGGAAAACAACAAATCTCGACACTAATTGATGAATTACTCAAAAAAGGAGCTATAGTTCGATGCCACCCGACAAAAAATCAAGTTATCTCGAGAATCTTCTTAAGGCCAAAACCCGATAGGTCAAACAGACTAATTATAAATTTAAAAGAACTCAACTCATTCATTGAAGCTGAACATTTTAAAATGGAAGACCGAAAAACCGTAATAAGACTTATGAGCCCTGATTGTTTCATGGCCACTCTAGACCTCAAAGATGTATACTATCTGATTCCACTCGCAAAATCGAATAGAAAATACATATGGTTTGAGTTCAATCAACAATATTTCGAGTTGACGTGCCTACCATTCGGCCTTAACATTGCCCCTCTCGTTTTTACAAAAATAATAAAACCCGTGGTAGGACAATTAAGAAAAGAAGGAAATTTATCAGTCGTATATCTTGATGATTTTCTACTCTTCAGAAATTCTTATGAGCAATGTATTTCTAGCATCAAACGGACGTGTGAACTTTTAAGAAAATTAGGATTTATAATCAACGAGAAGAAAAGTCAACTTATGCCAAGCAAAAAATGTAATTACCTCGGATTTCAATTTGACTTTGTACGCTGGATAATTGAACTAACGAATAACAAAAAAGAGGATATTAAGGGAAAAGCTACAGAATTAAGCAATACAAAAACATGTAAAATTGGAGAAATTGCACAATTCCTCGGAACCTTAGTCTCGGCTTGCTTCGCGGTTAACTATGGTTGGGGTTACACCAAGGCCTTCGAAGGAAAAAAGTACATGGCTCTCAGAGCTAATGGGGAAAACTATGAAGGAGACATGACTATATCAGAGAATCTATTAGCAGACTTTTCATGGTGGAAATCGAACATCTTATCGGCATATAACCCGATCAGAGATTATAACTTCGTATTAGAAATTTTTTCCGATGCGTCATTATCCGGTTGGGGAGTATTCTGCAATGGACAAAGATCTCACGGATATTGGAGTGAAGATGAGCGACGTTCACACATAAATTATCTCGAATTACTAGCAGCATTCTTCGGCCTCAAATGTTTTGCAAAAAACAAAAAGAATTGTCAAATAATTCTCCGAATCTACAACACTACCGCGATCTCTTACATCAATCGAGAAGGAGGAATTCGATTTCAACATCTCAACAATACATCGAGAGAAATCTGGAAATGGTGCGAGGACAGGAACATTTGGATATTCACATCATACATTAGCTCAAAAATGAATATCGAAGCAGACAAAGAATCCCGGAGACTTCAACCAGAAACCGAATTGGAACTAACAGACACAGCTTTCGAAAAAATCGTTAACGAATTTGGAGAACCAGACATAGATCTATTTGCCAGCAGGGAAAATACAAAATGCGAGAGATACATCTCTTGGCTACGTGATCCGGGTTCTATAGCGGTCGATGCTTTTACGGTTTCGTAACCCAAACAAACATATTTTTTCTATGCATTTCCCCCTTTCTCGTTAATCTCACGAACACTACAAAAAATCAAACACGAGGGCGCACACGGAATTCTGGTTGTACCAATATGGCCAGCTCAGCCATGGTACCCTATTTTCCAAGCGATGCTCGTTGAAGAATGCCTCACCTTTGAGCCTAATGTTAACCTTTTAATTGATCACAACACACAGCATCATCCAATTTGGCAGAACATTTCCCTGGTGGCCGGAAAGCTATCCGGCAAGCATTCACCTTGAAAAATACATCAGCAACAGCGATTTAAATCATGATCTCATCACTGAGCGAATCCTCGCTAAAACAATATGATGGAGCACTAAAACGTTGGTGGACATACTGTTCCGAAAATTCAAATCACCATATAACGGATCGATCTCAGAAATCCTCAAATGCTTCGCAAAAGAATACGAAAACGGAGCTTGTCATGGCACGCTGAACACTCAGATCCGCAATTTCCCTAATCATCGGACCAGAAGTTGGCCAAGATCACCACGTAAAAAGGTTTTTTAAAACAATACACCAACAGAGACCAACACGCCCGAAATACGATTCCATTTGGGAACCGAAAATCGTCTTAAACTATTTACAAACACTACCAAAGAACAAAGAACTTACGCTCAAAGATTTGACCATGAAACTAATAACATTATTGGCTCTCATCACTGGACACAGGATGCAAACATACTCCTTAATCAATTTAAAAGATATTCAAGGAACTCACGACACCCTCGAAATCAGAATCCCCGACCGCATTAAAACAAGTGGCCCTAATCGAAAACAGCCTATATTAATAATACCCTTTTACACGGAAGACGAAAAACTTTGCACCGCCTCAACATTAAAATGTTATATAGACAAAACAGAATCTTTAAGGGATTCTGTACAGTCTCTGTTTATATCGTTTAAAAAACCGTTTCGGGCCGTATCATCACAAACTCTAAGTCGATGGGTTAAATTAACGTTAAACAATAGCGGTATTGACACGGAAAAATTCACAGCTCACAGTACACGTCACGCGTCGACGTCAGCTGCTGAAAGAAATAATGTTAATATCGAAAAGATAAGGAAAACAGCAGGATAGCCAGTCAGATCGTCAACATTCGCGAAGTTTTACCACTTAAATATTAATAACGATACACACTCATACGCACGAGCGATCTTAAAATCACAATAATTCGTAAATACACTTCCCATATGGTTAGTGTGACCTATATAGTGGAAGATTAAATATTGTTATAATAAAATATGCTTCATCGTTGCCGTTAATAGCTTTAAACATCTACCAATTGATCACGAGGAAGAGGTGCGAAATACAATTAAATGATTAAACGAACTTACCAAGCGAAGTTCTATCATAATTGTATGTAGCGGCTCTTCCGAAGTGATCAACTCTTACCCAAAAACCCATCTAATGCATGCATAGAAACCCATATAAAATAATGGCAATGCTTTAAAGAATGACGGAATATAGCGGACGCATAAACAGCACACACACGACAAATACTTCAGATCAGATCATATAGCTTTGAAGCTTGTGGCGAAATCGGTATGGAGTAGGGGTACTACCAATTGATCACTTCGGAAGAGGCGCTACATACAATTATGATAGAACTTCACTTGGTAAGTTCGTTTAATCATTTAATTATATTTTTGGGTAACGATATATAAATATAAATCCATTTAAGATACATCTTAAATATATCAAACATACAAACTGAATGTATGTTTTATATATTTTAAATATGGTTGGTTAAGCAACTTGAGTAACAGATGACGTTGCAAATGAAAAACATCTTCAAGTCGGTATCTCGCGAAGACCCAGCCGCACTAGCCGCAATAAGTGATCGGACAAAAAAATTGAAGGTTATGTAATTCTTTTCGATTATCGCTCTCTATGCGAACGCATTTAAGTAATTGATCCGATAATGTTAGTTACTCTTGTAAATCCACACATTTCTCAATAAACTAACATTGTGTATTGTACGATATGCAAACGATACGAAATTTAATTTAACAAGTAGAACTAGCTCAGTGGGGAACGTCTCAGCTCATCACTCAGAGGTCCCGGGTTCGAAACCACCTTACGGCGTGTAAGCGTCTGATATAATTTAAATTTGAACCATTAATATATTTGAACCGCAAATACCATAATCATAATTAATGACGAGGAAAAATATCGTAAAAGGGTGCAATGATGTAAATAACGTCATAACAAAATTTTTAAGAATATTTCAAGTGTTGTTTAAGTATATTTCAAGTATATTTTAAACGGAGTATTAACATATATCGTGTATATTTTAGATTTAGTTTAATTACATTTAAAGTATATTTCAATTATAAGTCGAATGCAGTGAAAATACATTTGTAGTACATTTTGAGGGTAATTTGAGTACATTGTACGTATATTTTCAATACAGTTTGAATATACGTAACCGCCTATACAACATATATATTTTTATATACATTCTGAAGATCTATTCTGGCCGAAAACTTTGATATCGCGAACATATTTTTAATGCATTTCCCGTATATATTGCATATATCTAATCTATATCTAAGATGGATAATATATATCTGAAATATATTTTACATCCATTTTTAATATATCGAAAAAATGTATTTTTACATATATTTTATTTCCGTGTGGGATACGTCAACTTCTGAATAAAAAAGCCGCCATCCAAATGCCAACTTCTAGATATAAAACTGTGCATCTGCCGATGAACTCTTTGATCAGCTGATGCAGCTAATTGGCCATTAAGAAGCTGGAAGTCACATAACCTCTTTTCTATCCAGAAGATGGCGAATAGATGTCGCTTATTCTTCTATTCAGATGGTAATCAGTTACGGATAGGCTGATGCACCTTCCTCTAAAGGTAACCCGTTAAAGTAGTGGCAATGTTCGCACCTGTGTATTCAGGGTTGCCGTTCCTCAGGCGCATCCACGCAAATTTCCCTTGGTCACTTGACATATTTTACCTTTTCCGCCCCAAAGAACTCTACAACCGTTATTCGGCCAATAACACCAAGCTCACAAAAGTTCTGCAAGACATTGTAGTCATCATGTCGTCAATCTAATGTGGCTCAAGGCCTTGAGCTGTTAATTCTCATTCTCATTTACGGTTTGCACTCGGCAACTCTTTCAACTATACCAAAATCCGAAAATGCAATCGACGGACCGCAGGACTTGCTGAATTACAAATTCACATCACTAAAGCAGGACAACCAAACTTACCGCTATGATATTTCTACGCTTTGGAGATGTTCTTCGCCATGAATAAAAAATAAACCACTACTCATTTGTCCTTGCGTGTGATGCGTCGTCTCTTATGTAATAACGTTATCAAACATGGGCGGTACGTCAAGAAGGTTGTTTTACAGAAGTTCCAGCTCATAGATGACCTGACGCTGAAACTTTATGCGTCGAGAAGCGTGGATGCACATTCGTTATCAAGAATCTCTCCTGGTCGGTCGCGAAAAGAGCGAATATAGAGGACTTTGAGAGGGAGTTGTCACTAGAGAGAATGAGAGAGAGATAGGGACGGAGCTAAAGGGAACGAAGCCACGAGTGAGAAGGATGAAAAGGGTAGAGAAAGACGGGGGTGCGAGAGACGAAGAGAGAGAGAGAGAGAGAGAGAGAGAGAGCGCCAGCTAGATCTCCATAGCTGTACGATGAAGCACTGTTGCCAACTCTGCCAGGTACACGTATATTCATGTCGAAATATGCACGCGTACCGCGTCTCTCTCTTTCTCTCTGCCTCTCTATCTTGCTGGGCCAACCAACCGACAATGGCGATAAATCAGAATGCGAGAGATAATGACGTGATTGCTTACCATAGCGAGGGACACGCCAAATATAATCTCTTCTGCCAGGCTTGCAATTGCTGATCTCTCTCTCCCTCTCTCTCTCTCTCTCCCTCTCTCTCTCTCTCTCTCTCTCTCTCTCTCTCTCTCTCTCTCTCTCTCTTTCTCTCATACTCACTCTTATTTTTCGCTCTCCCTCTATCTATTCTTTCACAGACTCACCTGATGCAACGAGATTCACTATGTTTCTGCACCGCCTATAAAGCTTTCACATTGACGTTAAACAATGGACACCGTAATTGTGTCACACGGTCATGTGGGTAATGAAGGAAATGTCAGTGAACTATAATGGCGACGAATTACGAGAGACCAGAGCCGATCGTGCATCTTTTTAAAATCGTTTCCCCACTTTTGGATGAAGAAATGGATATTTTGAAAGCGTCGCATCTTTGTCATGTTGAAGAGCAGGATATCTGGTCGTTTTGGGGGTGACTATTTTTTTATAGAGATTGATCATTCTGGAAACAGACGGACCTTAAAATGACTTTTATATAATGGCGCCCCCATTTTTCCGAAAGTGTTTTTAAACACTTTACTTATTTTTAATGATGTTGCGTAGGGAGACGAAATCATCGACCCCTATAGAGTGTTCCATTTTAATTGCATACTCCAAATGAACCGCAGAAATGGAGTTGTATCAACAAACGTTTAATATTAAAGATGTACGGTTTAGAGGACGGTTTAGAGCGGATTGAATCCGCTGGACGTAATGAAAACAAATTGTTGAAGCATTTTAAGATCTGGCGATAATATTCATTATTTGAAATAGGACAATACAGTCTTTACTTGCTCAAAAAAAGCTGGTCGTGAAACGAAACTAGGAAAAAGAAAATCAACCATCGACACTGAAGAAAAATTCATCATTGGGGGTGCCAACGAATGATTTTTTGAAAAAAAATAGCACAGTTGGTTTTTAAGAATAATTTATTCGGTCAATCTGCAGAATTAGGGCTGCAGATTTACCGAAATACCCGAATACCCCCACCATAATATAATTCGGCAATTTTGACCCTAATTATGGGTATGGGTAATCTAATTATGGGTAATTACTCTAATGTAAATTATTATTTAAAAAACATTATTCGGTGTCAGAGCTTATGTCTACATTTTTTCGTTTGCGGAACGAGGTCGAGTTATAGAAATTACAAGGAGTACGCTTCCCGAGCTTATTATAATATGGGGTTACTTTGAACCACTTTTGGTGGGTTATTACAAAGTAAATTTGGTGGGTTACTGTGATGCGTTATTTTGTCCCCACGTTTTTTTCACGTCCCACGGTATTTTATCCCTCGTTTAGCAAATTTCAAAATCCCATAAGTTTAGCAGTTTTTCTATAATTTATGGGAAATTTTGGCCTTCCCCACCATAATATCACATGGGATATCATTTTTGAGTGATAACAAACGATAAAAAAAAAATTAGGAGCGGTTTTGAGCGGCAGCCCTGATTCTGCAGATTTACCATTTATTTCATCTAACTACCGAATACTCGGTATAATCAAATATCTTAGTGTTTCATTTAAAAATCTCATTGGCCACCTGTGGATGAACACTTATCTCGAGCCACATGATTTGTTTTTCTTCGTGTAACTTGAAAACCACAAAAGTTATAGGCCATTGAATTTTGAAAATGGATCACGTCTTGATGCATGCTGCTTTATCGACGAGTATGATGCAAATTACGGTATTACAATAAATACATCATTTTCGCAATAAATGCATCGAGGAAAAAATGTTGCTCTGATTTTTTTTAAAGCTAGCGCTTTCTCTCAACAGATGTACAGCAGCCACACGCGTTATATCATCACGAAAGGCTTATTCGCCGAATCTTCATTCTCTCACAATGGTCATCAGGTCTTTATGCAATTCCAATGAATTTATCCTTTATGGATTGTACAATGAGAAGATAATTTCGCCTACTGACACAAACGAGGACAATTATTATCCGAGAACCGTTTAAATGTCAGACCATTGAAACCATTGAAATTAACCAGAGATAACCTTTCGATTGTCTTTTCTTCATTCTATTTCTACCTGCCTCCAGCGCCCTTTCAGTTATTCGAGTTCGCACGATGATATTGTATCGCTTCTGAGAATGAAAAATCCTCAATGCGATGAGACAACGAATGAATGGCTCGAAGGATGAAAATGATTCGAGTAAAACAACCCCATTGGCGGTAGACGTATTCCTCGAATAGTCAAACAATAATTTCTTGCAAATAATAATCAAAAGGGTCATTGTTTTGGATATCCATTGATGAAGCCTTTGGTACTTTGGTCCAGATTTAATCCTAAGAATTGGAAAGACGTCACCGCGGAGAGCCTCAGCGAAAATGATGGAATCGGTTGGACTGCTATAGTGCCGCTATTGTTTATCGTATATAATTATAAATAATTTTTTTTTGACACTAAGGTAGCATGGTAAGTTTCGAAAAAAACCATTAACTTTTTAAAAAATAGACTTCAAAGGCGCCATATCAGTTTTTGGCCTAGCATAGGTAGGGTCGCCCCCTTAAGCTCTAATCCTGAAGTCAATATTGTTAGGAATTTCGAAAAATGTACGTTAATCGTAAAACGCGATATCATCGCGGGTCTGTTTCATGCTCGTTTTGAGCCACGAATACATATATACAGGGGTATGAAAATTCACCCCTATATATAGAACGTTCCCATACACGAGAGTTCGTTGCCATTGGGATGTCGTGGGAACCGCTCCTCGCTCGATATTACGATGCATTGTCGGCGTTCGTTTTTTTTTTTCGTGGGGTGTCGTTCTTCGATAGTCCCCGTTAGTCCTTCAAGACTCGTTGGGATGACCACACACGCGCGTAGAAGATTTGTCACATCTAATAGCATCTGCGTTATCTTTTTGTAATAATAAAAGGAACAACCATGATCTATGAAAACAACAACAACAATAATAATAACAGAAACAGTGAACGTTGAAAAAACTTAATTCACGAATCCATTTTTATTTAAAATATTTTTTTGTTAATTATCCATTTTTTAAATAATTAATATTTATTTATTTATATATATTCATATTTGATGATTTAGTAATAGAATTATTACGAAAATTATTCATTTATTTAATTAGTTATTAAGAGTTGATATTTTAGTAATATGATTAGAAATAATTATTAGTTAATTTGGAGTTAATTTTTTTGGCTAAATCAATGTTTTCTATTATCAGATCCACTTTCTCATTCGATCGCTCGAAATTGTGTTTTTTTTTGCTTACGAATAATACACAGAGACTCTAAATTCAAAACACTGTATCGACTATTTTCATTAAGGGGCTCGGCCACTAGAATTTTCGAAAAATCGATTTTTTTTCAACAAGCAGAAAAGAAATGCAAGAGCAGGACGATAATCTGGAAGGCCAATTGTATGGTGCAGGCATCACAGATTGAAGAAATTGCAAAATTATTCATGATTTTCTACTGCTCAAAACTTCAAACGCGTTTATCTCGAAACTGAATTTTTCTGAGTTGGCCGGAATCATAACTCAGACAATTGTCAACTGATTCACTTGAAATGTTGAATATATCTTGAAAAATACATTGCCTATGGAAATACGTAGGATTTTTTTTATATGCATAGTTCGTTTGTTATTAACAATTATCTGACGATTTTTAGGCAAATTTTTCACTTTCCACTTTAGAAGTGCGCCATTCGGTCAAAAATCAATATATCGAAAAAATCCTACGTACTTCTATAGCAGTTATTATATATAATCGAAAAAAAATCATTGGCTCATTACAATTAAAAACTACAGCAGCTGTTTGTCCGGCCGTGGACCCTGGAAAAACGAAGACGTTATCGCAAAAAAGGTGCACAGCCGCCATTTTGAAATTAATCTCTTCAAAATTTATTGTGTACAGTCACTGATATGTATGATAAACACCCTTTTTTGTAATCTCGATGTATTTTCTAGTTTTTCTGATAAAAAAAAAAAAAATCCCCAAAAGCCTATTTTTTCGGCCCCCGCGCGTCGCTCCCCGAGTACAATTTTCGGATACCTTCTTTTGCTTCCCATTCTCTTAAGGTGGACGACATTGCAGTTTGTATCGTTGGAATGCAACAGTTTTTGAAAATTTCCTCATCTTTATTATCATCAAAAATATTTTTTTTTCTTCCAACTGAGGTCTCGAACCTCTAAAGAGGATAAATAAAAATTGTATGAGAGATTTCCGTAGCCTGAATCGGCAAAAAATTAATGTGGCCAATTGAAAATTATTAATTTCCGTTGCGTTACAACGAAGCAAGCTTCAACATCATTAGGGTGGCTCTGTAACTCTAAACCATAGATAACGTTCTTGCCCTCATTGCGATGTCGCTTTTTTTATTTTTATTTTGCACTCCGTTCTGACTTTATTTACATATAGGTAGCATGGCAAAGTATGACGCGGGAATTTAGGTGTACGTGACCCCGGATTAATTGCATCGCGCCGATTTCAGAATGTTATTTAATGCAACACTATGAAGGATTCCCGTGACTTTTTTCTTCTTCTTTTTTCTTATAACAATGGAACGAGTCGCGGTTTGTACTCAATACATCGGAATATACTTGTACAGGTATACTTGCGTGTATCCATATTCAGTAGTCTCGCAGCCATTACCCTGCCATTATGACGTCTCCCTTTTGTGTGTTTGGTGGACTCGGCGGATTTATGCGCGCGTCCATGTTCACGCGGGAATGTTTCAGTGAGGCAAACAGCCTTGACGCTATAAAAATTCCCATGTGAGAATACATATAGAGTCTCTCCCTCTGGCTCTCAAATGCCGCCGTCATAATCGCGTAACCACTCTTTCAATCGTCGCTGAGCTGAGGCAAATCCAACTTTCGCGTTTTTCGACTCGACTTTTTTCGCCTTCTCCGATTCACCTCGTACCAAATTAAAGTTGAATTCTCTCCGAATCGCTTATAAGTATGTACAGGGTGTTTGGCACCTGGACCGACACAATATTTCGCGGGATTGGAGGAGGTCATTTGCTACTTTTTTTTCACCCTTAGACCCTATGTCCTAAGTGTCGCGGTCAAATTAAGACACGATAATTTTTTTTTTTTTTTTAATTACCCGAAGTATTACCTCCAAATCGTCATAACTTTTTTGTTTGTGCTTGTAATAGCACGAAATAACTTGTATGCTGCATTGTATGTTTATTGTAAATGAGTCATTATTTGATACAATTGGTTTCAAGAAAATGTATGAAAAATGTCAACTTCTAAATTTATTATAAAAAAAAAAAACAAAAAGGTATTTTGAACTTAGGTTTGTTTTAAAAAGTTCTCTAGTTTATACCATTTCCAACGGTATGCTACATGTCAAAATAAAGAGAATAAGTTTTTTTTTATAATGAATATAGGACCTGAAAATTTTCATACATTTACACATTTTCAAGACTGGAAGCTCAACAGTCATTTTCATGAAACTAGTTTTATCAAATAATGATTTGTTTATAATAAATATACATGTCAGAATACAACAAAACTTATTTCGTGCTATTACAACTACGAATAAAAAAGTTATGACGATTCGAAGGCAAAATTTCGGGCATTAAAAAAAAACGAAAAAAATCATATCTCAATTACCGTGACACTTAGGACATATGGTCTAGGGGTGAAAACATTTGCAAATGACCCCCCCCCCCCCCCCTAATCTCCCAAACTATGCCTAAATTCATTATAAACAAAACTTATTCTCTTTATTTTGACCACATAATGAATGATTTCTATAACATGTAGCATACCGTTGGAAAGGGTAAACTAGAGAACATTTTAAAACGGAACCTAAGTTCAAAATAACTTTCAGTTTTTGAAAAATGAATTGAGAAGTTGACATTTTTCATACATTTACACATTTTTTACACTTTGGAAGCTCATGAGTAATTTTCTTGAAATCAATTGTAACAAATGATGATTTATTTATAATAAACATACGTTGCAGAATACGACAAACTTTATTCCCTGCTAGTACAACCGCAAACAAAAACGTTATTACGATTTAAAGGCGACATTTCGGGTAATAAAAAAAATCATATCTTAATTACCGTGACACTTAGGGCATAGGATCTAAGGGTGAAAAAAGTAGCATATGACCCCCCTCCCCCAATCCCCCAATACATTGTGTCGGTCTATGTATCAAACACAGGACCGACAGGACAAAATATATACCGGGTGTCTTGTTATGAATGGATAATCCTGCAACTGTCGATAGGTAAGATCATGTCCTACTATATGCTGGAATTTCAATTTTAGTAAAAGTCCCACGGTTTTCGAGATTTTGTCGTTCGTGTTATTTTCGGAAAAAAAATTATCTAATTTTGGTTTTTCGCATGTCATTTTTACAAATGATATGAATAAAAAATAACTAAGCAACTTTTTAAAGTAATTGGCACGATATGCGTAGTACATTTTTTTTTACACCGCAGGCCGTCAAAGTCAGATGTTCGAATTGGTTTGTATGAAAACTCTGCATGAGATCTTTTTTCATAAAGTTTCGTTAACATTTAAGGTTAAAAAGAAGACTATTCTAGATAAAACAAATATCCAAGAGTATTAAGGGGTTAGGACGCTCTAGAGGCTGAAAAAATAAGCTTTTTGGGGATTTTTTTCAGAAAAACTACAAAATAAATCGAGATTACAAAAAGGGTGTTTATCATACATATCAGTGACTGCATACAATAATATTTTTGAAGCGATTGACTTCAAAATGGCGGCTGTGCAGCAGTTTATCTCAAAACTGCATTTTTAAGTTGGCCGGAAACATAACTCAGACCATTTTCAACCGATTCACTTGAAATATTGAATATATCTTGAAAAATATATTGTCTATGGAAGTACGTCGGTTTTTTTTATATCGCATAGTTCATTTGTTATTAACAATTTTCTGTCAAAATTTTTCACTTTCCAAAAATTTGCTTAAAAAATCGTCAGATAATTGTTAATAACAAATGAACAATGCGATATTAAAAAAATCCTACGTACTTCCATAGACAATGTATTTTTCAAGATATATTCAACATTTCAAGTGAATCGGTTGAACATTGTCTGAGTTATGTTTCCGGCCAACTTAAAAAATGCAGTTTTGAGAATAACGCTGCACAGCCGCCATTTTTAAATTAATCGCTTAAAAAAAATTATTGTATACAGTCACTGATATGTATGATAAACACCCTTTTTTGTAATCTCGATTTATGTTGTAGTTTTTCTGAAAAAAATCCTCAAAAAGCCTATTTTTCGGCATTTAGAGTGGCCTAAGGCCTTAAAAAACCAAGTCAAAAAAGTTATCATTTGTAGAAATGGTATGCGAAAAACCAAAAGCAAATGATTTTTGTCTCGAGAACCGTGGGTCTTTTCCTGAACTGAAATTCCATCATAAAGTAGGACATGATCTGACCTATCGACAGTTGCAAGATTATCTATTCATAACAGGACACCCTGTATATATATATATTACACACGCACACGAATATTGAGAGCGTACGATGAAATTGACCTGGCGCAGTGCGAAATTCCGTAAAAAGGGGTCATCTTAATTGTGGGACAAGGATATACCTGTCGCGTGTGATTCCCTATCATGGGAATACCGCAGCATGTGCGGCACACTACAATGCTCGTACGAAATCCTAACATGGAAGCAGAAAGGGCTCGCTCGAGTGTGCACATCAGGGTGTCGAGACATGCGCTTGCGCCCTTAAGTTGTTGATCGTGTGGCGGCGTACATGGGTGGTACATTATCGCATTGTCCGACCCCTGACCATATGGTCCCGAGAATTCTCGTGGACTCCTGTTCGCGTTCTCACCGCGTCTCGTCCCCTATCCTCATAGAGCTATACGTGCGAATGATTAATTCACAGGCGCCATCCACGAAACGCTCTTCTACTTCGGGATTCTCGACGTGCAACGTGGCCTCATTATCACACTGCAAGACTGTCAATTATTAGCCGCCTGAAAAACTCGTTTTTGAGAAGTTGATTTTTTTTTTCGAATACCATCGCAAGCTACCGTAAAAAGGGGGTACTTTAAACAGGTTTTGGAAGTTTTTTGTAGGTTTTTTTAACATCTCAGATTCCAACCTTTTTTTTTGCTTCGATGGAACAATGTGTCCTTTGGCTATCAAATGTACAAGAAAGTCAAGCCTCGTCACCCTACAATGTAATTTTTTTTTTCTTCAAGTTTCAAAGTAACCTCGAGTGCGGGGTTTGATTGACAAGGCATTGAAATGCGATTTATGTCAAAGATTGAGGAGTACTTTGACATCATTTTGATTAAAAAAATTAAATGTTTTATGCATTATACCCGGAATGAAATTAAAAATAGCTATTTTTCATCATCAAATTGTCATCTTTATTAATGAGTAAGGCCACTGTAACGGCCCAAAAAAAAAGGTTTTTTCACTAATTTTTTGCTCCCGAAATTGAAGGTATTTGAAAAAAAACTTTTAATGGTGTTATCGGGCATACATTAAACTTTATTATAAATTTTTTTACAGTAAAAAAAAACAAAATGGCGGTTCCACAGCTATCTTCCCGGGACATGTTTTGCTTCCAGGGCTCCGCGGCACGCAGCACCACTGGTGCACTTTTGAATCTAGAACAAAAGAAAAAACCATTAATCTAGAGGGCTATAGCTAGAGAATGTCGATCGGATTTTAAAAAGTATCAATTTTTGTGGATTTGGCGTGCGTTTGAAAAAAAAAATTGATTTTTGACGAAAAAAACGGCAAGTTTTTTGTTAATAAAAAATCAATAAATAAAGTTCTTGAAAATTCCGATCGACATTCTCAAGATAATGTAAATGTTCACATCTGGTTAAAATTTCAAGTAAAAAAAATGAAAATTGTTCGAGTTATGCTGCGTGCCATTTTGAAAAACCATTTTTCGAGAAAAACGCGTTTAAAGTTTTGCGAATAGTTTTTTATTGGAAAAAATTAAAAAAAGAAGTTAAAAGGATTTAAACTATTTTTAAACTAGTTTAAAGGTTAAAAGGTAGTTAAAAGGTAGTTAAAAAAAAAAGGTAGTTAAAAGGTTTAAACTATTTTTTAAGCCAATAAAAAAAAATCGATTTTTCAAAAAATTTACAGTGGCCTTACCCCTTAAAGAAACATTGTACATAAAAATATCAAGTACCTAGGGTACTATATAGGCACTTGAGGGGATATACCAGTGTGACTCTTGCAAAAATCGATTTTTTTTGCCTTTTTCGACAGGTTATACTTTCAAGAATATGAGATGAGATTTTTATACTTTCAAGAATATGAAATGAGATTTTTCAAATTTGCTGACATTGTAACTCAAAGAGCAATTATCCGATTGACTTGAAATTTGAACGGAGTCCTCTTGAATATATTTACTCTACAATGACGTACGATATTTGTGATTGGATGAAAATCGACGATTTGGCATTGAAAAAGACGACCATTGTATAGGCAAGAAAACAGACTTTTTTTCATAACTATGCCATTTTGTTAGATTTTTATATTTTTCGAAAATCCTACGTCATTGTACAGGAAAAACCTTCCAGTGTAACGACATTTTTTCCTTTTTCTATTTCAGCTACTCAATCGGCCGGAATCATGTCAGCAGTGGAGGAACTTTTTTGTTCGCCTCCGAAGGCAGCGTATAAATCGCTTGGATCTCAATATTTTTCTATAAAAAAATTATGTAATATAGGTCAAATATAGCCAATATGTATTCTTAATTTTCCGAAACATTTAATTGAGTACTTTTGTTCCAAAAAATTCCCGAAAGTCACCAAGATTTTCAGCGTTGACAGTGTTATAACCCCTTAATCAATCTTATAATTATCATTGAGATCAAAATCAACTTGAGGAATATTATAATAAACTTGAACAACAAATTTGAGCAACAATGGAAACAATTATTCATTACTAATATAAAATAATTGTCAAAATTACCCTTGATGTCAATTTAACCCCGGTTTACGGTAATGTGGCCGTAATATGAAATTCTTCATGACGTTCAAGTTTGCATCGTTAGAATGCAACGATTTTTTTTTCGCATTTTCAATGTATTTGTTTTTTTATCATTATTCGAAGCCCTTTTTGGTAATTGAGGTCGGAGATCTCTACTAAGAATGCGTTAAAACATTCGAGCGATTTTTACAGCGAAAATGGGGCAAAAATATTTGAGAAATAAAAAAAAATAATTGTTGCATTCCAACGATGCAAACTCCAACGTCATAATTCTCAAATATGTGCCCCAGATATGAAGTACAATCGATCCTAAGTGGCATAAAATTACACACACGAAAAACGAAAAACATCGTATCGAAATTAATTTTTTTTAAATCGTTAACCCGTTATCATCCAAATTTTCGAACTGTTTCAGGCTGCGAGAATGACTCGAACGGTTTGCAGGTTTCTTTCTAAATTCCACAACCCAAATTTGCCATGAAATATTTCAAGCGATAGAAACAATTAAAAAAAACGTTTTCGTTGAGTCCCATCGATGGAAACTTGAACTTTGTAGTGTTTTTTCATTGCACTTTTTTTCTTATCATATCTGAGAGTGAAGATTTTTCTGATAATTTAACGGGTTAGTAGGTGTCGATCCATGGGGTTGAAGTTGGCATCGTTGGAATGCAAAGAAAATTCTTTTCAATTTCTTATTTTCATTGTTATAAAAAAATATACTTTGCAGCTTTAAGTTCTACATCGCAAAACGAAAATCTTAAAAAATGTTTGTGTGATTTTCGTCTCTCAAATCTGCCACAGGAAATTTGAGAGATCAAAAAACCTTATTCGTTGCATTCCAACGATGCAAACTTTAACGTGATGTCGACCCCATATTTTGTCTACAGGCCTATTGTTAGAGTAAACGAAGCAAAAGATTGCCTCACGGCTTTAAGGAAAACCACTACTGTCACGGGCCGAATAAAGGAAGATTTTCCCTATTTTTTTGTCTACTAGATTATTAATTTGAAATTGAAAAAAAAACGGTATTTTATTAAGCATACATTAAAATTATTTCGTGTAACAATAGTTGGTCTGGAAAATGAAAATAAAAAAGTTTTATAAACCATATAAATGCAGTTCTCCGCGTACGTAGCCGTTTTTTTAAGAAAAAAAGTCACAAAATAAAAGGTGTTTAAAAAAATTGTAATTTCGGCGAAATTTTTACTTATATTCGGGGGCTTAAGAAATACTAACTTTCAAATGAAAGGCTAAGTACAATTCTAGCTACTGCAATAAAGGAAATTTCGGTTTTTCCAACTTGAAAATCGGCCAGTTATACCTAGAGTTATGATTCCGGCCAGGTCGAGAAAAGTCGTTGCGAAAAAAAAAACTCGATCGAAGGCTTTAGTATACGTAAATCGTTGCGCTACCTGCTCTCACTATATCGCCCGTCACTTGGTCAATTTTCAATATTTAAAGTTGAACATTTCTTCACATATTCTTGAATATGTATACTTTGAAAAAATGCAAGCAAATCGATTTTTTGATCCGCCACAGTGGTGTCCCCCCTTAAGAATCGTTGAAGAATAAAATATACACGAAGAAGAAATGCGAATTGCCCGGGTCGAAATATCGGAGATCGGCAAGACTAATTGGCTTGAACAATTTTCCGTGTATACGAATCGCAAATACGAGAATTTATTTGGCTATGGAGCATTCGTTATGACACTTTGCAAACTTCGTCCACGATTGCTCCACGATCGCGAACGAGACGATCTCTTTGAGCGTCTACATAAAAAGCCAAGGACGTTTCATCGATGTCTCGCAACGTCGAGGATTACTTGAAAAGTGGAACTCTACTCTCTCTCCGACTGGTTTCTCCGTTTATTCTCTCTTCAGAATAATTGGCCGTCCAAAAAAAAGAGTACTCGCGGAGTACATTTATAGTGTTCCGAAAAATGTGAGCTGTGCCTCGAGGCTTGTATGAGACACGAATGACTCGATTCTCGAAGTGTATGTATGAGTCACCCAGTGGCAAATGGACTTATCGAAAAAAATTGTAATGATCCGAATTATCGAGATTCAATTAAGGTAAAGGGGACAGCACCGCGAAGCATTTGTCAAATTTTTATCTCAAATTGAGCATTTCTATATACTTTTTTTTTAAACAAAATATATGTCGATGCGGTTAGTCTAGAGATGATTGGATTTCAGGTATGCGCATGCCTACGTGTGTAAATGCGTGTCGAAATACCCGTATTTACAGTGTCACAATTATAAGGTGGGTGTGGGTTTTTAAGGATCGGGCACGGAAATTTTTCGACCAAAAAAAATATGATCTTTAAGGATTTTTCTAGTCCTTAGCGAAAAAATAGCGTATTTTTGTGATGAGTAGTATTTTTTTATGAAAATCTGAACACTCAAGGAAAAAATCAATGTTCCATTTTCGTTACGAGGAAGAAGAACATTAAATTCCAAATACGAAACACTCCTAAAAAACGTTTTTTTTTTTCAAACAGAATTGAATCCCATTTGTCCACTTCAAAATGCATCTTCGATAATTTTTTCCTCAATGGCGGGATGCACAAAAAAAGTTTTTCAGGTGTGTTTCGTAATCAGAATTTAATAATCTCCTCCTACTGTACTCAGAATGGAACTTTAATTTTTTTCCAGAACGCTTAATTTTTTCTAGCGAATACTACTCATGAATAAAATACGCTACATTTTTTTTTCGAAGAGGACTTGATAAACAATATTTTTTATTTTTTCCCTAGTCGCGAAATATCTGTCTCTCTCTCTCTTTATATATATAATTACGTATTATACTCGTGTATATATATGTATATATATATATATATATATATATATATATATATATATATGTATATAATACGTAATTACGCGAGAGTACATCGATATGCGAGTACAAAACGTTTGAGCCTTGCACCTGAAACCGCGACTTGTGCTGCTGCTTTTTAGTCCGCTTGATCGTCCGCAGCTGCATACGTCACTTGGTTGTACAGCCATCGCACGGAAAAAGGTGCACAGCACAAATACGCGGCTGCGTCACGTAGAAAATAATTGCTTTCTATTTTTGGCCCTTTGCGGCGAAGATTTTCGACCCTGCGTATATACCGAAAGTAGCACGATTTCGCACAAGGGGCTGCAATTCGCCCCCTATTTTGATATAAAACACACGTGTATACACACACACACACGCGCGCGCACGCACGCACGCACGCACGCACGCACGCACACACACACACACACACACACACACACACACACACACACACACACACACACACACACACACACACACGTGTGTTTGTGTGTGTTTCTTTGCGTGCGCGTGTATGGGGCATTCCACGCTATTTCACCTAACCCGTGACCCCGACCATTTTTGGTTTTCCTGATTTCTTTTTGTCAAATTGTACCACATGAAAGGAATATCCACACCAATTTTTCGATTTTTATCTCTTCTCGTTTAGAGAAGGCTTCGTCAAGCCTGACGAAGCCTAATGGGAAATCATAAAATCATTAATAGCATTATCGGAGATTGAAATAATAAAATGCTTCTAAAAAGTATGATTAATTCGAACAAAAATAGAAGGAAAAATGGGCCCACGATGAGACTTGTCTTTAAAATCATAGAATCGGTCACTCCACGTTAGAGAATGTTTAGAAAAGAAATTAAAAAGACAATCATCTTTTTAAAAAAGAGTCTTCACTTTAGAAGCAAAAAACAAACGTTGACATTGATAACTGACAATTTTTTTCAAATTTTTTAATGTAAGTATGATTTAAAATGAAAAAAATGGTATAGTGACATTTGTCGATATCTCAATGAGTCTAGGAGTTAACAGCGTTTGATCGTTTCCAAAACTTCCGCAATCGACATTTTTTGGAACATTATAACTCCTAAAAGAGAAGAGATCAAAATCTAAAAGTTGGTGTCGATATTCCCTTTATGGGGTACAATTTTACAAAAAAAAAAAGCAGGACACCTAAAATTGTCGGGGTCACGGGCTAGCTGAAATGGCGTGGCATGTCCCATATCTATATATTCGTGTGTGTGAAGATTTTGAAGACATTCGACTCCGATAAATATCCTCAACGAATCCACATACCGAGTATTATGCAATTCCCAATGTTTTCACAACTGTTATCAGGTAAAACTAAGCATATTCATACGATCATGATTTAAAAAAAAAACTGGCTCCCAAAGTCAACGATGCGTAGGAAAAAATATTAGGACAGTTCCCTCAACAGCCGAATGTACTGATAGCCAACATTACGTAGATGTGATGGATGAAAAGTGTCCTTTCCCCATAGGACTGAAGTTTGCATCGTTAAAGTGCAATGAAAATGATTTTTTTCACTTTCTCGAATTTCTTTAAGCAGATTTTAGCTTCCAAACTCCCTCAATCATTTTTTAAGACGCTCATTGGGAGATCTGCTACACAAATTTGCAAAAAAAGATTTCGTGTAAAATTGCAAATGAGAAAACAAAAATATGAATATGGATTTTCGTTGCATTAAAACGACGCAAACTTCAATATCAGCTTTCCTCATATGCATATACACGTGTGTGTTTAGGGGCACCTACAGCATGTGCCTATGCATTAGGTGCTCCCTGTCTCCTGTTTATCGTGTACAGGCGATTAAGCATGAAGTCATTGATCCCACCCTCTCCGCACACGTTCCCTTACACATCCCTAGCGTATTAGAACTGCGCCATCGTACATGAAGGGTTTAGTCCAAATCGCCGATAATTACGGTCCGCTTGCCTTCGACGAAGTTCTACGCCCCCCCCCCCCCCCCATACGATCCAAGGAGGGTGGCACATTTCAAATTCCATAGGTTGTCGCGCGGGGTAAGGGCCGAATTAATTTCAAGTGCCAAACACAGACGAAACCACATGCCCTATTTGCTCGCCATTGCGACGCGTAGTTTTGTAATTATAAAGAGACTATTTTGGTGGTCTTAATATATATATATATATATGAGTTCATTAAGGGGTTATGCCTGGTTGTAAAAGACGAAAAATCACTTTTTTCAAACCTAATATATTTTGACAGTATATCAAAATTTCCCGGAATTATATTGTAAAATTATATAAATGTTCCCGGAAGTTTTAAGGTGATCGTTTAAAAATTTACAAATTTATAGGCTGTTATGATGACGCTCGTCGAAATGCTCGGACCGTAGTTCGAAACTTTAAACGCTTTTTTTCTCGAAAGTACGTTTTCAAAGTCGGCGAGCGAAATATCTCAAAAACTGCTGCGTCGATCTTTCTAAAAATTTTTGGGCTTTTTCTAGATGTAATAATATAGTACTTGAACGAAGGATTTTTTTTGGGGTACTTTCGATTCGATGAACGAAAATTGCCCATTTTTTGCAAAAATCAAGACCCCCTTTGGACACGCGCCATTTTGTTTTAATTCAGTATTTCGGAAATTCCTACGATTAATCATAAGATAAATTGTTATGAAGGGTGTTTCGAAATTACCTGACATTTTTATTCATTAATAAAACGTATTATTCATTTGAAAAGTACGAATCTTTTTATTTTCATATAAGTTACAAACGTGGAGGTTATGTGTGGAACACAATATCCGATAAATGGCTGCCTTGTCCCTGTTTGCAAACGTTCACTCTTTTGACGATATTTTCAATAACATTTTGGCATAATAGCGGACTAAATTCATTAAGGTCTTAGGCCACTCTAGAGACCGAAAAATAGGCTTTTTGGGGATTTTTTTTTTCAGAAAACTACAAAATCCATTGAGATTACAAAAAGGGTGTTTATCATACATATCAGTGACTACACAATAATTTTTTTGAAGCGATTAATTTTAAAATGGCGGCTGTGCAGCGTTTATCTCAAAACTGCATTTTTTTGGTTGGCCGGAAACATAACTCAGACAATTTTTAACCGATCCACTTGAAATGTTGAATATATTTTGAAAAATACATTGTCTATGGAAGCACGTAGGATTTTTTTTTATATTGCCTAGTTCATTTGTTATTAACAATTATCTGACGACTTTTTAGGCAAATTTTTGGAAAGTGAAAAATAAACACCCTTTTTTGTAATCTCGATTTATTTTGTAGTTTTTCTGACAAAGAAATCCCCAAAAAGCCTATTTTTTCGGCCTCTAGAGTGGTCTAACCCCTTAAGGGTGCGTCGAATTGCTTCCTTGAGCTCCGGAATGGTCTGTGGATCATTGGCATACACTTTTCCTTTCAGAAAAGTCCAAAGAAAGTAGTTCAATGGCGTCAGATCGCACGATCTTGGTTGCCAATTCACGACGCCGCGGCGGGAGATAACACGACCATGAAAATTCGTCTGCAATAACTGCATTGTTTTTGTACATTTTCACAATTTCTAGATATTGCTCGATCGTGTAATTCTCCATGACTAAACCTCAATACTTCCAGTTGTCAAATGTTAGTACTCCATGTTCGCCACAAAGAAAATGGCGTGGAATTTAAAATGTTAGATAATTTTGAGACACCCGTCACTAACGAAATCTGTTCGATGTTTTGAGTTTAGAACACCTGGTTCAGAAGGGCATTACTCACCGCAAAAGACGTTTTCGAATGGTCCTTCCCGGACATCGGCTATAAATCGATAATAACTAAATATTTTTACACAAAAAGTACAGAGTGTTCTTCAGATGATACTTTTTCCAATACCTAATTTTTGTAGACATTTATCATCTCGATTTTCGTTAAAAAATTCTAAAAATAAGCTTTTTCGGACTGTTACAACTAGGCATACCCGGTTAACCCTAGAACTATAAACCAGGGTAGATATCTACCCCAGGTTTTTACTTGCAAAATTACGTTTTGGCCGTTTTTTAGCACATTCAGGTATTTCAATCGATTTTTCACTGACTAAACTTTAAGGGGGAATATCAGTGTGAAAAAAAAATCGATTTTTTTTCCTTAAATAGATAGTTTTGGCCTTTAAGAATATGCCTACAAATTTTCAAAACAATATTCCGCTCAGAAGTATTCGAAATTGGCGCCAAGCGTCGACGCTCTCAGAGCCTTCTATACGGGCCTTTCTATACTTCAAACGCGTTTTTCTCGAAACCATGTTTTTTGACCTGGTTGACAGCTCTCTGTCAAATTTTGTCCAATCGACTTCATTCCAAAAGGATTCTCTTCAGGCAACTTATCGCTATCGTCGCATCGTAGAGTTTTTTTTTAATTGTTCACTTTTTTTAATTAACAATTTACTGCAAAATTTTTGTGTAAAATTCGATTTTTTTAAAATGGCCACCATTTTTCTCTAATAAAAATTTTCAAATTCCCTACGATGCTGCGATACCCATACTATTATAATTTAATAATCTTTTTGAATTTTTGATTTCACATGCTTGCTGCGGCACTTATGCTGTCAACCGTCGGGGAGTCTTTTTTTGAGACGCCATTTTGCAACCGCTCCTCTGCTTAATAAAATGTACTAAAAACTAAAAAAAAATTCCTTGTATGCTTCATTACTTCAATAGTTAATACACAAAATTTCAAATAATTTGATCGAGCCGTTTTTTTTTAATTCCCAAAAAATACCTCATTTTTCAGCCTGTCACACTGATATTCTCCCTTAATGAAATCGAATTTCCTTTCCACCATTCTCTTCTGCATGATAAAACGAAGAGCTTCCGGTACTCACGAGTCTCATTACTGCTTGCAGAACGATTTTACGAACAAGAAACGTGTGGGGTAAATATTTACCCCGGTTTGTAGTTTAAAGGTAGAAAAGAAATGTGTTTGCAGTTCTAAGGTTAAGTATGAAATGTTCAATTTCCAGCTTTTCAACCTCACCGATTGATGTCAAATGGTTCACTATTGATGGAATGGTAACGTTAAACCTTATCGCTAATTCACGCGGAGGTTAAGATGTATCCGCTTCCACTGCAGCCTTCAGCACATCAGTATCCGCCTTGCTCTGGGGTCGTTCACTTGGTTTATTTTGAAGATCAATGACGCCAGATCGAAACGTCCCAAACTATCAACGTACTGTGCATTCATTAGCCACATCCTTGCCAAACGTTTCGTAGACAGTTCGAGTTGCTGCGCTGCATTAGTTCAACGACGGAACTCATATTTGAAAATAACGCAATTTTTTGACGCAAACGTTTACACAAATAAATCTGCAAAAGGCAATTCGACATATAAAATAGATTAAGATCGTGGATCTCTTAGAAGGATATCAAAAACCGTTCGAGTGAATTTCGTATCCTGAATCGGCGAAAAAACGAGAGTGATAGAACAGTTAACTTTCAGTCACCGTGAAATATCAGGGATATGGGGTATCGAACTTGGTATTTGGGGTGAACGGACATTTAATACTTAATCACCCTATATACATGTATATATATATATATATATATATATATATATATATATATATATATATATATATATATATATATATATATATACACACACACACACACACACACACACACACACACACACACACACACACACACACACACACATGTATACTGTACTTTCTGTACTTTCTATGACCTTCAATGGCCTTATGTTACAGGTCGTTGAACTCGTTTTAAGCTCCTCTTTCATGATACAGAAAAAAAACATACCGATCCATTTAAAAAAATGGAGTTGACCTTCAAATGTCCGAAGTAGCTCCACTTGCAAAAAAACTATTATCGCTATCGGATGGCCCGTTACGTATTGTGCAATTTCATTTCAGCAAATATTTCTGTGAACCTTATAGTTTCGAAGATATCCAAGGTACTAATAGTTATTGATCCACCCTGTATATATATATATATATATATATATATATATATATATATATATATATATATATATAATCTCGTAATTCCCAGTGGATAAAGTGGTGACGAGGAAAATAATACGGTGGTGTTTATTTCCCCGGGCTGTTGAATCGTTTAATATTAAGGAATATCATTTTCATCACGACAAATAAATACGACACTAGTTGAGCTGAAATTAGGGTTGTAATGATATTGCGAAGACGAATAAGCTAATGAAATTCTAAGACGGCGGGGGATGATGGTTGATGAGATTATAAGTCCGTCGATCGTGTCCCTCGAGTTTTCGCCGGGTGAAATTGCATCGGGGTTGATGAAGATTCTCTGTCTCTCTCTTTGCCTCCCTTCCGGCTCTCCCTTTCTCCCTGTATTTTTGTGGAACAAGATCAAGTCTAAGTTTTTCACCCTCCTCCTCGCGATTACTTTCATTTATAATCTTTTTCATTTTCCATCCGCCTATTTATCCTTACAACCGTAGTTGGAATCGTCCGTTTTTCTCTCTTCTTTTGGCTCTCGCTCTCTCTCCCTCTGTCTCGCTCTCTCTTTCAGGATGGTTTAGTCCGTGCCTCTCCGACGATTCCCCGTTGTGTGTGTCTCAGCAGATGTACGACCATTTGCCGTGGCAGCTGCCCGGTATACTCGAACCCCACCACCAACTGGGGACTCATACAACCCCCGTGCCTCCGTTCCACCGTGGCCACGTGCACGAATCGGCATGAAAAAACAGCACCGAAAATTTCCAACCGACAAAAATAAAGGAATTTTCACTTCCAACCGATTTGCATTTTATCCTTGATTGGAACGTGATCCACGGCATGCTTGATTGCCATTCGACGCTTGCAATTGTCCTACCCTTCATTGAAGAAAAAGGGCTCGTTAGCTCGTACGATTGCCGATGAAAAAGTTCGTTAAGCTTACGCCTTCCATTAAGCCAATAAAAGTCCAACGAAAAAAAATACTTTTCGTTACATCGGGACGTCCCAATGATGCAAGTATGTCTTCGAGCGAAGATCACGGGCAGAAAAATTCGTACGCGTGTCAAGTCCCGCAGGGCCCACGTTCTGATGGCGGGGGCCCCGATCGGGCCCGTTCACGTCACTGGCAACGCCCGAAGAGTGGGGACAGGCGAAACTCCGATCGAGGGCTCTCCGCGGGCGCACGGTTAGTCCGCATTCACGTTTCGAGCTTCGACGTAGGGGGGGGTTTTGGGTTTTGTGCGTATCGGACTTTGTTTACGCGCCGTGGCTGGGACTTGCGGGGAAATTCCGCAGCGGATTAGCGAAGCAAAGGGATTCTCGCGATTTTTCAATCGTATCGAGGAAATATCGCAAAAAGGAGTGTTTATAATTTATAGTGACTATGCTAGGAAAACCGACGAACCTCGAACATCACGGATAACCAGCGGAGGATTTAAAAAACAAAACGAAAAAAGGGAGATCTCGTTGATCCGAGGAATCTCCGTGCGTTGTGAAGCGTCCGATCAAACGTACTTCGAGTTCCGGTGGGGTCGCCGGAAGTGAGTTGAGCGTGACGGTGCGCGGCGAACGCGCGTCTGGGGCCCAACGGAAAAACGTGGGAACCCTTAGGCGGTTCGTTTCCGTGTTCCAACCACCGATTCCACCCTTGGATATACCACCAATTACATCGACGTTACATTAGACTTACTGTCCGCCGCTTGGACGATCCCTACCGAGGTGTTTTATCATCGGCGATTGATGCCTCCCCCTTGATAGCGAACCGCGAGTTTAATCCAAACGGTGCAAACGTCAAGAGCATTGTCGCCTATCACCTTATCACTCCGTCCGACCTCTTTATGACAACCCCTCTATCATTGCCTCCACTCGACGTGTCTCGGAGGACAATAGCTCACTCGAACTCGCCAACGATCGTGTGTCAAATCGCTCGGAAGATATACCCGAGAAGTGGAATCAACCGGAAGTAAACTCCAGTATTCCTGGCGATCAAGTACCGTTAAGCGGAAGCGAGCAAAATGAATCTGTAGCTCTCCCGAGAGGGATCACAACGGACCCAGATGCCACGAATCCCCAATGAATCCCGCCTACCCAAGCATATCGGCAAATCATGAAAAACAAACACTCCTGCTCTCCACATCTTGGCGAGTCCTCCATTAGAACAGCTACTGCATAGCTGCCAGGCCTGCTTCTTATTGTCCATACGATCCGTGTACTCCACTATCCTTGTCCATACCAAAGGTAACTCCTCACTGGAGTTCAACCCTCCTTGCGACCACCTTCCACCAATCCTAAAGCTGAATGCGTTCACCAGGCTGCCGATACCGATTTACCGGAAATCGTCTTCTGGTCATGAGCGATTGATCACAACACGGAGAGACACAGATCATTGGGGATCATCCGTGAACATTGGAATGGAAATTGATCTTTTGGGGATCCGGATGATGTTGGGGTTTCTCCGTTGACTTCGCGGGTCTGCCGTCTGCTGAGCTAGGGTCCATCTTCACAAGTGGTGGAACTGCTACCCCCCCCCCTCCCTCCCCCGACAAGTCGCCGTTCGGAGATCGAAAGCCCGACAGCCGCAGCCCGAGGAAGCTACGAGGGAAACAAAAACGGGATGAGGTATTGGCTGGAGGCAGTCAGCGAACGAAGTAAGGCTCGGGAAGGAGGATAAGCGCGATAGAGCGAGGCCTGTAGACGTATGCGTGTACGTACAAATGGAGAGAGAGTCAACCGACCGGTTGGAATACCACTTCGTGGCTTGTAGCTCTGTGACGTCAGTACAGTGCCCGGGACAAGTTGTACGGCCAGTTTGTGAGCTCGGCTCGCTCGCCCGTTGATCCTCACGGGCTCCCCGCGCACAGCGAAGGGGGAAAAACGGACGCTGCACGGTAAGGAAGAAGCCTAGCCGTGGTAAGGTCTCGTACGAGAACGCTGGCCAACCTCGCCGAAGTCTCCGACCCGAGAAAACGAGTCTCCATCTTCGTTCTCTGTCTCTCGAATCCTCTCGCGGCACTCTGCCTTCTCGCACGTCCCATCATGGCGTCGAAACTTCTTACCTGCTCGTCGCCGTGGACGAGGGACACGCGGATCGCTCCTAAAATGGAAGCATCCTGAGTCCTTTGCCCGTCTAATGTATCGCTCGTTTAACCGCGTGGAAGCCGTGCGCGACTCGGGTCGTTTTAAAAGTGTCGTACACCTGTTGAGTGCTGAATTGCGGTGCGCCGATCACTTTTGTACCAATCCAACGGGATCCAGTTGTTTTCACATGCTTGCCGGACGAATCGGATGTGCTCGGTCGATCATAGGCTACGCGCTGTGATTGCGGTGACAGCCTCGGTGACGGCGCTGATGACTACGCCTTGCTACCCAACAAGCCTTTGACGACCACGCCATCGATGCCGTTGCAGCCTCAATGCACAGGTGTCACAACGGAAGAACGCTCGTGCGAATAAAAATTGGAGGAGAGAGAGAGAGAGAGATCATCCGAGACTGAACATACGCAAATATCCAATAACGGTAATGCCAACTGGACTGCCGTTCAGCTGCGGTGTTGAACGAATGCAAAGTGACAATTAGATATTCGCTGACGATCTCCATCAATGCCACGCTAGGTAGATCGCCATTGGAGGCCTCTTTCGTTGCTCGGCAAATTGATTTACCGATCGATTTCTTGGTGGACGCGAGCCTGGAAGCGTTTCCCGTCTTGCCGATCCAACGGAACACTCTGATCAGGGGGAAAAGCCGAGAGAGGGAGGGAGAGGGAGAGAGAGAGAGAGAGAGAGAGAGAGAGAGAGAGAGAGAGAGAGAGAGAGAGAGAGAGAGAGAGAGAGAGAGAGAGAGAGAGAGAGAGAGACATACATTATACCCAGGCAAAGGGATTCCTCGGTAGAGGCGCAGGCGCGGCTCTCAGTGTGCGGTGAGTTGCAGCGCGCGGAGTCCCAGTGCGCGAGTGAACGAGCAACGGCGACGCTCACGCGTCGATCGAGCCGTGTTGCGATCGACGATCGATCGGGCCAGTCCGCACCTTATCCCCCCTCCCCCCTCCCCCCTCGTGCGTTATCCGGAATTAACTCAACCGATTTATCGGCCCTTGCGTTTCGATCTTCACGGCCGATCATCGACGATCGGCAAGGATACAAAGTTTGCCGATCGCGGTGAATTATTGTCTTCTCCTTTCTTCGCACCTGCCGAAGGTCTCGAAAGGGGGCGAAAAAAAAACAAACGGCGCGCACGTGCGTCTCCGTAATAAACGTGTGTGTAACGAGGATAACGCGGGTTAAAGTGTACGTGCGTGGGTGGATGTGTCGGTGCAACATACCGGAAGATGATCCTCGGTGCTGAATTGTCCAATACGTAACCAACACGCGGGTACTTTTGTCGAGTTTGGCGCTTTTCTGAATTATTCGTTGTGACGTTGTTTTGTTGTTCGGTTTTTTTTTCACGTTTTCGACGTAAAGTGAAAACATTAAGGTGGAAGGAGAGAAAAGTTTGAGAGCCTGAGACGACGAGGGACTGTGACGAGTCGGAGTTATAATAATAAACGTAATAATAATTTAAATATTAAAAAATGGGAAATCATCCGTCCGCCCACCAACCGCTCGAGAGAGCCACCAGCTACAGTGGCAATGCGCTTCGACTGTCGGTACGTAATTATACTCGAGCGTCATGCATCCAGGTTCGAAATTACGGTGAAATTGAAAATGAAAAATATTTTGTCATCGCGATAATTCGGAATTTTGTGTTGGGTGATACTTCGATACCGATGTGACAGACGTTCGGGAAGCTGCGGAGATTCGATTACTCGCGGCAATTTGTTGACTCGATTATCGGAATTCATTTACCGATTTATCGGAATACGTGGCCCTTGTAGTACTTTCTGAAAGCACTGGCAGTTTTAATGAAAGGAGAATGAAATTTCGCCAAAGTAATTGCTGATCTATTTACTATTTTTTTTTGAGGCCGCATGCCCGGTGCAGCGAAGTGCATATCCCTCGAATTTCTGACGTTGCAGTTTGCATCGTTTGAATGCGACGATTATTATTATTTTTTTTTCATTACACGTTTCTTTATTTTTATCATTATCGAAAGTCTTTTCTTTTTTGCAAATGCCGGTCGAGAATCTCGAATAACAATACGTAAAAAAACATTCGAGGGATTTTCGCAGCCAAAAATGGGCGAAAAATTGCTTGAAAATCATTTTTCGTTGGGTTCCAACGATGCGGACGTCAATGTCATTCGAAGGTTGGTAAATTTATCGGCTAGAAGTACGAAATAATTCATGAAAATATTGTTTAACAAGTATTTGCTAGTTCGATTATAATCTTTTAAATCAGATTTTCTATTTTACGAGATTAACTGACCATTTTTAATTGAACATGTAAATTTTTCGTTTTTTCCACGGCGCGGAATATTAATTAAAAAATTAAGGAAAAAAAAGAAATTCCAAGTTGGCACGAAGAAGGACCAAATTTTCGTCGTCTTGCGAGAAAAAAAAATATGGAGCCTCGCGCCAAGGCGTACCGTTATTTTATCTCGGCACGATCCACGTTGCCCGCACGTTTACTGCGCAATTTTGTGCTTCTCTCTGTCCTCCTCTATCGTGTTATTCCTCGTGCTCGTGGAACAACGATGGAGAATGGATGAACGAGAGAGAGTAAGAGAGAAACACACGAATCAGCCAGATGTCCCGTTGGGCAGGCACATTTTGTGATCCCCAAGAGAGAAAGACAGAGAGAGAGAGCGAGAGAGAGAGAGAGAGAGAGAGAGAGAGAGAGAGAGAGAGAGAGAGAGAGAGAGAGAGAGAGAGAGAGAGAGCGGAGCAGGCTTCACAAGCTCTTCCAAGTCTCGTGGTGGATATGTGCTCTTTCCTGTGGATTTGGCTGCTGCGGGCCACATCCTCTTTTCCTTTTGGCCCTGCTGTTGCTTTTGCTCCTACGCGTTGAAGAAGCCCGAGATTCGCAGCTGTCGGAAATGAACGAGCCGCCCGTGTAGAGCACTGCGCTCTCTCTCTCTCTCACGTTTATCTTCCTCTCTCCTTCTCTGGCCTATGTCGCCGTTTCCTTCATCCGCTCGCGGTTGAGGAAATGCCGCCTTTTAATAAAGAATATCGGCGCCAATACAAATATTTCCGAAGAGTTCGTGGTGTCTTTTTTCTGGTGTTTTCTTTTAAATAAATAAATATCAGAATTTGCGTATGATTTTGATCTGCGCATCTCTGCGCATTGTCGATAAATCATTCCATAATTATGGCCATAATAAAACTATACATTTAAACACATTTGTCTTCCTCATATATATATATATATATATATAATGCTATTTTTCAAAATATTCGGATTCTAAATTAAAATCATCGAGGAATAATAAGAAGACGAATCAAAGTTATCAATCTTGAATTCTTAATTCAATGAAATTCAATAAAGGAAATAAAATAAAATAAAATAAAATTAATGAATGGAAAATTATTAATCTAACATTTTTTGATATATGTGTGTATATATATATATATATATATATATATATATATATATATATATATATATATATATATATATATATATATATATCTATATATATATATATATATATATCACATAATTTAAAGTCGTCAAGAACTAATAATAAAACGAAATAAAAACAAATATATTTTATAATAAAATATATAATAAAATTTAACTTCATTCGTCTTCCCTTTAAATCTTCATGATTTACAATGTTAAAGATTGCATTGTTGGAATGCAACGAAAATTCTTTATTGTTTTTTTCATTTCCGCATTTTCATTATCATCCAGAATCTTTTCTCACATTTTTACGCTGAAGATCTCTAATAAGGCTTCGGGAAAACGTTTGAGGGATTTTTGAAGGCCGATTGTGACAAAAAAAAATGGTCTGCAAAATGTACGTTGCGTTCCAACGCTGCAAAAACTTCAACATCACGATGATTTTCGTTTAGTATTCGAATCTTTGGAAATATTATAGCAGTATATAAACATTTTTATGTCCTCACCTGTTACTAAACGTGGCTCGATCTTTCAAGTTCACACCCTAGAACTGTGGAGTCATTTAGTCAACAGCTGGCGATATTGCACGAAACATCCGACAAACATTTGCTCAAGTGTGATTTATTATCGACGAGTGATTTTCGATACAATAAAAATGTCTACTCGTAAACGACGGAGAATCACAGGCGTGCGTTCAGACCGACAATCTGCATCGGCAAGGCGCACGTTGCTCTTGTTTTTCCCACACTAACGCACGCGTGATCGTAAATTCGGTGACCGCGTGTACTTGGGAGATCATCGTAGTAAAAAGCGACTTTCCCCGTATCCGGTGAACTGGGATTCGTTGTTGTTTTTTGTTCTCTCCCTCTCTCTCTTTTTCCCTCCGTGTTCAGGAAGTCGCACGAGCAGTGATTCATGCGGTGGATTAAAAAAAAGTCAGAAATTTCACAAGCTGCAGTGCCTTAAAATCGGATGGTTATTTTTCGTCCCGTAAATTTAAATCCTCGCAACGGTGTTCGGAAACGTGACTCACTCGTAAGAGGGAACTTTTTTAAAAACATTTTTGTTTCTACTTTTTAGTTTTATTATGTTTACTATTGTTTTTTACTATTGTTACTATTAATTTTAATTTGTTTACCTTTTTTAACATTTTTATTGCAGTCTCCACTATTTTTTTTCAAGCCTTACACTATGGCGATAAAAAATCTTGAACTGGCCTGACGATTAATGCGTATCGATGTTATCGAATAATGGTCATTATTGATAAAATCGTATACCGACGCAGACGATTATTGATAAAGAAAGAAAAAAAAACAGAAAAACATTTTCATCTTGAAATTTCCATCAAATGTCACATTTTTTAAATTTTTATCGCAACCTTTTGTTGCACATTTCAACATTTTCATTGCATCGATATTATTCTTTCTTTTCTTGTTGTCGTCGAGCCCGCTGCACGATGACGATAAGAAAATTCGTGTACTAGCCTGACGATTATTGATAAAATAGTGGATCAACGCATACGATTATTGATAAAGAAAAACAACAACAGGAAAAAAATGTCATCATGCAATTTTCATTAAATGCCACATTTTTAACATTTGTATCGCACAATTCACTCTACTATTTTTCTTTCGTCAAGCCCGCTACACGATGGGGACAAAAAAATCATGTACTAGCCTGACGATTATTGATAATATCGATAGTATCGAATAATATTCATTATTGATAAAATCGTGTATTAACGCATACGAGTATTGATTGAAAAAAACAACAACAAGAGAAAAACATTATAATTATGCAATTTTCGTGAAATGTCACATTTTTAATAATTGTGTTGCAACCTTTTATTGCACATTTCCACATTGTCATTGTAGCCTCTACTATTGTTTTTTTTCAATGTCAAGCCTGCTGCATGATGACGATAAAAAAATCATGTACTAGCCTGACGATTATTGATAATATTCATTATTGATAAAATTGTGATTTAACGAATACGATTATTGATAAAGCAAAACAACAACAGAAAAACTTTTTCACCATGAAATTTTCATAAAATGTCACATTTTAAACATTTTTATCGCAGCCTTTTATTGCGCATTTCAATATTTTCATTGTAGCCTCTACTATTCTTTCTTTTTTTTTCGTCAAGCCCACTGCACGATGACGATAAAAAAATTCGTGTACTAGTCTGACGATTATTGATAATATCGATTATTGATATATCGATATGATCGAATAATATTCCTTATGGACAAAAATCGTGTATCAGCACAAACAATTGTTTATAAAGTAAAACAACTACGGAAAACCATTTTCATTATTCAAATCACACGAATTATCACGTCAAAAAATAAATAAATGCATATCAATTGAAATGTATTTGAGGTAAATCCGATAAAACTCGCGCCGTGAATGTCATAATAATCCGGGGCGGTTTCGATGTACGATAATAAAACGACAAACAAGTAGGTCATGGACCAACGTGATTGCGGATTCGAACAAAACGAAATAATCCGAGTACTCTCTTCTCGTAGCCCAATATATATATATATTCACTTCCACAAATGTTGATTTTGCAAATAGGATAATCCTTCAATTGATCTCGTTAATTTTGAAGCAATTACGGAAGATATTGAAACGAATAATTGATTTCAAAGACTTCAGGGTTTTCATAGCGTTGAGTATGGGGACAATTGACAACTACGAGCACCCTCGACATTCAATGTCTTCAAAGTCACCTATCCACATATTCTCACGCTTTGTAATACCGTTAATAACGCCATGACGTTGAAGTTTCCATCGCTGGAAGGCAACGGCTATGATTTTATTTATGGCCAAAATATTTTTTTCTCCCGATTCTGGTTATGGAAATCGCTCCCACTTTTCATGTTTAAAAAAAAATGAAAATGAAGAAATGAAAAATAAAAACGTTGCATTCCGATGCCAACCTCAATGCGATATATCGACGATAATAATTATTATTCATCCGCGGGTTTGATGGGAAACGGTGACAAATTCCTGAGGACGGTATCTCAAGTTCGTCTTATATTACGCCAAGCAAGCCGAACGTCAAACACACGCATAGTAGTGAGAACAAAAAAAAAACAAAAAAGAGTACGAGTCCATGATAATTCACGGTGGAACCTCGACCACTCTTCTCGATGCCGATTTTCCTCTCGTCCTTCTCGAGTCGTCTCTCAATCGCGTACACGTTTTTTTTCCTTATTCTTTTTTATTTTTTT
Organism: Ophion obscuratus; assembly: GCA_964007375.1. Taxonomy (NCBI): domain Eukaryota; kingdom Metazoa; phylum Arthropoda; class Insecta; order Hymenoptera; family Ichneumonidae; genus Ophion; species Ophion obscuratus. Next base: position 42,946,948 of record OZ023318.1, read on the forward strand.
CATACGTGAGCCCGGTAGTGTATCGGTCTGTCCTCGCTTGCCGCGTTCCATGCGACAGGGGCTCTCAATCGATCTAGCGAACGACCTCGCGTTATTACATGGACGTGTTGTACGAAGGGAGTGCAGTGCGCACGGCACAGATCTCACCTTTCTCTTCGAGAATCGCCGTGGCGTTAACGACATCGCTGTCCTCGTGACAGCGCTGAATCCGCTCGTTTGTAACGATTTTTTAAAAATCTCCTGCAATGCTGTTGCAATCGCATAAAAAAAATAAAAGAACAAAAAAAAGAAAAATCGTAATAACGAGCAGGACGGTGAAGATCCGTTACGCACTTACGCACCGAGACAATCGAGCAACTTATTCGTAGGTATGCGTCCCAGGCGTCGGCTATTGCATCGCAAACTCGGTGTGTGTATGTACTCTGCTCGAGTGAAAGAAAACGTTTTTTTTTCCCGGCGCATCGAAAATGTTACTTAAGGGCTAGTTACTTGAGGTTAAGAGCTAGTTACTTAAGGATTATTCAACGGCTAGTTACTTGAGTGTTCTTCAACGGGTAGTTACTTGAGGGTTCTTCAAGGGCTAGTTACTTAAGGGCTACTTAGTTACTTTGGGCTACTAAGGGTTTAGTCCTTCAAGGGCTGCTTACTTAAGGGTTATTCAACTGCTACTTACTTGAGGGTTCTTCAACGGCTAGTTACTTGAGGGTTCTTCAAGGGCTAGTTACTTAAGGGCTACTTAATAAGTTACTTCAGGGTTCTTCAAGGCCTAGTTACTTAAGGGCTACTTACTCAGTTACTTTGGGCTAATAAGGGTTTAGTTCTTCAAGGGCTAGTTACTTAAGGGATACTTTCTAAGTTACTTGAGGTTTCTTCAAGGGCTAGTTACTTAAGGGTTATTCAACGGCTAGTTACTTGAGGGTTCTTCAACGGCTAGTTACTTGAGGGTCCTTCAAGGGGTAGTTACTTAAGGGCTACTTACTTAAGGGTTATTCAACGGCTAGTTACTCAAGGGTTCTTCAAGAGCTAGTTACTTAAAGGTTACTTAAGGGCAACTTACTTAAGGGTTCCTTAAAAGACTAGTCACTTGAGGGTTCCTTAAAAGTTGCTTAAGAGTTCCTGCAAGACTACTTAAGGGCTAGTTACTTAAGACTAAATGTTACTTAAGGGCTTAAGAGCCTAGTTGACATTTTTGAAAATATCTATTTTCGGTTTTCGACGGATTCTCAAAATATAACATTTCGAGAAAAAATGCATTTTTCTCAAAATGACTTTGATCAACTTCAAATTTTACAAGCTTCTTTTACATATCAAAAAGCAGTGTTAGAACCAAGGTTTTTTTTCCATGCATAGTTTTTTTTTATCAATGAAAAAAGAGAAAGTTAAGTTAAAGTTAAAGTTTTTTAACCGAAAATCGATACTTTCACTTTATACGGCGGCCATTTTTTCAAAAATCAATGTTTTATTAAATCCTTCGTCCAAGCACCGGATAATTTCATGCAAAAACTAAATGCGTTTAATTTTTTTATCTCGAATGATTTGTTTCCGAGCAGCGGTGGTCATCGCGAAAGACGTTTTTCAAACAGAGTTTTGAAAAAACCATAGTATCTACCATATTTATAAATATTTTTCGATACAACAATTGTAACAACTGGTTAAAGTCATATTTCTTAATGCAAAAAAAAATTCCGAACCTGGACACACTTTTGTGAAAAATTCTTAAAATTTGCTCTTTTCTCCGGCCACGAGCTAGGTGTGTAACGTTTGATTTTTCGCACTTTGCACACGCTGCAAAATTGACAGAAGTGGGTTGAGATAAAATTTTGTGAGGAAATGAAAATGAACGAGATGTCCATTCGTGGAAAAAAAGGTGTGACCAATCCGTCGAGACTTCGCGGTCGGACTCACCTCGAGGACGATTGTCACACCGAGTGTATGTGTGTGTATGCATGCGAGTGCACCGTGCAGTTATTCCGTCAATGCCAATCTTCTCCACCTGCATACGAGTCGCTCCGAGTTAAATTGATCCCGGCGACGACGTCAATCTTGTCGATTTCATCGTGTCCACCACGTTCGGGTGCGCGTATACCTGGTGACGAAATTGGACACTCGCAAAATCCTACAACCATATATTTCAACCAAAAGCCACAGCCAACGTTTGGAAAGCTCGTTAAGATCGACGTTTCGGTTGGCTCTCTTTTTTTTTTTACCGAAGCCGTCTCTGATCGCAAGGGCATCATCACTTTTCAAAATGGAACGCCTCATTTTTGAAGCCCCTCTTCCATTTTCTTTTGCTCAAAACGAAGCTAGTGACTTATCTCGACATTGAGTTAACCTTGACGTGCAAAAAAAATGATTATGATTAAGGCGGGGGCACCATTATGACGGGAAGAAAAGATCGATTTTTTGCACTTTCTCAAAGTACCTGGCCGGAATTATAACCCTAGCTAAAATTGTCCGATTTTCAATAAACAAAAATCTGTAAATGCAGTAACTATCGTTGCATCTCGGCGTTTTTAAATTTAGTATTTTTTAAGCCCCCGAAAATAAGAAAAAATTTTCCCGTAATTACACTTTTTTTTAACCCCCGCTCTTGAGTCATTTTTTTTCTTTGATAAACGGCTACGTACGACGAGAACTACATTTATATTATAACATTTTTTCGTTTTTATTCTTCAGACCTACCAATGTCAAAATTTTTAATTTAAAAACCCAAAATTTCTGTAATTGCGATCCTTGTACCTAGGCGTTTGTTTTTAATTTAGTATTTTTTAAGCCCCCGAAAATAAAAGTAAAATTCCCCATAATCACACTTTTTTCCAATATCCGCTATTCAGTCATTTTTTTCTCTAAGTAGCCGAAAAACGGCTACTTACGACGAGAACTACATTTACATATATTATAAAACTTTTTCATTTTTATTCTTCAGACCTACCATTGTCAAGTTATCGATCTAACCGTTGGACCACATTTTTTTTATCACACCTCTTAGTTATACCTTTATTATTTTTATTTTTATTATTTTCATTATACCTTTATTATTAATTTTTTATTATAGTTGTAAATTTTTTTATTTTGTTGTAACAAAAATTTACACGAAATAAGTTCAATGTATGCTTGATAAAATACCTTTCTTCAGAATCCAAAATAAATAATCTAGTAGACGAAAAAAATCGGAAAAAACGACCTTTTTTCGTCCCGTCACAGTGATGTCCTCCCTTAATTAGCTAATTGATTGATTTGTGCGATGTGGCTTGCAAACGTCATATTTCCGAAATCGAAGAATCTCATGTTCAAAGTTCACTTCACTATTTAATATTTTTGCATAACATTGCAATGCATATTTTGCATAATTTTCATAATTATGCACTGTTGAATATTTTTTGCATAATTATGCACTGGTTAATATTGCAATGCATTGCAATATTATGTAAAAATATTAAACAGTGGGGTGAACTGCATATTTGGCATAATATTGCATTGCAAATTTTCCAAAATGTTGGATACTATTTATTGCATATTGCATTGCATTGCATATTTTACATAATATTGCATTGCATATTTTCCAAAATATTGCATACTATTTATTGCATAATAATCCATAATATTGTTTTTTTTGGCCAATGAAAAAAAATAATAATAACCTACGTCAGTTGTTCTTCTCCGAACCGGAAGTTTTTTGGTCATGCGCGTCTTCATCGCTTCGATAGGCTTTTAACTCGTAGTCGCGATATTACGTTACATCGGCTGTACGGGCGAGCGTGAGTTTTTCACGTCGTGTGACAAGAATCACCTTCTTATTAGCTGAATAAGCATCGACTTACGAAATAGCATTCGTCGAAATTGGCGACACGACACACGTATCGTGTAACGTATTCATGCAACGTCACACGCCAGTTCACTTTCAGTTCGCGCCGATGATGACCGGTTTGTAGGTAAACGACTCTGCAAAATTGTTCACGTTTGTAGACTCCGATATGGAAGGAAGAAAGTGCCTTACGAGAACGCGACGATGATTCGCGTAAACTCGCATTGAAAATGGGAAAATCGAGAAATAAGTTCCATTCGTAAGATGAATAACGTATTGAGAAATAATCATTTAATTGGATTGAATAAATTTACATTGAGAGGGTGAATATTGAAGATTTTTATTTTTCGCAAATTGAAATAGCTTTTTTTAATATGATTATTCTGTTTCAATGAATTGTATGAGTTCAAATTAAGGTGAATATTAGGGATTTTTTCTCGCAATTGTATATGGAATTTTGAAAATAATCATTTTGCTCAATCGAAATGCATGAATGCACATAAGGAATGTGAACATCGAGATCAAACAAAATTTTTCGCTAATTTGGATGATATTGGAAAAAAACAATTATTTTATTTAATTGGCGTGCCTAAATTAAAATTGAGAATATGGATATAATTGTTTTGCTAAATTGCGTCGCACAAATTCATGTGACGGACGCGAGTGTCGAGAAAGCAATATTAATTCGCAATTGTGAGTAACATTCCTACAAAGTAATTATTTTATTTGTGTGGATTGCACAAGCGTGCATTTGCGAACAAAATTTTTGAAAGTCATTCTTTTGCTCAATTGAATTGCATGAATGCACGTTAATAATGCGAATACCGAGATAGAAAATATTTATTCGGAAATTTGGATAACATTGAGGAAAAAAACAATTATTTAATTTCATTGGCGTGCCTAAATCCAAACTAAGATTGTGGAAATAATTATTTTACTAAATTACTTTGCATAAATTCACATTACCGATGCGAGAGTCGAGAAAACAATATTAGTTCGCAAATGGGGGAGTAACATTCCTACAAAATAATTATTTTATTTAACTGGATTGCATGAATGTACATGAAGAACGTGAATATCGATAAGAAAATTTGATTCGCAACTATGAAGGACATTCTTGCAAAAGATTAATTGTATTCCATTGGGTTGCATAAATTCAGAGTAAAATTGTGCATTTCAAATAAACAATATTCATACGCGATATCGAGTAGAATTTCGAAGAATAATAATTACAGCTTACTAGAAAACGGTAATAGAAACCGAAGAAAAATTAAAAATCGTTAAATACATACCACTATCAATGATTTAGTTGCATTTTTTCAACCAAAGAACAAAAGTATTGAAGTGGATTACTGTACACTGTAAACAATTTCTGTATAAAAATTAATACACAAGTGTAGAAAGTTTTTATGCGGATAGCGCTTATGAAATTTCAGATACGATTTTGAAAATCCAAAACAGGTTATTTTAAAAATGAAAGTGTAGCTCCGTAATATTAATGTACTTATGCGTGTGAAAAATAATGCACGTGTAAAGAAATAATCACATCCAAGTATATTGAAATCAAGAACCATTTGCTGATATCAAAATACGAGTGTATATTAAATTCAAGAACCATTTGCTAATATCAACATACGGATGTGTATTAATTTCACGGAAACAAAGTATTACCTTTAATGTACACTGTAAAAAGCTTCTGTGTAAAAATTAATACACAAGTGTATGATGTTTTTATGCGGACGCCGTTTATGAAATTTCAGATAATATTTTGAAAATCCAAAGCAGGTTATTTTAAAATTAAAAGTGTAGCTCCGTAATATTAATATACTTGTGCGTTTGAAAAATGATGCACGTGTAAAAAAAATTTCACATCCATGTATATTGAAATCAAGAACCATTTGCTGATATCAATATACGAGTGTATATTAAATTCGTTCGTATATTAAGTTCGTAAAATTCAATTCTTTTGTGCCTTAAATGTAGTGTAAATTTAATATAGATTTCACATTGTTTCATGTGATTTTCTTCAGCGTTTATGATTTTTTTTTTCAATTCCAGTTTCGCACTTTTAAATAAATCTGTTGTGATCATGCATTGTACGTATCGTAAAATTCAGATTCACATATATTATATTTTTCAGGCTGCTGTAAATAAATTTCAAACTTGTTTTGTATTTTCTATGCTCTGTTTTTTATAGTTGATTTATTATACATCTGTAGTAATTTTCAATTGAAGAGACGGGTTAATGCAATACATTTTCCACAAATTTACAAACTTGTCTTTGAAATTCCATGTTGCATCTATTAAATGCTACATCCACGTTAGATTTTCATGTTCCTGTTTTAAATTTACGGTACAAGTGTTTCAAATTTAATTCCATCTACTGAGTTCATAAAATTCAGTTCCTTTGTATCTTAAATGTATTGTAAATTTCATATCATTTTTTACAGTGTAATGTATTCAGTTCAATTACACACGTGTCATATTAATAGCACACTTTTTAAAATCAAATATATAATTTTTATAGACATCGATGTATTTTCAGATATTTAATCAAAACAAGTACATATAGTGTTCATTTAACGCAATTGTATAAAAAAAAAATTAAATAAAAATTTCAAGAAACAAATTTTATTTTTGCATAATTTTTTAACCAATTCAGACATTCGCTTGATATTTTTGAATCAAAATAAAATACTAATATTTTAACGAATAATATACTTGAAAGTCAATATCGGATATGGTGAAGACAATAATACAATACATTTACTCAATCGAAATTTTATCTGAATCAAACGAACGTAATTCAATTTTTCTTGTGTACTCGAATCAACAATATTTATGTGATAGAATGAAACGCTTTTTTGTTCGTTGCAGAAAATGCATTCAAAACTATATCACTTGTTCGCGATAATTTTTTAGATAGATTCAATAACATATTGTTCTCGGCTAACAATGTATCTTCCGAATGAAAAAAAAACCTTTTTATTTTATCATGTTATTAAAGTCAATAGCGTTTTGTTGGGACTAATAAATCCGATTATTTACACTAACAATTTTACATTCGAATCAACGAAATTTCATTCAATAACACTAAGGATACTGGATAATTTTTTTTCTCATTGTACTGTTGAGTAGTTGTCTCATTCTCCAAAGTGATGGCAATGGCTGTAATAATAGTGCGCATACACTTTTAAATACGTTTCGAGTGAGGGCATGCCTGTACTCCGGTAATGCGGTGCATCTCCGGTCTCTCTCTCTCTCTCTCTTTCTCTCTCTCTCTCTCTCTGCATTGTTAGCCCATACGACTGCATCGATAATGCACATTGCATTAAGCCCGTAGAAATAAACGCGGAAACGAATTAATCGTTAATTCGATCGTGGAAAAGATGCTGATAAAAAAAAATAAAAGTGGAATAACAAAAATGGAGCAAGAGAGAGAGAGAGAGAGAGAGAAAGGCAGAGATATAAGAATGAGCTCTCGGGAAGTTGATGTAGACGATAATTAGCATATCCGGTAAATAATTACTTTGCGTTATTAACCCACCTCGACGCCAATAAAAAAAAATATTGCTCGGTGACTTGAACCGCAAAAAGCTATTATTGAAGCTTACGAAGAGACAGGAAACAAATTGAATTCGAGGCGTTGTTAATACGCGCTTGGGCTGTAAAGGATTACAAAATATTTTCCGCGATTGATCATTGATTTATTATTCGATTTTACAGTTGATCATTAATTATTTAATTTTATAGTTTCATGGCAATCTTCCTGTTGCCAATTTTATTGCCAATTTTTTATTCGTCCAAAGAATTGAATAAAATAAAAAAATATTAAACATCGAGCAAGGTGAAAAAAAAGATCGATTGGAAAACCTGATTGAATAAAAAAAATGATCGATTGAAAAATGGAATACAATTTGAAAACATTATTGATTAATGTAAGGAATAAAATTTAAAAGTTATCGATTAAAAAATTGATAAAAATTTAAAAATGATGGAACAAAAAATTGAATAAAAATGTTATTCAACCTCGCCTGAAATTGTTCGTGACACGTGCACTACTCAGTGCGTTTGTCATTTTTCTACGTTCTATCGATATTGCTGAACGAGGATTACTACGCTGCCGAGTCTCAAATTTCCGCGAGCCATCAATTCCTTATCGTTACCGCCCGTAGTAAATGTTACAATCCCATTTCTCATAAACATTTTTTTCTGCGAATTTCTTTCCCCAATAGCTACATTTTATTCGTTGCTCTTGCATCCTGAGGTAATTTCTTTTTTTTTCTTTCATCAGTTATTCGTACGTCTCCATGCGGTGTCAGGTGCTTGTCTTCGCTCCTCTCGGGTAGCAATTTTAGCGAACGACGCGCACGTACCTATTACCCGCACTCTACACACCGTATTATTACACACAGTATTTTGCGCAAGTCGATGGCTAACGTGTTACAGTTCTGTCTAAATGGTGACGAAAAAATGCTTGTCGTTGAGGTTGGAAAAATGTTTTGATTGAGTTCAACGAATTATTATTTTCGAATTGATTGAAGTATAATACAGAGCCATCTCTCTTCTCAAAGAAATCGAAATATTTAACTTAATAATGACAATGAAATATAAAAAACAGCAAACGTAGAAATGAAAAAAAAAAAAAAAACGTAAAAATCTATAAAATCAAATATAAAAATCGTTAAAACCAAACGTCAAAATAAATAAAATCAAACGTAAAAATGAATAAAATTAAACGTAAAAATAAATAAAATCAAACATAAAAATCAATAGAATCAAACATGAGTAGTTTTTCGTGCACAGGCAACTGTTTTGTGTTGATGCGGATTTGAAAAATAATCGCGGCGTGGGTACATACTCAATCATCGTAAAACAAATTCAAGTAGGTGGTTGTCGGAAAACGGCCCGCAGTTCGATACAGCAAGAGCGATATAATGTTGCAAGCCTATACGAGTAATAATACCCACGCTGTGCTTTCAACAATTTGCGTTAGCGTCCATCCACTGCGAGGCCTATACGCGTCCGCACTTTTTGCACCGCGTCCTCACACACTCGCGCCATTCCAGGCAAATTCAATCCACCTGTATCGTCGAACGCTAAGACAAATGGCATGTAAAATGTTGAGCCTCCATCTTCAATTTTTAAGATTAATCTTAAAGTGTAATCTTCAATCTCAAATTGAAGGTTAAAGTTGAATCCTTAATGTTAGATTTAATATAAAAGGTTAATACCTAATGTCAATTTGAGAATTACAGTTTAATCTTCAATCTCCCGTTTGAGATTAAACTTTAATCTTTAATTCCAAACTTGAAATTATCGTTTGATTCTTAATCTCAAATTTAATATTAAAGTTCAGTATTTAATTTTAAATTTGGGATTAAACTTTAATCTTCACTCTCAGGTTTGGGATGAACGTTTAATGTTTAATATCGAATGTAAGATTGAACTTCATTCTTTAATGTCGAATTTAAGGTTGAACTTTAATCTTTAATGTTAATTTTAAGATCAAACTTTAATTTTTGATCTCCTATCTTTAATCGTATACTCAAAGCTGAAGTTCAATTTTCAATCTCATATTTAAAATCGAACTTTAATCCTCATTCACAGACTTCAGATAAAAGTTTAATCTTTAATCTCAAATGTAAGATAAAAGTTACATTTTCAATATGAAATTTACGATTAAACTTTAATCTCTAGTGTCGAATTTAAGATTGGACTTCAATCTTTTAGGCCAGATCAATGATCAAACTCTAATCTGTAAGCTCATAATTAAAATTAAACTTGAATCTCATATTTACGATTAAAGTGAAAACATTAATCTCAAATTTAAGATTAAAATTCGCTCTTTAATCTCAAATTTAACATTTCACTTTAATCTTCAATGCCAAACTCGAGAATAAAGTTCAGTCTTCGATCACAAATTAAAGATGAAACTTAAGTCTTCAACCTCAAACTCAACATTAAACTTCAAACGTCAATCTTGAAGATTCAAGCTCCAGTTTCGGTCGTCGATCGCCGCACGAAACGCCCCATATTTCTCGCGTACAGAGAGGCAAGTGAGGTTGTAACGATGCCTGGAAGGGATCGAACTCAAGGATAACCGGTATGTACGCCCGGTACAAAAGCCCCGACCCCCGTTTATTTCAACGCTACATTTTTATCTATTTCGCCCCTCCCTCCGGGAGAACGTGAGACTTTACTCGAGATAAACAACAATAGCGATAACAAAAAAAACATTAAGAAAAAACGAATAAACAATATTGAATATCGAATGAACGAGGGAGACTCAAAGGCCAACTCCGCAGGTTAACAAACATTTTATCAGCGCTAAGACACGAGTAACAATAGCCGCTGACATACCCTGACAATTTACGCCGCAAAGACGTCGAGCTGTATTCCCTACTGAGAAAGAAAAACAAGCCACTCTGCGTTCTACGATCGTCAAATTATCCCGGATCCACTGCGGAGCAACGACTCGTACTTTTTTCTCGTCGTCTCTCATACACTTCGTAAATCCTATATCAATTCCCTCGCCAATACAATTACCAACTCCATCAAATACATTTTGAATTTTCAGTCTTAGAATGCGTCACCTCGTGTCTTTTTTCTCTCTTTCTCTCGCACAAAAATCAGTCTATTACAGTCTCGTAGGATTAATTGGTTTTCCATATGCGTGGATAATCGCATATAGCGATACATATAAATTACCTCGTTGTATCCTCGAGTCCTGTCGAACCTGTCGAGTCCTATATATGGAAACGAGCGCGTACTTCGAACCGCGGTGCATCGCAAGCGCGTGCAATGTGCACCGTTCAATCCACGAGTATCGCGAATAGTGTACAAGTTACGTAGTGTATACGAATGGAGCATGAACTTCTTTCGGTGTACTAACTTTCCCGCATGCGTTGCACCTGTCGTTTCACGGTGAAAGGATCGACGGTGTGTATTCCCCTCCCCCCTCGTCCTCTCTCTCTCTCTCTCTCTCTCTCTCTCTCTCTCTCTCTCTCTCTCTCTCTCTCGCTCTCTCGCTCTCTCTCT
>OZ023318.1:42957993-43002993 GCA_964007375.1 Ophion obscuratus
ATGTATGTATGTATGTATGTATGTATGTATGTATGTATGTATGTATGTATGTATGTATGTATGTATGTATGTATGTATGTATGTATGTATGTATGTATGTATGTATGTATGTATGTATGTATGTATGTATGTATGTATGTATGTATGTATGTATGTATGTATGTATGTATGTATGTATGTATGTATGTATGTATGTATGTATGTATGTATGTATGTATGTATGTATGTATGTATGTATGTATGTATGTATGTATGTATGTATGTATGTATGTATGTATGTATGTATGTATGTATGTATGTATGTATGTATGTATGTATGTATGTATGTATGTATGTATGTATGTATGTATGTATGTATGTATGTATGTATGTATGTATGTATGTATGTATGTATGTATGTATGTATGTATGTATGTATGTATGTATGTATGTATGTATGTATGTATGTATGTATGTATGTATGTATGTATGTATGTATGTATGTATGTATGTATGTATGTATGTATGTATGTATGTATGTATGTATGTATGTATGTATGTATGTATGTATGTATGTATGTATGTATGTATGTATGTATGTATGTATGTATGTATGTATGTATGTATGTATGTATGTATGTATGTATGTATGTATGTATGTATGTATGTATGTATGTATGTATGTATGTATGTATGTATGTATGTATGTATGTATGTATGTATGTATGTATGTATGTATGTATGTATGTATGTATGTATGTATGTATGTATGTATGTATGTATGTATGCATGTATATGTATGTATATATACACACATATACATACAGGGTGTCCTGTTAGGAATGGATAATCGGATAATCCTGCAAATGTCGATAGGTCAGATCATGTCCTACTATATGCTAGAATTTTAGTTCAGTAAAAGTTCCACGTTTTTCGAGATTAGGGCTTTATGTTATTTGAGAAAAAAAAATCATCTGCTTTTCGTTTTTTCGCATGCCATTTCTACAAATGATATGAATCGACAATAACTAAGCAACTTTTTAAAGTAGTTGGCACGATAGGCGTAGTACATTTTTTTTTTTACACCGCAGGCTATCGAAGTCTAATGTTCGAATTAGTTTATATGAAAAGTCTGTATAAGATCTTTGTTCATGAAAGTTCCTTAACATTTAAGGTTAAAAAGAAGAATTTTCTAGACAAAACAAATAACCAAGAGTATGTTTTAAAAAACCGGAAAAAAGTTATCATTTGTAAAAATGGCATGCGAAAAACCAAAAGCAGATTTTTATCTTGAAAACCGTGGGATTTTTACTAAACTGAAATTCTAGCATGTAGTAGAACATGATCTGACCTATCGACAGTTGCAGGATTATCCATTCGTAACAGGACACCCTCTATATATATATATATATATATATATATATATATATATATATATATATATATATATATATATGGGGATACGGATATGGGTATAAGATCCAAGGTGTCCCCTTTTGCTTCTCTCTCTCTTTATATATATATATATACACACACACACACACACACACACCAATCGCACTGAAACAGCGTGCGATATTTTCCAAAACTACAGACTGCCATAACTTTCTTGATCTTTGAGCTAGAGAATCCTTTTTTCCTGTTGGATTCGTCTCAAAATCAGCTATTTTTCTAAAAAAATAAAAACAATGCCTCTTCATAAGAAAAGTTAAGAGTTACCGCGGTATCTCCTGGACGTGTTGACAAAAAATATCTTGTATTGCCATCAGATGTCCCTTTCAAAACCATACAACTTTTCTGGGGCACATTTTTTTGTACGTCCTCGTATTTTCGATTAATTTTAATGTATTCTTTAAAAATGGGGGGGGGGGGGCCACTTGTTTTTTTAAGGGCCTTGCGCGGTGATTCTGCAACTGACAAGGAACATCCCTCAGATGTACGCCTCCGATTTTGTTGAAACTCATATATGTGATAGAGTATCGAAAACTTAGAGACACGTATTTTTTTTTATCGATGGAAAAACGGATTTAAGGGGGGAAACCGCCCCTCAAAGAAAGGCGTGTCGAGGGGTGATTTTGCAGTTTCACCCAGAAGCAATCCACCGATCTGAATGAAACAAAAACAAAAATTCTTGTAATGAAAAGCGATGAAAAATCCACTATGAAAATGTTAAGAAAAAATTAAATTAGGGGGTAAACCACGCCTCAATTTGCCTTTTTTCACCCCACACTTAAGAGGATTGTATGCAAATTAATAAAACAGGTATCATTTTGAAGGGCAAATAAAATTAAAGTTGACGGGCTTTTGCGTTTTGGCGGCATAGCAAATTTAACGGGGCAAACCACCCCTAACATAAATGTATTTATCATGGTCGTTTTTTCTGTGTTTAAAGTATATCCGCTGATTTTAAATATTTTTATAAGCTACAATTTAATGTTTTACCATATGTCAAAATTATTACATTCGTCTTAAGGGGTAACTACCCATCTGACGAGAAACATCATTGAAGTATCCGCTTTCGATTTCGTTGAAACTCATATATGTGGTAGAGCATTCCAAATTATTAAACATGATTTTTTGTATCGGCAGAAAAACGGTGTTAGGGGATGAAACCACCCCTCAATGTTTCTCCCACAAGCAGTCCACCGATCTGAATGAAACAAAATCGAAAATTCCTCTAATATTAAGCGATGAAAAATCCACTACAAGAGTGTTGATTAGAAATATAATTAAGGGGTAAACCACCCCTCCATTTGCCGTTTTTCACCCCACGCTTAAGAGGGTTGTATGAACATTAATAAAACATGTATCATTTTGAAGAGGAATCAAAATTCAAGTTAACGCGTTTTTGCGTTTCAGCCTAACAGCAAATTTAAGGGGGTAAACCACCCCTAACATAAATTTGTTTTTTGCGATATTTTTTTTCGAATGCGACTTGAAAAACCATGGAATATAATTTTTCTCGGTCTCCACGAGACAAATATCCAAACACGCAATTATCTCGATTTTCATTGAGTTTTCAACAATTTCAATTATTGTCACAATTCGAAAATTTTCTACGTTATTTGTCACTCTTCATTGAAATTAATTTTAGACAAGACAAGATTTATCGAGCGTGTTATCTTCGACCGCGGATTTGAAAAAAAAAACAAAAAATATTGAGGTACGAGTAAAAACGAAATTATGCAGTCCGAAGAGAGATTAATTGTCAGTTTAGTTGCAACGTGGCGATTACAGAATAAGGGTACCCGAAATTCAATTTTCCCTGCAGTTTTTGAACTTGTGTGTCATACATTCTTTAATTCCAATTTTCCCCGCGGTCGACGAACCACACCTGGCCATAAAGTCCATTTGTGCGTGTAAGTTCCGCGCGCGTGTGTGTGTGCGCGTCGAGTGCAAGAAAAAGGAACGGTCTCCCTGCCCATCTTTGTTCCGCACTAAGTGCTTAGCCAGGGAGAGAGTCCTTTGTGCATATACCTGGGCGACGTTGCATCACGAGCCCTACCGTAACGTACCTGGCTGGACGGCTTTGACTCTCGTGCCATTGAAAATATCACGGTGAGAACTTTGTTCACGAGCCAAATTTTCACGTTTGTTCACGTGCTCCCACGGAAAACAGAGCCTGATGTTTCACACGAATAAATCACGAACTTACGAATCTTTAACGTCAATGTTGAGTTGACGAGAATTCAAAGTGATGAAAGGACGTAGGATTGTTCGAGGAAATAAAAATGACGAAAAACGTCACTTACGGAAAAAAACATTGCTCAAAAATCAAATTTGGTTTCCTCGCAGTGATTTTCGGCTTAAAGATTTGTTTTTCGCCAAAATTTGCAAGAAGTAAAAGTTCTTTATTGTGATTTTTTTCAAGGGGCTACATTTATCTAGAGGACCGGCAAAATGGCCAAATTCCGAAATTTTTTTCTGTGAAACGGTTGGTGAAAAAGAAAGGTACATGAATTAAGAGCCTTCAAAAAGGCACCAAAAATACAGAAAAAAGAACAAAAACATGGCCGCCGTCAGATGGTGAAATTTTTTTTGCGACGGTTGGCGGTGGACACTCTCCAGCTTAAATGATCCATCCGAAATTTAAAAACCAAACGGGTTATTCAAGTTAACAATAAATACGAGTCGTTGACGATCGTCGATTTTCAAAATCATTTTTTTAAACGACGTGTCGACGAAGTGAACCTCGAGCAAACAACATCTATGAAAAAAGTCGTCGTTTTTACGTAACTATTTAAAAATGAGGATCGATTTTCAAAAAGTAAGATCGTCAACGACCTTTAAATGTTTTTCTTCGTATCACCTGCAAATTTGGAAATAATCCGTCGCGTGGTTCTCGAGATATCATGTCCACCGACTTCGAAAACAGTGTTTCGAGAAAAACGCGTTTAAAGCTTGAAGTTCGCTGCTGTTAGAAGCTGTAGCTCATTTAATTTTGCGTTCACTCCGCTCTTTTTTCGAGGCCATTTGGCCATCTCCATTATTTCGTCATTAAAGTCGTGCTCGTACGGAGGCGTCATCGACCTGCGGACTCGAAAGTCTAGGAGCACTTCGATTTCCGGATTCCACACGTGAGTCATCCGCGGTGAAAGAGTCTCTGGGTTATGGAGGAAGCTAGGGGAGAAGTTGGCTCTGAAATGGCCGAGACAATGATCCTCGTACAGGGTGGCCGAAAATGCTCGCACCTCGTTGACGAGAAACACGAGTCTCGATGATTTGTTAATTTCAAAAGCTGCTTCAAATTTCTTTACGATACACGACTCTGCTCCGATCGTTTTGTGTTGAGAAAATTTCTTCGAGATCGTGCGATAGGAAAAAATGATTATCGAAATAGATATGGAAGCCTTTCATTGATTAATGCTTGAGGTTTTGATTGATTGATTTTTTTAGAGAAAAAACCACTTTGCTGCCAGAAATTTGAAGAAAAAAAAGAAATCAGTGTCCTTCAAGGCCTTAGGCCACTCTAGAGGCCGAAAAAATAATGATCAGATAGTTATCTACGAATCTACGAAATCGTAAGATAATTGTTAATCACAAATGAACTATGCAATATAAAAAAAAAATCCTACGTACTTTCATAGACAATATATTTTTCAAGATATATTCAACATTTCAAGTGGATCGGTTAAAAATTGTCTGCACAGCCGCCATTTTGAAATTAATCGCTTCAAAAAAATTATTGTATATAGTCACTGATATGTACGATAAACACCCTTTTTTGTAATTTCGATGTATTTTGTCGTTTTTCGAAAACAAAATCCCCAAAAAGCCTATTTTTTCGGCCTTTAGAGTGGCCTAACCCCTTAAATCCTTCGTGTGATGTTGGAGTTTGCATCGTTGGAATACAATGGAAAAACTTTTTTTTAAATCAATAACTCGCTATGATCCAAATTGTATGGCAATATTTGCTAACAAGAATGACTGGCACGTTTTCTAGGATTTTTTTCCAAGTCCTACAACCGAAATTTGCCACCAAATATTTCGAGTGTCAAATAAAATTAAAAATAAAATAAATATCGTTGCGTTCCAGCGTTGCAAACTTCAACATCATTCCTTCTTCAGGATCGATAATGTTAAAGGATCGTACTGACTTATCAAACTTTTTTTTATTCCCTGGATTTTCATATATAGAAAATATTTTATTGTTTTGCTCACACCGACAGGATGAGTATTACAGGATATTAATTTTTTAAAGATTGTTTTTCTCTTATTCCCTTTCCATATTTTTTCACTCTTCTTAGTTTTGTCATTTTCTCGCAATAACATTTTTTTTCGGGTTTTGGAGGCACGACGATCAATTACGGCGCGTACGAATAAATTCGGCGCACCCGGTAGATATGTAGTCCGGAATCGGATGCAACAACGCGTCTCGTTGTCCGCGTAGTGAGGGCACGAGTCTCGGAGCGATGATGATTCACTGAAGTTGTATCGAGCTTTGGGCTCTACTCGCGTACCAAGCTCTTTTGTCCCCCAGATCTTCTCACGTCGTGCACCCATTCTCGCTTATATAACTATATATATATATATATATATATATATATATATATATATATATATATATATATATCCACTTCGATACTTTTCACTTTTTGTTGGCTCGCGTCGTACTTTTTCCTCCTTCATCTTGTTTCTTTTTTTCTTCGTCGTCAATCATCGTCGGAGAACAATCCACAAAGCCCGGCTATGTCTGGTTGAAACGGGTGCACACTTTTGCCGTCTGTACAGCAGGGAAACGAGAGAAGAAGTTCTAGGGTGAATAGTCAAGCGTTTCGATCGCCGGTGACACTTTGTTCGTAATTATTGCCTTCTTGAGCTTTTATATCCTTTAAAAATTTATCTCGTGGTCTTACGTGTTTCCAAAACGGCTCAATTTATCCAAATTGTTCTTTTGCGTGAATACTCAAATTCCGACAATTATTTGGTGAAATATCGCGACGAATATTGTACAATTTTCGTTATTACAAAAATAATGAATTCGGTATTGCATACTTTGATATATTGCATACGTCGATGGAAAGTGCATTGAATAGCGCAGATATGTTGAGGAATTATGCATTATGTATAGACAATGGTTTTCGGGGATGTTATTGTGATGAATATCTTGGTTCATAAGTAGATAATGGGGCGGAATTTTTTCAATATTTTTTTTTGATTTTTTAAATTTGTTAGTTTCTCTAATATTATAATGTTCATCCGTCACGGTCGACACCACCCCCCCCCCCCCTACGCCTATTCTCGCACCTGGTTGGTTTAAATGGCTAGAATAATTCGTGAGAGTGGAATTTAGTTGGTACTTTTAAATAAAATTGTCGCAGTTGTTGCGGAATAATTAGTTTAGAAAAAAGACGGTTTTTATTCGTTGGGGCTTGTTTATAGCGTTTATATCGTTTGAATGCATTGAAAGTTCTTTTAAAAAAAATGTATTTCTGTGCTTTTATTTCTGCCTAAAAAAATTTCTGTCGATTAATGGGTTACGCTACTGTGACGACACGAAAATAAGAGTTATAAAAATTAATTTTCAAGGAATAAGTGAAGTGATTGCAAAATCGTTTGGATATTAATTTGTATGTACATTAATAAAGTTGTGTAATGAGTCTCAGCAAAAAAATAATAATTAGAGAAGTTATAAGTGATCTCGTGAGCTCGGTGGATCTGAGACAAAAAAACGAGTTTGTTTCCTTGAAGTTGATAATTTTGGCGAAGACATGACCGAGTTTTTTTTTAATCATGATTCGATCGTAAAATAAGAATGTTGAATTTTTTTCCTGATTATTCGAGGAAAAATGATATCATTATTGGTAATAACTAATAGGAAAAATGTCAAGAAAAACGTCTGTCAAGACTAAACTACTATTACACTGAATAAGTGTACCAAATTTCAAGTCAAACCGTTCATTAGATTTTGAGAAATGGTGTACACCATTTTGAAAAACAGTTTCGAGAAAAATGCGTTAACATTTTTATTAGCGGTTCTATCGTTGTAATCATAAGTTTACCTCCGATCTTCGAATCCTGCACCATATGTCGGACCTTCCTCTTCAATTGCCTCAAGCGATGAGCGAGCGTTTGAAAAAAACGCATTGAAAAAAACAACCATTTTATAGGCAAGAAAACAGACTTTTTTCTCATAACTACGCCATTTTGTTAGATTTTGATATTTTTCGAAAATCCTACGTCATTGTACAGGAAATACCTTCCGGTTTAACGAAATTTTTTCCTTTTTCGGTTTCAACTACTCAATCAGCCGCAATCATGTCAGCAATGGAGGAACTTTTTTTTTGGCGCCTCTGAACGCATAAGTCGCTTGGATCTCAATATTTTTCTATGAAAAAATTATCTAATATAGGTCAAATATAGCCAAATATATTTTTAATTTTCCGAAACATTTAAATGAGTACTTTACTTCCAAAAAATTCACGAAAATCACCCAAATTTTCAGCGTTCACACTGGTATAGCCCCTTAATGAAGAAGATCGCGCACTAAATGCGATAGGTGGTTCAATGGTACATACACACATTTGCACACAATTGCGAAGGGCTTTGAGTGGTCGGCGTGAGCGGTGACGACGAATCTCGCACTTTCATCGAGACCAGTTATTATCCGCCGCAAACTGGTCGTGTGCTGTATCAATACCTAATCGAGGCTCCGATGTGCCATGAGGCGCCGCGGCGCGAAAAATTTTGCCTAATCTCTTCTTTCATTCCTATCCTACATTGTTTTTCAAGCACACGATTTGTGCCACTTTTGCATGCGCCAAATGCGAAATTTCGTTCGGGTGCGGATCTTCCGCACGATCGAGTGCCCCACCAGATAACTCGAATCAATTATACGATTACAATTATAAACCCTGGGTATCGTGCGCACGCGCGTCCACCCTGGCAGCCCTATGCCCTCGTTATTACCATTGTCAAATGTTTTTCTTCTTTAATCTTCCTCGTCCGGAGTGCAGGTCGAGTAAGTTGTACGTGCGCGAGAACGAAGGGGGTAGCGTTTTTCGTTACGTCGCTCGCAGCCCTTGAGAGAGATCAGTGTGGGCCTCGATGTTCTGCTCTCAACCTCCACCCTCATGAACGACCGTTTACCCCATTAAACAAACAACGAGATCGGATTGTGTTGTCCGAAATGAGAGTGCTTACTTTCGCACGTTTTAACGATTATACGTGCCAAGCTTGCGACTCCCAGGGATACATTTCGGGAACCAGTATCATCGAGTATAATCGTAGGGTGGATTATTTCCGTGTTCCTTATGGGTGTACACAGTGCCAACGTATGACATGATAATTGGGGCGAGCGGGATTCGGACGTGAGACGCTACGAGAGAGTTCGGGCGGAAATTCGTTGGATAGTTCTCAGATCCTATCACGTCCCTTTGGGGTTTCGATAGGGACGCTGCACACGCGAAGCTCATATTGGGATCCAAGTAAATATCGCGTTTTCCTTCTATTTTGTTTGACAATTTTTTATATGAAATTCTCAACTGGAATTTGTTGGTTCTCCCAATGAAAAACATTATTCGCGATCCCGTGCACGAATTTGTTGATTGATTGATTGGTTGGTGATGTTTATCATGCCCTAGAAATCTATCGGACTGATGAGATTAAGGGGCTATACGAGTGGGAACGCTGAACATTTGGGTGATTTTCGGGAATTTTTTGGAAGAAAAGTGCTTAATTAATTGTTTCGGAAAATTAAGAATATATTTGGCTATATTTGACTTATATTACATAATTTTTTTTTCGTAGTAAAATATTGAGATCCAAGCTGTGCTGCTTTCGGAGGCGCAAAAAAAAAAGTTCCTTCACTACTAACATGATTCCGGCCGATTGAGTAGCTGAAACGGAAAAAGGAAAAAAATGTCGTTAAACTGGAAAGTATTTCCTGTACAATGACGTAGAATGTTCGAAAAATATCAAAATCTAACAAAATGGCGTAGTTATGAAACATAGTCTATTTTCTTGCCTATAAAATGGTCGTTTTTTTCAATGCCAAATCGTCAATTTTCATCCAATCAAAAATATCCTACGTCATTGTAGAGTAAATATATTCAAGAGTACTCAGTTCAAATTTCAGGTCAATCGGATAATTGCTCTTTGAGTTACAATGTCAGCAAATTTGAAAAATCTCATTTCATATTCTTGAAAGTATAAAAATCTGATTTCATATTCTTGAATGTATAAACTGTCGAAAAAGGCGAAAAAAAATTAATCGATTTTTCAAAAGTCTCACACTGGTACAGCCCCTTAAACAGATGAAGGGAAAATAATTTGAGAAAATAAGGACAATGTCCCAATGATGACGTTGAAGTTTGCTTCGATGGAATGCAACGAAAATGATTTTTTTTGTTTTTTCATTTCACAAATTGCATTAGCAGCTTGAAGCTACGAAAATTACGAAAACGTTTTTTACGGTTCTTATTAAGCGATCTGCAACCAATTGGCAAACAATTATTTGGGATTGTTAGAAAATAAGAATTTGAAAAGGATTTTCGTTGCATTCCAATGATGCAAACTTCGACCTCATTCCGTATGGTCATGTGGGCCTTTACGATCCCAGTCCTTTCGCCCCCCACATTTGTAAATTTTTGGTTCCTAGTAATCCTCTCGGAGCTTCGCCCAGAGCGACTGTTCGCTAGCAGACAGCTGGGTTGCAGTTACACGGCGGGCCGTGTATCGTCGTTATTACACAAATAATTAATTCCGTATTGCATACTTTAATATATTGCATACATCGACGGAAAGTGCATTGAATAGTGCCGATTTGTTGAGTTATTTATTTTTTGTACAAGCAATGCAATTTCGGGGATGCGCGATGTACTTTTTATATTTTAAACTAAACTTTGTCAAAGTTTAAGTAGACCAGGTACTTAACAACAAACATTACTAAATTATTAACAAATCTTTAACAAACACTTAAAAAAGATTAACAAATATTTAACAAATATTACAAAAGCAAAAAAAAACGAAAAACGTTATAAACGGGAATAAACAAAAAACTGCCGAAGGAAAAGTTCGCGAAGGTGTAAAATAAATTAAAAAATTAACAATATTTAACAAATATTCAACAAATATAAACAAATAGCCCAAACAAATATTACAAAAACAAACAAAAAAGCGAAAAACGTTATAAAAGGGAATAAACTAAAAACTGACAAAGGGAAAGTTTGGGAAAGTGTAAACTAGAAAAAATTAACAATCTTCAACTTAACAAACAAAAACAAATATTAACAAATGTTTAACAAATATTAACAAATATTTAACGAATATTAACAAATATTAACAAATATTTAACAAATATTTAACAAATTATTAACAAATATTACAAAAACAAAAACAAACGTAATAAAAAAGAATAAACCACAAATTGCTCAAGAAAAAGATCGAGAAAGAGTACAAAACCCGACTCGATACGGATGCAATATTTTCACTGAGTTTCAGTTGTCGTTATCATTGGGGAATTCAGGAAAACGGCCGCCCCGCAGTGTAGCGTGCGAGCCGGTGAGCGGCTGAGCGGTCACCGATCCGAGTATTGTCCCTGGCCAAAACCGTCCACCGATTCATAACGTTATTTATATTGTACATAAATTTTTTCCATATCTCCTATATCGACGTCCACCTCGTCAAGCTCCGTCCTGACAAGCTCGTATTTTTTATTTTATTTTTTCCACGGGCTTGAAGGCCCTCGACCCTCCGGACTAAGATCCCTCGCCGGGGGGTTCCCTCCTCGAGGGAAAAAAAACTACCCATGCCTGGTTCCACGCATTCGAAAAATTTCGTTATTTATTCTCACGCTTTTACGTTCTTCCTCGGCCCTCTGTATCATTCCCTTTTTTTTTTATTCTTGTTTGCTTTCACGTTGGATTATCGCGATCCAGGTTGTGCACAATATCCCAGAGTAGAGGAAACGCGTTCGCCGGGCGTTCGGTGTTCCCTGTATCAGCGCCGCAGACTCGTCGACGATGTCAAACGAGAACGTGTTGAGGGTTACATATAAATGCTGTGCAAACGTGCCCCGGCTGGTGATCGCGAAAGAGACCTCGCGTACGAAGCCAAAGAGATTCGTGATATCGATGCAAATCGCGCGACAGAGACCTCGCTCGTGTACCCAAAGCCACCCCTGGAACCGTCGACACGTGGGCTCCCCGGCTTATTGCGATTCTCCTTGCAAATGTGATTTCTCGTCGTGAACGACAGTTTTCGGGACGACTCCGCAGCCACCGAGCGAACCCTTATAATTTCGGCACGTCCGTACGCCGCGACGAAGCCTCTCCCTTTCTTTATACGCGTAACCCTTCCATTTGAAAATATTAAATCATTCATGGAAATTGATTTTAGTAATTTTCCATTTTCAAGTAAAATTCATGCGGTTGCTGTAACGTATTTTATTTCGAAAATAAAAAAAAAATCAGCAAACCGGTTGTTTATTCGATCAGTTTTTATCTAATATCGAAACTATCCGATAAAACTGGGGTCACAAAATTTATTTGAATTTTTGACAAATATTAGCATTTTGTGAGTACTCGACAAAGCACGGAATCTTATTTTGATTCGTGCTCTAAAGTACACGCTTTTTTTTCCGTACAATATTATATATTAACAATAATAATAATAGACAAAAACAATAACAACAATTAACAATAAAAACAATATCCATAGTAACAGTAACAATAACAATACGCCATAGCAATAATAACAATGGCAATAATAACAATAACAAACAACAATGACAAGCAACAATAACACACAAAAATAATAAACAACAATAACAACATTGATAATAACAATAATCATGATGACAATAAAATAGCAATAATAATAACAATGATAAGAAGAACACTAATAACAGTGGCAATAATAACAATAACAAAATAAATAATTGCAATAATAACAATAATGATAATAACAATATCTACAGCAATATAAGCACAATAACGACAATAATAATAATATCGACAATAGCAAAACAACAAAAAAACAACAAGAATAATAACAGAAAAAAATAGCAATAATAAAATTAATGATAATAACAATATCAATATCAATATAAGTACAATAACGATAATAATAATAATATCGACAATAATATAACTGTAACAGTACCAACAATAACTATGAAAATTAAAACGACGATCGATTGAATTTGATATTGATCCAAATAGATTAAAATAGCTCAATATCCCATTAAATCCACGACGGTGTTTCCATTTTTGGCTTTTGCCACTTTGCCAAAATATGTTTTTTTTTTCCACGAAGTCTTTGCGAACGATCTACGGCTGAGTCAACAAGTTCCCTCTACACGACTCACTCCCTGACCACTCTTCTTTCTCGACTCAACACATACGTCTGTGCGTTCGTGAAAAAACGAATGGTCAGACGTTACCTCGCGAAGTCGTGGAACGTATGAAGAAGAAAGAAAGATTCTTACGTCCGTAAGAGCGTATGCAAATTGAGTGTGTAAATATCCACGGTGGGTATTCTCCTGAATCATGCAAAGTCGATGCGCAATGACGTCACTCGGAACCGAAGAAGCGCTCTTCATACGTGACATTTGCACGAACTTCCTTGATCACGAATTCGTCGGTTTTATCGTTCCTCATATCCGAATTGATTGAATGATTATAATTCAATTGGCAATGCGAAATTTTGTCGGCCGATGTTGGGCGGATGAGTACGCGTGCGTTGAGCAGAAGCACCGAACAAGGATAACGAATGCGAACGGTTCATTGTGAGGGAAATTTGAGAAACTGGATGTACGAAGGATTCCTCGCGTTCGCGGTTGCGAGAGAAGAGCGAGGCTAAATTATGTGCATACGTCGAGAGTGTACATAGTGTGGGTATACAGGGTGTCCTGTAATAAACGGATAAGCCTGCAACTGTCGATAGGTCAGATCGTGTCCTACTATATGCTGGTGTTTCGGTTTAGTTAAAGTCCCACGGTTTTCGAGATTATGGACTTTATGCTGTTTTTTTTGAAAATAATCATCTGCTTTTGGTTTTTCGCATGTCATTTCTACAAATGATAGGAATCGATAATAACTAAGCAACTTTTTAAAGCAATTGGCACGATATGCGTAGGATATTTTTTTATACCGCAGACTATCATAGTCAGATGTTCGAATTGGTTTGTATGAAAATTTTGGATAAGATCTTTTTTCATAAAGTTTCCTCAAAATTTGAGGTTGAAAAGAAGACTTTTCTAGATGAAACAAATAACCAAGAGCACTTTTTTGAAAACCGGGTAAAAAAAAGTTACGATTTGTAGAAATGGCACGCAAAAAACCAAAAGCAGATGATTTTAAGAAATAACATAAAGCCCAAAATCTGTCGAAAATCGTGGGACTTTCACTAAACTGAAATTCAAGCAAACAGTAGGATCATGATCTGACCTATTGACGGTTGCAGGATTATTAATTAATTACAGGACACCCTGTATATATATATATGTTCACATACTATATACATCCATGAGATATTCCAGGTAAATGAGTCAGTTTTCGATTCAGCGAACAAAACGATAATCGAGAAGGGTCACGAAATGCATACCTGTATTTCCCTCTCTACACAGGTACAAATACATCTACAGGCACCCGTGGGTTGGTAGTCGCTCGTACATAGAGGGTGTCCCACTTTCAAATGTTAGCTGGCTCATCTCCAAAACTATCGGTCACATGCTGGACATTTAGGGTGGAAATATACGACGTTAATGTTTGCAGCGTTGGAGTACAATGCAAACTCTTGTTTATTATTTATCTTCTTCTTTTTCTATGATTATTATTTTTTAAATCATTGTGCTATTCTTCCTTTTTTTCGATCTATTTTTTTTCTATTAATTCATTCTTTTTATTTTTTTTCGATTTATTTTATATTCTCCTATTTATTTATTATTCTTTTCTACTTTTTCTATCTCATTTCGTTATTTTGATTATCGTCGAACAACTTCTCCTGCAAATTTGGGCCGTAGATGTCCGATGAGGATCCTAAAAATCGTTTGGGCGATTTTTTGGACACAGATAGGCATATAAAAATTAGGCTACGCAATGTTCAATGCGTTCCAACGATGCAAATTTTAGTTTCATGGAAAAATAAGAATCGAGCGTCGAGAAATGAGCGCTGAATTAATCTTTGGGGTTGTTTGGGTTTTTTTGGTTGCGTGGCC
The DNA here is from genome assembly GCA_964007375.1 of Ophion obscuratus. Taxonomy (NCBI): domain Eukaryota; kingdom Metazoa; phylum Arthropoda; class Insecta; order Hymenoptera; family Ichneumonidae; genus Ophion; species Ophion obscuratus. The sequence continues at coordinate 42,972,632 of OZ023318.1, forward strand.
AGTAATGTTGCAATGGAATTGTATCAAATTGGAGCGAGGAGTTATAATGCCTCGGACGCCCGAAAAATAATAATTTCAAGAGCTTTTTGTGGTTGAGAAAGATTAAATTTAAATTAATAATTTAAAGATTAAAATAAAAGATTAAATAAAAACCTGCTGGAGACTTGCGAGACATTTTTTTCGGGAGGTGCATTTCGACCTTAATAAAAAAAAATATTTTTCTTCATAGCATATATGATAACGGCTGCCGGAAGACGTAGAGAATTTGTAAAATATTGTTTTTCATCACAATTCTGAGCGCTTGAATAGCTTTTATTTTCGAAAAAAAATATCGCGAAAAATGTTTTATAACGACAGGAGTTTTTAACTACGGATTTTTGTGGATAGTTTGGATCAGATGTTACCATGAATAATTGAAGCGGATCGGTTGAAATTTGTTCAAGTTACGCTGTGAGCCAATTCAAAATAAGTTGTTACCGGAAAAACCCCTCCAAACTTTCATACGACGCGTTATTTTTAATTTCCAGCAACTTTTCAGTATGGGATAAGTACGGGAGATGCACTTTTTTTTATTATCGTGAAGTTTGCATCGTTGAAACGCAACGAAAATTAATTTTATTCAGTTGATAAAATTTCTTCTTAGCCTACACAGACTATGAACATCGCTGGAATACTTTTCGACAACAGTTTTTTGATAATATCCAAAACAAAGAAATGAAAAATGAAGAAACTGAAATCGTTGCATTCGAACGATGCAAATTTCGACGTCGTACTTTTTGTTGCTATTCTTAAATATAATTAACTGCGATTTTTTTTTTCGACCCCTTGGAAAGGTGCTACCCTTTGATCAACGTAGAAACGAAACAACGTAATTGCGTACCTCACGAACGAACACGTATCGAAGACGAAGACGAGCTCGTCGAGGCAGACGAAATCGATAGGAAGAAGTCCCACGATAAAAATTAAAGCGGGCAAGGGAAAACCCTGTAATTGCAGAAGCCTCCCTTACAGTAAGGAACGACGACTCATCACTCGTCGTAGCTCTCATGTGAAATCACCCCCTTGAGGGAGGACACTAGTGTGACGGGCCGTAAAAAGGTCATATTGTCCAATTTTTTTTGTCTACTAGATTTTTTTTGGGATTTGAAAGAAAGGTATGTTACTAAGCATACATTGAAATAATTTCGCGTAAACTGTTAATTAAATGTGAATCAATTTTTTTCAAATTCTCTACTTTTTTGAGGCACAATGGAGTCTCTGTATAAAAAATGTGGTCACATGACCGGGTCAATAACTTGACTGTGACAGGCCGTAAAAAGGTCGTTCTTTCCGATTTTGTTTGGTCTACGTAATTATTTTTTTGAGATTCCAAAAAGAGGTAGTTTATTAAGCATACATTGAAGTTATTTCGTCTAAACTCGTCTAAAAATAAAAATAAAAAAGTTTTATAATCTATATAAATGTAGTTTTCATACGTAACCGTCTTTCGAAAAAAAACAAACAATTTTTATGAAATGTCGGATGTTAAAAAAAGTTGAATTTTGGTGGAATTTTTACTTGTATTCGGTGGCTTAAAAAAAACTGAATAAAAAAACGGCTACGTAAAACGATATGGAAATTTCGATTTTTTTAAATTGTAAATTGACGGCTACGCTACTGCGATTATGGAAATTGCGATTTTAAAAAATTCAATATTGAGCAATTATAGCTTAAGTTATGATTCCGGTCAGGTTGAAAAAAGTAGTTTAAGGGGTTACGTGGGTTTGCAAATTTCAAAAAAACAATTTTTCAAACTTTATTATTTAATAGTACAATATGTTTATAATATTCTCCCCAAGTTTTAAGTCAATCGGAGTAAAAATCTAGGAGAGAGAGAGGACTTTGGGAATTCCCCCCGTTGGGAATTCCCCCTTTTGGGAAAGACCGGCCGGGTGCGACGCATGTATATCGCATTTTTATCAAAACATCATTTTTGAAGTCGGTAGACACGATTTCTCAAGAAACGAATGCACCGAACTTATTGAAATTTTGCACACTTCTTTAAAATAGCATTGACTAGTGATTGATCGAAGTTTCTTTTTTTCGATTACAACTAATTTTACAAGGCAATACGTAGTGTAAATTGTACCAAAAATTGAACTCTTTTGCATACAACTCAACCAAAAATGCATATTTCAATTTTTTTTTAAATCCTTCCTTCAATCATGAGCTATACTGTTCTACTCACAGAAAAAAAAAATTGGTTTTTTAATTTCAGATAAAGCTATCATGGAAGCTATCGGATAAATGCTATAATTTTTTTGAGGGGTCTCCGGAAATCTGGTCCCACCGGCTGAATTTACCAAATAAAAAAAAAATATTGCCGAAATGTTGCCCTTTTATGTGCTTAACATTTTAATTAAAATAATTTATACATTATATTTTTTTTTAATAGAGAAAAAGTGTTTTTTTCCCTTCGAAACCGACGTAACCCCTTAAAGAAAAACGCGATTCATAGTTTAAGTGTACGCAAATCGTAGCGTTATCTGCTCTCACTAAATCGTCTCTAACGTGGTCAATTTCCTATATTCCATCTTCAATTTTTTCACATATTCTTGAATATGTATACTTTGAGAAAATGAAAAAAAAAAAAAAATGATTTTTTTCACTCGTTACAGTGGTGGGACACCCTTTATGCAATTGTGTTGAAATAGGAGTATCGCACTGAGAATCCTTCAAGGTATACGTAGATATACGTGTGTACGTTTCGTCACAAGTCGAAGTCGAGGAGGCAACGCATATTATAATGAAAATCGAGGGGATCGAGAGGATTTCGACGACGTGCGATTGGCTTGGAGCGTCTCGATTCGGGTGGTTGTTCGGAAGCATTGAACCCGGGGTGGCCGCGATTCAACTTGGGGTAGCACGCTTAGATGTTCCACGCCAAATCTAAGGGGTGAAAGAACGATGGAGAGAGAGAGAGAGAGAGAGAAAGAGAGAGAGAGAGAGAGAGGAGGGTCTCTCCCTTTTATATAAAAGAATCTTTGGGAACCAAACTCAAGATTCGATCACAGGCTCTCTACCTCTCGTCTCTTTCCTTTCGCAAACGACCAACACGTGTAACACGTCGGTTGCAGAGACTCGTTCTTTAACCTCACCGGGGTTCGTACATTTTTCCCCCTCTCGTAAAGGAGAACGAGCACCGATGAGAAATTTGAACGCATTTGCCGAGCTCCATTCTCTAAGTCTCCAATTTATTTGTCGTTTGAACTCCAGACTCTACAAATCGGCGTCAAAGACACGAATGGAGCATGTCACTTTTCGTTTACCTAGAACGATGCTCTTCACTTATATTTTTAATGGAAAATTGATTGATTCTCGTTTTGAGCATGGGAGAGTATGGGGGAAAAGTATCTGAATTTTTTTCTTTCTTTTAGTTTCTTTTAGTTATTGTTTTACTAGCGTTTGTTAATATTGAGGCAGGAGCCTGAATTAGAAGGTCCAAAAAAAGCGTTTTTTCGGGAATTTTTTTAGAAGGGAAACATACAAGTGACTTCAAACATACAAGTGAGTATGTCAAAGTAAGCATTGAGGTATCTTTTCATGTATATTTGTAATGTATAAAAAAAAAAAATTCAACATGAAACTATAAATGACTGCAGTCTATTCCATGTGCGCTTTGCCACTGCAGTCCCTAATCGGCGGGAAAGATGCAGCTCGTAATTCTTGACTGAAACAAATTTCTAATTGTCAGATATTTTTCTTCTGGGTGAATTAAGCAAAAAGTGGAAAAAATCGGGGAATTATAACTTTTATCAGGTTTGAAAAAAAATGTGTTAAAAAAACACTTTAACGTGCTATAAAAATAATTCAAAAATACTTTTTCGGCGATTTTTTTAATTGACCAAGAAGAAATTTTCCTACTGAAGAAAATAAAATTTCGTTTGATTCAATAGGTTGTTTACTTTTTTGCTATCACGCCCACCAATTTGGAAAAATCGTGAAAATGAAAAGTGGAAAAAACACGCTTTAAAGTTTTTAATAGGAGGAAATATCAATATCAAAGATCAATCGCTTCTCTGCTTTTGGGCTTGTATCCTTGAAAATGTTTACAATTGGCCTCTGTAACTTTGTATATATATTCTTGGATAGTTTATCTATCGACTTAAGCAATACAAAAAAGAACGATTTTTCGGACCTTCCATTTCTGGCTCCACCTTAATCGGGTTATGCCGTGTAACAGTAGAAAACAGCTCATTTTTGGGATTGTTTTTTCGAAAATCGTGGTGATGAATTTTTACAAAAATTAGGCATTTGAAAAAGTATCATCTGAAGAACAATCTGTAATTTTTTTGCGTACGAGTATTTAATTATAATCGATTTACAGGCGATATCCAGGAAGCACCTCTCGAAAATGTCTTTTGCGGTGAGCTTTTGTTCCGAACCAGGCTACCTAATATAAAAAAACCAAAAAGATTTCGTTAGTATATTAGTTTCCCCTATGACTAATCGAAGGAATTTTCGAAATATCACATTAAAACAAAATGACGCCAGTCCAAAGTGGGAGTATTTAGGAGGATTTAGGCGAAATAAAAGGGCATTTTTCGTTCGTCAAAACGAAAGTATACGTCGGAAAAATAACCCTTCGATCAAATACTATATTTTTACATCCAGAAAAAGCCCGAGAAATTTTAGAAAGTTCAATGTCGTAGTTTTTGATATATTTCACTCACCAAATTTTGAAAACGTGAAGTTTATAAACGTTTAAAGTTTCGAACAACACTTGGTCCGTTCTGATGAGCGTCAACATAACAGCCCATAAATCGATCAATTCTGATCCGATCACCTTAAAATTTTAAGGGAACATTTATACGATGATATCCTACCATAATAGATTAATTTTAAAAAAAGTGATTTTTCAACTTTTACAACTAGGCATAACCCCTTAAGTCTATTGGGGCACGAGTCTCGAGAGCTAAAATATACAACCATTTTTTCAAAGTTTTATAAATTTCCACCGGTTTAGTGGGTCCCTGCCAAATTTTGCATACAGGCTTGGCACGAACCGAGTGACATTTCGTTCAATTTCTATCGCCGTAGTAACATTTCCACAATCCTCAACGTAGTGAGGGAGTATGGGCAATGACCAATTTTACGAAAGTGGAAAAATGAAAACGCCAACGCTATGGACAAGAATGAGCTCAATCAGGCAGAGAGCTTTGACAGAAATCAAAGCAACTTTTTTATTTGAAATTTCTGGCATTCTCGTCAATTGACAAAAATTCTACGCTATTTCAAATTTTCTTTACACTCCGATAACTCAATCCCCTTCGCGTTTCAATGGTAATCTCGGAGATTGTATCTCATCGTCAACGCAATGTTCTCGATATCCCATCCGTTCCCACCCCCCGTCCAAACACCGATGTGTAGGTACACGCTATTTTTCGACCCCCTGAAGGCACACGAGCGTGACCTATTAATATCCCATATTCATCGATGACCGGTCACCTCGTGGGGGTGTCCAGCTACAATATGTACATACCTATAGTATGTACTATATGTATATAGGGCGTGTCCGATGTAAACTCCGACACGTCAGGAATGTGCAATTAAACGATACCGTCGGAGGACTGGGTCTTTGTAAATTTGCCGCTTCTCAACGCGAACAAACCCAAATAAATTGCAAAAAAACAGAGTCTCGTCTTTCACGTCTTTTAACATTTAACGTGTATTGAAGTTGTCGAATTGTCTGCAAAACACCACGAAGTCAAGTCACATGTTTAACGAAAAAATAATCGTTAATTTCAGCATAAATAAAAAATAAACCATTTCAGGATTGTCGAAGCCGAATTGGAAATCACAAAATCATTATGACACGATATAGGGAATCACAATAGGGAATTACACAATTAGGAACACACAGGAATTACATAATATAGGGAATCACAATTGGAGATTAAAATGATAAAAATCTTCTAAAAAAATATGATCCATTCGATAAAAATAGAAGGACAAATGGGCCCACGATGAGACCAGTCTTAAAAATCATAGAATGGGTCACTCTATTTTAGAGAATTTTTTGAATAAAATAAAAAAAGGTAATCATTTTAAAAAAAAATAGTTTTCACTTTAGAAGCGAAAAAACCTCGACATTGATCATTTATCATTTTTTAAATATTTTTAAACGAAAGTATGCTTCAAAATGAAAAAAAGTTATATATCGACATTTGCCGATATCTCAATTAGTTCCAGAGTTATCAGCGATTAAACGTTTCCAAAACTTCGGAAATCGACATTTTTTTGACAATTATAAATCCTGAAAAAGAAGAGATAAAAGTCTAAAAATTGGTTTGGATATTCCGTTAATGGGGTCCAATTTTACTGGCTTGGAATGTCCCATATATATACAGCCACGATCAAAAGTATTAGGCCCTTGAATTTTTAGTCAGCTTGGAAATAAATGTCTTTGACCCTACGGTGACACTGGGTCATCTTGACCCGGATGAATATTTAGAAAAAAGCTCACTTTTCCAAAATTGAAAATTTTCAATATTTTTTTTCAACGATTTAATTTGGTATTTTCGGAATATTAATTGTGCAGACATATTGAGAAATGGGTGAAGTGCATCCCTGAGTTTTTTCAATAAAAGCCGACCGAAAGGTCGCTAATGGCAGGTGGGTCAAAGTGACCCGGTGTGTGAAAATCGTGGCTAATTATAAGTGTGCCAATGAAGGGTTAAGGTTGTTGTGCGGCCATGTCAAATACTGTTACTGAGGTGAATTTTTATCTGAAAGTATATAAACACTTTGGTGATTATACTGTGCAGTTTGGGTACGATCCATAGTACCGTTTTTTTTTAAAAGAAAACAACCGGAAACTTGACGTATTTCTTGAGCTAATCACATTACGCTCACCTCCCGATAATTTTTCAGAACATTATTTGTATCTGCTAGCAAAATGCTACCTCGGAGCTGAAAAATAGGTACCTACATTATCCACATTCGGTAATAACCCCCGAAGACCTCAAACTACTTGACCACGATAATTAACGCAGTATATTATTTGTTCTCATGCTCTTAATTAGTAATAATTACTTAATATTAATCCGAGATCTATGTTTAGAAATGATAAGTTACTATAAATTTCTAAGAAAATAGAAAATACAGCGGAAATTAATTCAAGTATCAAACAATTTTTCAGATCCGGAAAATGAGAGTTTTTCAATTCTTTCAGATCGCGGACAGCTTCAGTACACACTTTTCCTTTCAAGCGAAATAATTTTTCACTCGGATCGACATTCATTGTTGACAATTCCGCAGGCCGATTTTGAGGTTAGGAACGGGACGCGTACGGCGCTAACTTCGCGGCACTTCTGCCAACCTTGGCGTTATCATATACCACGATTTACGACGTTGCCAATTCGTCTCGCGTTGATAAAACGAGAAAAAAATTAGAGCAAAATATTATACACCGTAATGAAAACATTTCACGTTACAATCTTTTGTTCGAAAATGCCCATTTTTATAAATAGGTGTAAAAAAAATTGTTCGAAAACGTACGTTTATCTGACGATTATTTTATAGCTAACAGTTGGTAACAGTCAATCGGCCCGAAGCATAAGCGTAGGGCGCTCCCCTCGTACTTTACCCCCGACAGTTAGATCCAATAACAACCTTAAGGAGTCGATAGGGGATATACGAAATATTGATAAGCTCGAAATATATTTTGTTTTAACACCCCATTGTCGATTTCTTGTACTGTGGAAATATTTCGGTATATTGGCATCGTTATAGGGGTATCTGATTATTATTATTATCATTATTATTATACAATAATAAAAATATTACACCCTATCCAGTTGTCAACACAAACTCGTGTCTCTCGCACTCTCCGAAGAAGATACGCGTGTGCCCATTGTACGAAAAATGGTCCCGACCATATGCAAGGCGCGTGCGCGATATGCGACAAGGGCTTTCAAGCTCGTTCCCGTTTTTTTCCCCTCCCAAAGCTCCCACGTTTTTCGTTCGATTTCCGACTTATATACTTTATCGTTCGTAAATCTTCATGTTACAGAAGCGTGAGAGATCGCCTGGAAAAAGAATGGATCGGCTGAGAAGAAGCTTTCGCGACAGTTTTCGAAGGCGAAAAGATGCTCACGTGCCGGAATCGAGCAAACCCCATCAATGGCAAGCCGACGAGAGTGCAGTACGCTCGGCGACTTGTGCTTTCCACGTTAAAGTGAGTTATGCGCTTCCCGTCTAATGATTTATGCTTTTTCGGTAGAAAAAAAAGATTCTCGAACGAATTTGAAATTGCGTTGATAGCCAAGTATGGGAACAGGAATGTCTACTCGTTTTCGGTCTTAAGGGGGAATTTTTAGACGAGGAAAAAATTGCTGATTCTCAAGGGAGAAGTTTTTTTTAAAGGGAAAATTTGTTCATCATTTTTGAGACCTTGGGTATGTTTTCTTACTACTTTTGGCTGTTACATGGTATTTTTTTTATCGATCTTTAATAATGGCGGAGGTATGGCACGGTCTTCTAAACGGGTTGCGGCGGATGTTGTTAGACGGCGTGACACGTAGTGTCGGTGAGATTAATCCGACGGAAAACCAACAAAGATTTTTCTTTTATAAATACTTATACGGAGAATATGAACCAAGAAAAAGTGGGAAATGTTGAAAATCAATGAAAAAGCGCTTTGAAAAAAAAAGATTGAATTTTCCGAAAACAATCGCTCGGGTAAAGCCAGCAAAGAGTATTCACTTTTTAAACTTTTATTTCTAGAAAAATCAATTCTAATAATACACTTATTGATTCTTATTTAAATTAAGCTTTGGCCATTTAGGGACATTATTTTAAATATAAATCTTAAGTAACAATCTCAAAAAATATAAAAAAAAGGCTTTCACTTAGAACTCGTCCCGTGCGCAGTCTTAAGGTGATGTGTTGCAAAGAGTACGCGTTGCACAAGTCGAAGTTCAAGTTAGTTGCACGCAACGTTAGTTTCTTAAGGTTTCTTGATTTCTTATTTAATTAATTTAATTTACTTATTACTTATTTACTTAATTTAATTTACTTATTACTTATTTACTTAATTTAATTTACTTATTACTTATTTACTTAACTTCTTATCACTGTTAATATGAATCGGCGTAATAATAAATAACTCAAAATTTCATTCTGAGTTTTATAAAACATTCTCTGACGCATGTATTTTTTCATAATAATAATCTATGATGTTAGTATGTAAATATAAATTCCGGCAATTTTTGCTAACGGCAGGTGCCATTGCACGTGTCAGTGAGAACCTTGCATAGAAGCTAAGAGTGCGCATGAGAGCGGAGTAAGGAGCAAGGAGTAGTGGCAAGAGTGCGCATTCTTTGGGTGCGTACTCTTGTCAAATGTGGGTATTTAATCTATGGTCACTATAATTTTCGTAAGCAAGCAAAACGGCCACATAACCTCCGAACAAAAACAAAATTTGCATCATAAATTTCAAGTATATTCGTTGGGTGCAAATTATTCGCAAACCTTACAAAACGCGTTTCGAATTGTTAAAAAATAACATCAAACACATCGAAAATATGCCACTGACAGGTTAGGTGGTGTTGCCAACACAAGAACAAACAAAATGTTTAAAAGCACGGCGTACTTTTTGGTGGCTCTATCCTACATTTTGCAATAAAAAAATACTTTTTTGTACTTTTAAAAACATTTAGGTTCATGTTTTAGACGGTAAGGTTAGAAAGATTTTTGTCAAATTTCATCAAAATCGGTCGATTAGTTTTTCAGCCGTACGTCACGCCAGTTTTGAAAATGAAGTTTAGAAGACCGTGTCATACCTCCGCCATTTTTAAAGATTAATAATAAAAAATGATATGTAACAGCCAAAAGTAGTAATATTTATTACCTTTAGGCGAGAAACAAATTTGCTGATTTTCATGATTTCTGTTAAAAGGAAACATTTCTCCACCATTTTTGAGATTTGGAGTACGTTTTCGTACTCCAAATGTTCAAAAAAATTCCTTTTAAAAAAATCAGCTAATTTTTTTCTTGCATAGGTATCTTTTTTTTTCGCGTAAGGTTTTTTTTTGTGGGGCCTAAGCAGGGCCCTTCTGAATCATTGGTAAATTACAGTGGCGCTTGATAAAAATACGTCACAATGAATCTCAACCTCACAATGAATATCATACTCAACGATAAACTCGGATAAAAAAATGTCGCGCAAATTTAGTAGAACCCAAAATTACGAGAACTCAAAATTACCTAAAATACCGTAAAATATAAAATATAAAAAAATGCTTATGTAGATAAAGAGGGAGACTTTACGGCTGCAATTAAAGGGTTCGTTCCATTTCAGTATTTGGGCTGCGTGGAAGTTTTCGAGTCGAGGGGAATGCAAGTTTGCGAGGAAGCCCTCAAAGTTCTCCGGGTAAGTGAGCACGAATTTTTTGGAGAAGTTTTTTTTTCTTCACTTTTTTTTTCATTTTATTTTACGCACGATATATGCACGAGCATAGGGTGAGCGCAAAAAGAGGAATGTCATTCGACAGTTTTGCGCTGGTCGAACTGAGAGAGCAATGAAAATGTGTCGAACGACTGTCGAGCAGTTTCGCATTCCAATTTCTTTCTTTTTCGCGACGTCACGGCGACTGGATGTCGTTCCGTGGCCGACTCCCACGTTGGACCTCGACACGCTTTCGCAAATTGACGATTATTTTTAGCGACTCCTTTTCTAAACTCCCATCCGCGGTGTCGCCGAGCTTTTTCAACCTACCCATCAAGGGAAGCAATGAAAATGCGAGTGGAGCGGCGCGCGATCAATTTGCGCGCGTTGACAAGACTACGGACAGGAGTAGGGAAGAGGCACCACATATATCGGATACTTTTGTTTGAAATTGAAAAAAAAAAAGTAATAAATTGCCAACACCTTCGGATTTTACGATTTTATGGTATATGTGTCATGCACAAGGAGATGCTAATAATTATTTTACACATTGCATTTGAACATTTTGAGTTGTATTATGTTTTACAAAAAATGACAGAAATCATCGTTTTCAAAATGGTTTTCCGATATAAGGGTCCAGACTCCATTTTTTCTTATATTTCATATTAAGAAACTATTTTTTATATAAAATAGAATTTTACTGCCTCACAATTAGTCATTTGTTCCCGCAAAAAAGCAAGATTGACAAAGATAACTTTTTTTGGTACTTTTGTGTTTTTTTTTCTCCTCAAAACATTGTTATTTAGTTAGATTCTGTGGCTTTTTGTAAAATTCTTCCAAAACGATCAAAAAATCGATTTGTTTTTTTTCTTTCTTTAAGACGTAAAGGTAGGTTTACACTACGACACTTTGGTGTATACACTCAATGTATACATCGAGTGTCTGTGTGTGAACACCACTGTCTGATCTCGGGACATTTATTGCGACATCTCGCTAGGTGTCGCGTCGAGCGCCGTGTGAACAGGTTGTGTCGGAGTGTCTGCGGCAGTGTCCAAGTTTTCCAACCGGCGCGAAATTATCCAGACACTCGCGACCCGCGTTGAATCAAAATGGCCATTACGTGGAGCAAGGAGAGCATTAAAAATTTGATATTTTTTGTGGAAGGACTGCCTGAACTTTGACAAATATGTTGTGCTGATTATAAAAAATAGAGTAAAAAACAGGCAGCACTTCAATGCTTGGCGGAACAGTTTGGCACAATATCGGCTAAAGTTGGCAGAAAAATGCATAATTTAAGAACACAGCTTAAGGGGCTATACCAGTGTGAACGCTGGAAATTTGGGTGATTTTCAGGACTTTTTGGACGAAAAGTACTCAATTAAATGTTGTGGAAATTTAAAAATATATTTGACCTATATTAAATAATTTTTTCATAAATAAATATTGAGATCCAAGCGACTTATGCGCTGCCTTCGCAGGCGCAAAAAAAGTTCCTCCACTGCTGACATGATTCCGGTTGATTGAGTAGCTGAAACCGAAAAAGGAAAAAAATGTCGTTAAACTAGAAGGTATTTCCTGTTCAATGACGTAGGATTTTTGAAAAATATCAAAATCTAACAAAATGGCGTAGTTATGAAAAAAGTCTGTTTTCTTGCCTATAAAATGGTCGTTTTTGTCAATGCCAAATCGTCAATTTTTATCCAATCAAAAATATCTAACGTCATTGTAGAGTAAATATATTCAAGAGTACTCAGTTCAAATTTCAAGTCAATCGGATGTCTTTGAGTTACAATGTCAGCATATTTGAAAAATCTCATTTCGAGAAAAATGCGTTTAGAGATTTAACCATCGATTTTTGCAAGATAAAATGATATTGACATATATAATATAAATGATAATGATATTTTTGAAAGAATAAACTGTCGAAAAAGGCAAAAAAAATCGATCTTTTCAAAGTGCCACACTGGTATAGCCCCTTAATAATAGCGCACAAAATTACGGCTGCCGCCGCACGACGTTTCTCCATGGCGTCCGAGCGGGTACTGCAGACGTGTCAGTAGTTTTGTGTGTGAACACCTGAGACACTTGTGTAGCGACATCACAGTACAGACACTTTCTGGGACACCGAAACCGTCTTATGTGTGAACAGAACGGACATTAGTGTCAGACATTTGTGTCGCAATAAGTGTCGTAGTCTATGCAGACCTTTAGGCCACTCTAGAGGCCGAAAAAGAGGCTTTTTGGGGATTTTTTTCTCAGAAAAACTACAAAATAAATCGTGATTACAAAAAAGCGTGTTTATCATACATATCAGTGACTGTATACAATAATTTTTTTGAAGCGATTAATTTCAAAATGGCGGCTGTGCAGCGCTTTTGCGATGACTTCTCCGTTTTTCCAGGCTCCACGGCCGGACAAACAGCTTCTGTAATTTTTTAATTATAATGACTGAATGATTTTTTTTCGATTATATATAATAACTGCTATAGAAGTACGTAGGATTTTTTCGATATATTGATTTTTCGCCAAATGGCGCGCTTATAACGCGGAAAGTGAAAAATTTGCCTAAAAAATCGTCAGATAATTGTTAATAACAAATGAACTATGCAATATACAAAAAATCCTACGTAATTCCATAGACAAGGTATTTTTCAAGATATATTCAACATTTCAAGTGAATCGGTTGAAAATTGTCCGAGTTATGTTCCCAGCCAACTTGAAAAATGCAGTTTTGAGGAAACGCTGCACAGCCGCCATTTTGAAATTCATCGCTTCAAAAAAATTATTGTACACAGTCACTGATATGTATGATAAACATCCTTTTTTGTAATCTCGATTTATTTTGTAGTTCAAAAAAAAATCCCCAAAAACCCTATTTTTCGGCCTCTAGTGTAGCCTTAATGCCTTAAGAACACTGGAATTATTTTGTACAACAATATTTCATTATTATTGAATTGCCCAAACAAACCCAATGTTTCGAAACGGAATTCGCAAAACTTCAAACGTTGTAGCCCATTAACGCTGTGCCTCGCCGCTCGAATTCAGAGCGGGCGTAAACATCAAACGCGTTTTTTTTCAAACCTGCATTTTCGTACATTGGCGTGCAGGCTTACTCAAAAACTATTAAGCCGATTGAGGTGAAATTTGGTAGAAATATTGATAATTTTGTTACCGTCTGCTTGACGAGAATTGTTTTTGAAAAATTAGAAAAAAAACTAATCTTTTAATCCAATTTCTATGCAAATGGTGCGTAAAGTTTTGATTTTTTTTTAAATTGCAAGCCATTCAATTCAAATTTTGACGATTCAAAAGTGTTTTTTAATTAATTATGGCGGTTGCAAATGCCTTTCAAGGTTCCTAGGACTTCAATATCTACTAAAACATACCCATTAAATTTTCATTCTTCACGTAGCGGGTGTAATCAATAACGAAAGTGCAAAAAAACGTGCACGTAAAGAAAAATGTATGCTTTAAAGGGTTAAATTTGCATTTTCTTCATTTAAATTAATATCAAATGGAAACTAAACATATTCTAACTTAAAAATGGTTAAATTTATATATATATATACAGGGTGTCCCAGAACTCAACGTTAAGCCGACACGGGGTGACAGGATTGATTGTAACCATCATGAGAAAAATCAGAAAAAAAATAAAGCAAAAAAAAAAAATAAAGGAGGGCCTTTCAAAGTAGACAAATTTTGAAAATTTGAAATTCATAGTTTAACAAATAGTCTTAATTCTAGGAAACTTGGGATTGTTTGGGTTTGTTTCGGTTTGTTTCACAATAACCGAAAAATGGTTACAGTTTGACCAAATTTCTAGGTTTTTCTTAAATGCCCATAATTTTCAAACTGCATGGGATAGATTTTTTTTCTGATTTTTCTCATGATGGTTACAATCAATCCTGCCACCCCGTGTCGGCTTAACGTTGAGTTCTGGGACACCCTGTATATATATTTATATACTTATATAAATATATAAATATATTTACTTATGTAAATATATAAATATATATACTTATACAAGTATATAAATATACTATTAAACTGTACTTATAGTTTGATAAATGTAGAATAATCATTTCTTAGTTCAAAAAATCTCTCAAAATTGCTTAATATTTTCCCATCTGCATATTCCGCCTTAAATGAATGAAATTTTGCAGAATTCGAGGCGAAGACCCGTCCGCGCGATACTTCACGTGTCGGGGGACGGTTTGCGGGTCGTCGAGGACGAGACCAAGGGGCTGATAGTCGATCAGACAATTGAGAAAGTCTCGTTTTGCGCGCCCGACAGAAACCACGAGAAGGGATTCAGCTACATATGCCGGGACGGCACGACCAGACGATGGATGTGCCATGGTTTTCTTGCGCTCAAAGAGTCGGTTAGTCCAACAAATAGCTGATTCGCGAAGAAAAATTTCTTCCTTACCGACTGTCGGTCACGGCGGAATTTCGGTTTTATTTCAGCATAAGAAAAACAGCTGACGTGAAATCTGAGCTCTTGTCGCCATAATTCGTACTCAAAGTTCCTAGTTCTAACTTCATCGTTGTTGTCTTCCGGGCTTCTTGACGAATAAACATTGAACGATCTTGCAGGGAGAGAGGTTGAGCCACGCGGTTGGATGTGCATTCGCAGCGTGTCTCGAGCGAAAGCAACGGAGGGACAAGGAGTGCGGGGTCACAATGACCTTCGACTCGAAAACTTCGACGTTCACGAGGAGCGGGAGCTTCCGGCAGCCCAGCTTGACTGAACGATTGCAAGACACGCGAGAACGCTCAGTCGGTAAGTGCGCCATTCTACTTCTATCGGACTTTGGAACCAAATTCGCGATTTTCACGTCCTAGAGGTGGCGCAGCGATATTCCAATATGGCCGTTTGAAGTATAGCCTCAAACGTAAACAATTACTTCGTTCTTAATATCCTGCGAGTTGGCTATTGGATTTACCTCCATCGTAGATTGTAAACATGCTACTGCAGAGAATGATTTACTTCCCGCTCTCCTTTTAGCTCTGTCAGCTCTGGATTTAGATTTTTCGAGGTTACGAGAGTCACTCGCAGGCTTCGCGAAGGAGTGATTTTATTTTTCACAGCATACTTTTTACAAGGGACGTCTGAAATTATATTTCTACATTGTATATAACAGAAATAACTTTTAATATTGCTCGATTTATTATTTACACAAACTTGAAAAGAACAAAATTTCATGGAGTGACTACAAACTCGTCTTGATGGCCTAAAGAAAGTAATTTTTCGAGCCAACAACCACTTTTAAAAAAACTTTATCTTTAGGTGGCTTATGGAACGATTCACTTTTATTATCCGTCTTGCACCATGGTACACAACAGAATCTCGAGTAACTTTTCCTTTTAAAAATTTTGCCCATTGTTGTCGATGTATTTTGACCAAGTTTACTATACTATTGGAGCTTCTGCCTTAGGCCGCGAGGGGCGCCAATACTTTTGGGGACCGCGTATGGGGTATTTTACTATGTAAAAAAAATACTAAGAATGTATAAGATAGTTTTCGCAATAAGACATCGAATAATGTTGGTTTTAATTTATAAAAATACAAAATAAATTTTATAATTCATTTTTTTTAAATAATTTTTCTATCTGTTCAACGAACATGCGAAACGGTAGCCGCCATAATGGATTCCGACGTGACGTCATTGACATAGTAAACAAAGAAAGCGGTAGACGTATTACTCTCTAAACTGTAAAAGAAAGCGCCAACAACTATATATTCTCGTTTGTCATAGTTAATTGCAAGTTTTCAAATAATTATATCTGTACTTCACAAAAGAACAAATGAGTTTTATTTTCAGACTATGACTTTGTATCGCTTCTCGCAAGTTTTAAACAAGTCTTCCTCATATTTATATCAATTGTTATTTTAATCCACATCTTTCCCGGTGTTTTTACACTTGTATTCTCACATTTAGGAACAACACACCCTATCATTGAATTGTAACTCATTTTTAACCAAAAAATGTACGTATTCACAATTGGCGCAGCGTCGATGTTTACGTTTACTATACAAGTGACGTCACGAACCGAAGCAGCATGGCGGCTAGCGCGGGAATTTGAAATGTAAAATTCAAAGGCATTTTTATGGCACTTGTCGATTTTATAAAATAGAGAGAAAAATTCCAGTACTTTATTACCACTAAAGGATCAAATTGAGACACCTTTTAAAAAAGGGTGTATTACTCTATTGCAGCGAATCTAACCTCCTTTTTGTGTTTCGTATCTCCAGACGTACCGCCGGTAAAACAGGTCTTCAATCCCTTCGCAATTGAGCGGCCACACGCGACACCGTCGATGCTCGAGCGTCAGGGCTCGTTCCGTGGCTTCAATCAGCTGAACCAAGCGTCGCCCTTCAAACGACAATTGAGCCTGCGAGTGAGCGATCTTCCGAGCAATCTCGAGAGGACGCGTAGCCACAGCCTCGAGCCTACCGATCTCGCGAGATTGCCACAGAGCCATCCTCAGACGATGCCCGCGAAACCACCGGGTAAGAGAACTCTCGAAGCGAAACGAAATTCAATGGCCGTCGGCAGGATCGTCGTCGAAATGTGAAATCAAACGAGGAATCAGTGGCTTACGTTTCTCGTGCTTGTTGCTGTCCGGTATTTGCGTGACATTGGGTAAACCGACCATTGAGTGGACGAATAACGACGCCGTAAGATTCAGATGGACTGTAGAATGGCAATTGTATGAAAACAAATTTTTCTATCGCTATAGGTGACAGAATATATTATTCTGATGGTAGAGAAAAATATTTAAAGCAATTGCAGCATTAGGGGGTTAGGCCACTCTAGAGGCCAAAAAGTTAGGCTTTTTGGGGATTTTTTTTTCAGAAAAACTACAAAATAAATCGAGATTACAGAAAAGGGTGTTTATCATATACTGAGAAAAAAGAATCGTTGAATGTGCAAAATGCATTTTGTTGTCTCGAAATCTTTGGTTCAACACTTGCTCAGACATGCGAAATAAGCAGATAGTTTAAATGTATCTTTGGTTTCTGCCCAACTATACTGTCTTGTTATGCCAATCAAAAATCAAGTTGAACGTATTTAAAGATACAATTTTGTTAAACCAACTGAATTTTGGATGGATGAAGGATTTTATTTTTTCAGTGTACATATTCGTGACAGTATACAATAATTTTTTTGCCGCGATTAATTTCAAAATGGCGGCTGTGCAGCGTTTATCTCAAACCTGCATTTTTTAAGTTGACCGGAAACATAATTCAGACAATTTTCAACCGATTCATTTGAATTGTTGAATATATCGTGAAAAATACATTGTTTATGGTAGTACGTAAGATTTTTTTTTATATTGCATAGTTAATTTGTTATTAATAATTATCTGACGATTTTTTAGGCAATTTTTTTACTTTCCAAAAATTTGCCTAAACAATCGTCAGATAATTGTTAATAACAAATGAACTATGCAATATAAAATAAAATCCTATGTACTTTCATAGACAATGTATTTTTCAAGATATACTCAACATTTCAAGTGAATCGGTTGAAAATGGTATGAGTTGTGGTTCCGGCCAACTTAAGAAAATCAGTTTTGAGATAAACACTGCACAGCCGCCATTTTGAAATTAATCGCTTCAAAAAAATTATTGTATACAGTCATTGATATGTATGATAAATACCCTTTTTTGAATCTCGATTGATTTTGTAGTTTTTCTGAAGAAAAAAAATCCCCAAAAGCCTATTTTTCGGCCTCTAGAGTGTGGCCTAAGGCCTTAAATGCTCGATTTGGAGATCACGGTGCTGCACAAAAATTATAATATCCTTATACACATGAGTATCGTATTTGTTATTACGATTTCGTAGAAAATACACGAAGCTGTTTTGCATCTTAACGTCACATTCTCAAAAAATTACGACAGTTTGTTTCGACTCCGAAATAGAAAATTAAATTTTGTCAAATTATCAAAAACGAATGAAATGATTTTATGAAAAGATTCAATGGAATTTACATATTTATCTCTAAACAGTAATAATTTTGTAATTTTCGGTAGTTAGTAGAACAAATATTCGAAGTAATTGCAACAAATATTGAAAGAATTGATAAATAAGTAGCGAAATTAATAAATCGCCAGTGAATGGACGAAATTACCAGTAAATGGACACTCGACCGCCAGGTTAATGGACGGTATGTAGGCGAACGATGTAAAGCATAACGATTTATTATTTATTTATACTAAATGCTAGATTTGGAGATCACTGTGCTGCACAAAAGTTATAATAGTCTCATATATATGGGTATTGTATTTATTATTACGATTTCGTAGGAAATATACAAAGCTTTTTTGCATCTTAACGTCACTTTCTCAAAAAACTACCAAAGTTTGTTTCACCAGAGAAATAAAAAAATATTTTTTTTTTTCAAATTATAAAACACGAATGAAATAATTTTATGAGAAGATTCGATTAAATGTACATTGTCATCTCTTAACAGTAATTATTTTTTCAATTTTCACCTTATAAGCTCTGCTTTGAGAATTATCATAACAGAGACAATTAGAAGGGTCTCGTTTTCACAATGCTCATTTCTACAACGCTGCAAGTCCGTTTTTCAACTTCACAATGACGTTATCTCGCATTTGTATAAACTCGGAAATCCACCAACTGTACAAGAGTCTCAAGTTTGCAATATTAAACCTTTGCAACGATCTAGCCTTGTGATTA
Organism: Ophion obscuratus; assembly: GCA_964007375.1. Classification (NCBI taxonomy): domain Eukaryota; kingdom Metazoa; phylum Arthropoda; class Insecta; order Hymenoptera; family Ichneumonidae; genus Ophion; species Ophion obscuratus. The sequence goes on from OZ023318.1 coordinate 42,991,772, forward strand.
TCCGTACAACGTATTTATTCGGATTGGCATCAACTACACAATACAGATTTGCGATATTGCATTTATTCTATAATGTATCAACTCTACAAGAACTTTGAGTACTCAACGTTCAACTGGGCAATATTCTCGTTAGCGCTACAACAGCTGATATATCAGGTGTATTATTCATTGAAGAAGAAAGAAGATATATATATATATACATATATATATATAAAAGAATATAAATACACATTGAAGAAGATATTTTACATTCTCATATGCTGTATGAGCCAAATTCGTAAATTTTATACCAAAATGAATAAGAATACATTTTTTAGCGATTGAAAATATTTTTCATACATTTGTCCACGAATGTTTTGATTTTACCCCCATTTTCAAGTAAAAACCCCTTTTTCATCTCTTAGGAAAGGTCACAAGTGAATGATAATGCCATAAATCGGCAGAACGGGACATTATTTCTGCTGTAGACTGCAAAAAACATTCTTTATCTCTCAAGTGTTGAAACATAATCGCTTCAGCGTTACTGGGCTAATATATCGCTTCTTCAATTGATACACCTGATATATCAGCTATTGTAGAGTTAACAAGAATATTGCCTAGTTGAACGTTGAGTACTCAAAGTTCTTGTAGAGTTGATACATTATAGAATTAATGCATATTGCAAATCCGTCATTGTGTAGTTGATACAAATCCGAATAAATACGTTGTAGGGATAATCATGAGGCTAGGATCGTTGTAGAGATTCAATATTGCAAACTTGAGACTCTTGTACAGTTGGTGGATTTCCGAGTTTATAAAGATGAGATATAAAGTCATTGTAAAGTTGAAAAACGGACTTTCAACGTTGTAGGACATAAGCATTGTGGAAACGAGACCCTTCCACAATATGTCCATTCACTGGAAAGAGGTTAGAATACAACACCGATAAATAAACATGTCCTAGTCTATCCTGTAATTACGAATGTATTTTAAAAAATTGCAACAAATTAAAGATTGACTCTATCACAACTAACGAAAGTAGTAATTACCCTCGACACTTATAAAAACTATTGTTTTCGCCAGAAACATTCCACGTGACGTCAGAATTGGATTTTGAGACATTGGTTTTAACGATACCTGCGATTTTTCTGCTAAATTAAAGTGATTCGAGTTTGTATCGACGATTCAAATTCTTTAATTATTTTAAATATAAATCGGCTTTTTTCCATTGACTGGTCGGTTTACTCCACATCGGTAGGTCCAAAGATCAAGTATCAGGATTCGTTTCCTGGTTCGTAACTTGCAACACGAGTTTTCTCTATTGACGTTCTGCCTGTGGCCATTTGTCTGATTCTTCGAAGGATCACGATGCGTCGTTGAGAAATAAGAGAGCAAGGCAAAGTGAATGTTGAATAATGGTGTTTTCTTCGTTCTTCTTTTTCTTGTAACAGAGTTCGAAGGATATGACGAAGGTCATTGTTCCTTATATCGTTACGGTCACCTTATTGCCTGCAATATCCCGGTGTTCAATTATTTATGTTTTTGCCGACACAACGTGATGGATTGTAACGTATATTCTTCCCATTTTTGCCCCTTGGCGACGTCACGCTTTTTGGTACCTTTGCAACCTTCACAAACGCCAATACTATCTTCCATCTTCAAAGGACCATGGCAGATCTCGTTTCAATTAAATTCAACTTTTGATCAGTGCAACTGGCCCTTTTGGGGACTTTTCCAGTAGGTTTAAAAATCGCGAGCACCTTCGGCTAGAGCTTGGACTATCGGAGCCTTTTCTATTACCGGTATTATTTCGGTATCAACACATTCTAACATCGGAATACCGGTATTTCGATATTTCCCGATATTTGTGGGGAAACTTGTTAAAAAAAGGTTAGAAGCTTGAAAGTGAAGATGGAAGTTGTAGAAATAATAGTGTATAGCTAAGTGAAAGCACAGTATTTATTAAATATCACTGTCTTTTATTGAGATCTTCATTTATTATACTTTTCTAAACATACTCTGCTATGTTCTTAAATATATCCAACCCGAGATAAAATAAATAAACAAACAAAACATAGGATCTTTTATGCTCATAAAAAAAGTAGTAAACAAGCAAAATTAAAATTAACTTGGTCCTCTAGTTTCTCGGCTGTTTTTTTACGGCTTTTTCAATAATTTTTTACGGGCAAAGCATCGAAATAATCAATCTCATTGTTTTTGCATAATCTTTATTAACATTTAAATAAGCTTTACAAATTTTTTGAAGTCAAAATATATAATAGAATAAAAGTTATAGTGGCCGACAGGAAGACATCAAGTAAAAGAGGTGCTTGACGGTGACCAAGATTGCGGCTGTTCTGCTTATCTGAAATGAAAAAAACCAAACGGCATTTTAATCTTCATATTTAAGACTAGCGATTGAACTAGAGTGAATTCTAAATTACAAAAATTGACTTTTTTATACACTTTTGAAAATTACATTCTATTTTTTACTCATTTTTTTCTTAAGTTTTTCGCTCGTACAAAAAAAAAACTATAGAAGCAATCATGATAATCCTAGTTCAATCGCTGGATTATAACATATTAAAGATGCTATATAAATTTGAACAAGATCGGTGCAGTAGTTTCTGAAATATCGTGGTCACCGTTTCGAAAAATGGTGTTTCGAGAAAAACGCGTTTGAAAGTTCGCGCATGTGATTTATACTAAAAATTTCATCTCACCATCTGCTATGCCTGGACCATACAATAGGTCTTCCTCTTCTTCTTGGAAGTCACGCAGAGCTGCTCCGTCTTCCCTTCTCGCGATTCGGGCCTGTTTTACAACATCACTCGTGCGCCTTTCTGAACGGTCGATCCGAGAGCTATCACGCTGTTGAACATATCCTTTAGCTTGTGGGCCGATTTTCACTCCCATGGTTTCCAAGGTCTTCAGGATAGATTTGAATCCTTCGTTGAAGATTATGACAGCGAGAAACGTGGCGATTTCAACCACTTTTGGCCCAGAATGGAGGTGCTTCGGAGCAAAAGTCCAGATTAACGAATTGAGCGACTCGTTATTATTTTGAGTTTCCGCCTCCAGGCATCTGCTTGACAATTCTTCTTTGGATAAATCCTCATAAATTGGCTTTATAACTTTTTGAACTGCTTCAGAAAGGGGCGGTTTATTGTGTTTGAATTGCTCGGCTTTCGGAGCAGCCCGGCACGCGCTCCTTATACCTGCTCCGTTCTAGGGCCGTAACTTGTGAACCACTTCGAATATCGAAAAATCCTTTGGCACACATTTTCTACCCATGTTGTAGATGTGATTTATGAAAAAAAATCGATTTTGTCGACCCGAGAAACTAGAGGACTGCCTTAAGAAGTTTTATGAAATTCAGCGCAGCAGTAGTTACCAGGATGCAAACAAATGACATAGCTTGTGGCAGGCAGGCAACAGCATGGTCACTTTAAGGAGCCAGTCTACTTAGCAGCCACGAAAAAAGCCTATTTTCGCTTGAGGATTTTATAAAAGATATGAATATAAAAGTTGTTGGGTTTCATAAATAAAGTCTTGAAATACATACAAACAAATTTAATTCATTTTTATTCATTTTTAAGTACAAAAACTATAGTTGAACGTAACGCCTCAAAAATAGGTGGGTTAGGTAGCTCCATCACAACTCGGCAACGGCTTGTCTGAAACAAAAAAATCAAAGTCCATTAGATTCAGTATGACACCAGCTACAAAATGACCCTCGGATATAAAGTTTTATCAAAAAATTAAAAAATGGCAGATGAAAAACGAAAAAAGTAAAAAAAAACGCGTTTTTTCGCAGTTTTTCGCAAAAAAAAGAGTAAAAGTCAAAATTTTAAAACCATCGAGGGTCTTGTTGCAAATCATGTTTACAACATGTGGTTCAAATTTTAAGAGAATCGGTTTATTAGTTTTAGAGATACGATGGAGCTAGATTTTGAAAACGTTGTTTCGAGAAAAACGCGTTTGAAGTTTGTACTATGATCGGTCGAGCGCGCTATACGCTCAGGTAGACGAAATGAAGTCCTGACGTTCAGGTAAAATATTCATACTTCGAGAGCTCAGATTTTCATAAAATTTCAACACAATATTTCTGAATGTATGTACTTTGGAAAACAGTGAGAAAAAATCGATTTTTTTAAACTTTAAAAGTGCACTGGCCCCTTAATTGACGAGATTGAGATTGTCGAAACAATGACCGCGAAAAACAGAGGGAATCTGAAGTTTCGTCTTTCAGAGACGACCCTATCTTATTGCAGGTGTAAGCTGCGGAAGAAAAGGCCCTTTCTGATTCCACACTCGTGGATATATAAGTTGACACTTTAGAAATATTTAATGTAGATAATAATATTTTAAGGCTGTTCAACGTAGTAAAGAAAAACCAATAAAAGTAACTCAAATGGAAATAATAACAAATATAATGATATTTTAATGTTTTCAATTCTGATATCGAAATGTCGGAATTATTCGAGTCCAATATCGGTTTTTTGATCCGATATTCCGGTTTTCCGTTATTATCGAAAAATCGGTATCCATGCTCTACTTTCGGCATGTCGGGCTTTTTTTACAAGCGGAAATGCAACAACCGCAGTGGAAATTTGTTAACGAATTCAAGGCCTTGAGAGTGGTTTTAAAGATTTCGAGAGGGGAAATTTGATATCAAAGATGCATCTCGCTCAGGACGGCCTGTCACTAAAGACGTGGAGAGAAATATCCAGGCCAGGCATAAAACTTTCCTGCCAATATTCTGTTAAGGGCGAAGGTGCCTTTGGGTGAGGAAAAAATGGCTGATTTACATTATCTATTTTTTAAAGGAAATATTTTTTCACCATTTTTAACATTTAGGGTATGTTTTATTACTGCTTTTGGCTGTTATATTGTATTTTTGTTGTTATTAATCTTTAAAAATGACGGAGGTATGGCACGGTCTTCTAAACGGGTTTCGGCAGATGTTGTCAGACGGCGTGACACGTAGCGTCGGTGGGATTAATATTTAAAAAAGCCAACGAAAATTTTTCTTTCATTAGTACTCATACGCAGAATATGAACCAAGAAAAACTGAAAAATCTTGAAACTCGATGAAATGACACACTTTGAAACAAAAATATTGAATTTTCCGACAAAAATGGCTATATTTTACAATAAAAAGATACTTTTATTTTGATTTTCAAAAACATTTAGGTTCATGTCTTAGACAATAAAGTTAGAAAGATTCATACTAAATTTGACAGAACTCGGTCGATTAGTTTTTTAGCTTTAAGTCACGCCACTTTTGAAAATGTAGTTTAGAAGACCGGGCCATACCGCCGCCATTTTTAAAGCTTAGAAGAAATACCATCTAATAGTCAAAAGTAGTGATAAAATGTACCCTAATTCTCAAAAATGGTGGAGGAATGGTTGCTTAAAAAAAATCATGATCAGCAATTTTTTTTCTCGCCTAAAGGTATCTCCCCGTTTAAACTACTCTGGGAAAATGGTTGCAACTTGGCTGATATCCCTTCGTGCGTCCACCGTACATTCCGCATCTTTCAACTTTAGACTTCCCTTCGTTTATGCTTTCCAGACTCTTCGTGCTGTACATTTACCAAAACTAAATTCCTGCCAACACTCATTCGATTAATTTTCAAATAACACGCCGCAGGAACTTTATTAAGAAAGTAATCTCATACTCAGAAATTAGGTCACCGATCGCAATGGTGCTTTGATCAAGTTTATTTCTGAATTTACATATAAATCATTTTCAACACCTTGAAAAATGAGAAGAATATACGTTACAACCAAATACACCTCAAAATGTTAGTTTTTGTCGTTTATTTGAGTTTAAAAAAAATAACGATCCGTATATTTTTTGTATTCTTTTTTGTATCTCAGCATCACGTTGCCTAGCTAGGCCCCCGTGCAAGTAGAGGTATGGTAATGTGCGAATTGTTCCTATGAGTCACGAAGAAAATGAAAATGTTCTCTCCCATTTGTTTTTATTATTGAATGCGTTGAGCCTGGAATTGAAACCAACAAGGAATGTAATTAACGAGTAGGTAGATCGAACACTGCAACAAAAATAAAGGACTTTTCCATAAAAAAAAATGGTCTCAGAACAATCAAGCCTTGTAGTCAGAATATTTTTTCCGGTGTCTTCAATGTCCTTTAACGGGTTACGCCTAGCTGGTAGCCGAAAAAGAGCAATTTTCGTAAATTTTTTCTGCAAAAACATGTGGAGGTTTTCAAGGTATTTTTTTTATACGTAAGAGTATGGTTTCAAGTACCGTTTACAATTTTTGTATTGAAAAATATTGATAAATGTGGTAAATGTGATGGTTTGTCTGAAAAACGTTCTTCGCGGTGACCGGACTGCTGCTCGAAAAAAAATAACCCGATATAAAAGAACCAAACGCATTTAGTTTTCGCATGAAATTATCTAGTGCTTGGACGATGGATTCAAGAAAATATTGATTTAAAAAAAATGGCCGCCGTCCAAACTGAATGTATTTAATTTTCAAGAAAAAAAAGTTCTATTTTCGTTGATAAACGAAAAACTGAACATCGAAAAAAAAATTCCTTCGTTCAAGCACTGCTTCTTGATATGTAAAACTAGCTTGTTAAATTTGAAGTCGATCGGTGGAGTGATTTTTGAGATACCATGGTCACCAATTTTAAAAGTCATTTTGAGAAAAACGCCTTTATCGATGTACTAGAAATTAATGGGCTTAACATTTACAGAGAATATTTTTTAAATTTTGGACTTTGAGAATCTATCGAAAACCAAGCATCTATATTTTCGAAAAATGTCAACTAGGTGTAAGCCCTTAAAAGAGGTTTTCCCTTCAGGCCCACTGACCTCCCAGTTCACCGTATATCATCAGTATCACCACTCACCCCTCGTGCCTCTCATGCGCATGCTTTCTCTTAGATCCCAGAACACTTGTTCGATGACAAAAATATCCCCGACTGTGGTTGATCGATCGTAAAAAAAAAACATAAATAACAAGTAACAGGTGTATAGAAAAATTAATAAAATGTTTTGTGTGTGTGTGCGTTTTTTTTTCTACATCGACGAACATCGGCAGTGAGTCCGATACCGGAAATTTCGCCGAGTGGTCAGGACAGCGTGTCGGCAATGTGCCAACAACTCTCGCAAGGTCTGTCGCTTCTGTCGAGCAGCGACGACTATGGGCCATTACCTTCGCAGTCGACGGTGGCCAAACAATTATTCACGAGTCGGTCCAGTCCACCGGGTAATTTTACTTTTGCCTCATATTTACTCTTAGCTTCGTATCTTCTTCTCGCAACGATATTCGATATTTTTCGAATCTTTCCTGTCGATCGATAATCTTTCCTATCGATTTTTTTACCATTTATGAAAAAGAAAACGTTCACAATCGTAATTAAGGGGAGAGATACCTTTAGGGGAGGAAAAATGCTGATTATCAGGATTTTGTTTCAAAAGGAAAAATTTCTTCGGCATTTTTCAAACTTAGGGTCTATTTCATTGATACTTTTGGCTGTTACATGGTATTTTTTAATTAAAAATAAAATCGATATATTTTTTATTTTCGAATTTTTATAAAATAAAATTTAATAAAATTGTATTAAATTCTTTATTAATAAAATAAAATTGTTTAAAATAAATTTCAATAAAATTGATTAAATGTATTTTTATTAATCTTCAAAAATAAAAATTTATAAGACCGTGTCATACCGCCGCCATTTTCAAAGATTAATAAAATAATAAACTACTTTTTCCGATTAATAAATAAAATAAAAATTTCCGATAAATGAAAATAATTAACTACTTTTAAAAGATTAATAAAATAATAAACTACCATGTAACAGCCAAAATTAGTAATAAAACAGAGCCTGAGTCTAAAAAATGGTAAAGAAATCTTTCCTAAAAAAAAAAAATCACGAAAATCAGCAAATTCTTTCCTCGCCTAAATGTATCTCCCCCCTTAATCGTAATCAATGGACACGAGCCTAATCGCTGCGTTAATTTTTCGGCCAGTTACATCAAGTAATTCCATGGACGACATGAGGCTTCAAAACGGCTCGAGCATGAACAACAACGTGAGCAGCAGCAACAACAACAACAATGACGAGACGAGGATGAACGTGAATCACGTGGAGATAAGCTGGCAGGATTCATCATCGACGATCTCGGTTACAACGACGAGCCAGAGGCTGACGCCTGTGCTGAATCGTAGCTGCAACCTGAGCCCCATCACGACGCGAACGGTCGATCCAACGACGAACGCGACCAATCGCGGGACCGCGTTTCGCACACCACCGACGGCCAGTCCGTCCTTCAGTAGCGCCTCAACATCGTCGGTCGGTAGCTCCGTAACGTCCGTGCTGAACAAATCGCCGATACCGATCAATACCGTGACACCGATAACGAGCTCGCCAAACGTCACGTTGCCCCTGTCGACAACGATCACGAGTGTCGTTGGCGAGGTTAAACCGCTCGTGACGCAGGCCGCCATGCAAAAAGTCGAGATGGTAAGAGGATAGCGTCATTGACGATGGTGAAGGTTTATTACACTTCTAGGTAGATGGAGCCAGTTAAGGTAATTCTATCGCCAGGCTTCAATCCATAGGATTTTAAATTTTTTCTTGAGCTTCACTAAATATATTAATAATCGTCTCTGTAAATTTTCAGGGTCGGTTATCGACCTAATTACAGAGAGAAAAAATATTAAAGTTGCGTATTTTTGTGAAGGTATTTCAAGACGACATAAAAAAACCTAATTTCCGGTCGCTACAAAAGTGTATATAATAGTGGGAATCCGTCAGATTCTTAAAAATAATCAGATTCACATACTTAACACTTGTAATAATCCAACGCTCTCAGAAAAAAAATTACGCTTATTGACCTAATTTTTATGTAATATCAAGTTTAATTTGAACTTCCGGTATTGGATTTATTACCACTTGCTACGATAAAGAGACGTGACAGCAAGGCAACAGCTGACTGTAGTCCCAACCTCATCTCACTCATTCGAATTTCCACACATTTCATTTTTAACCGACATATTTCGCCGACACAAATTTTCCAGGCTTTTTACCAGTCGTGGCCCGAATACAATGCTTTATATTTCCCGCACCTGACATTGTTTTGACAGATTGACGTTGAACTCGCCTGGTTGAGTAAAAAGAGACGGAGATAAAAACAATCTTGCCAAATATCAAACTTAGAAATACTGCGCGATTCGTTAGAAAAACTATTTTTTCATTTTTCTAATTAAATGTGAACATTCATTAAACAGTATACACATGGAAAATTTTAGTTATTACACATTAAAAATATAAATTGTACAAGTCTCAAGTATGGTCATTGATATGACTAGTGTGAAGCGATAGGATTACTTTAAATAGGGTGCTAAATCATTTTTTAAGGGTGGGGCGAGAAACGAAGTTCCTGTGCTAATACATTGTGTGACATGACCAGGGCCAACTTGTGTAGCAAAATATTGATGTGTACGACTGAATATCGCGACAATGTTCAAGTGTATGCTAGATAATCGTAATTATTATTCACATATATGGTAATTTGAAGGAGTTAGGATTATTGGAAAATTAAATGTTGATGTTTAAAAATCTTATTCAATTAGACACGAGCTTTGTAAAGGTCGCACGGTTCTGTCGTAATTCGAGGCTTTTAGATTGACTGCGGTGACTGACACAGGTCGCAGCTGTGTCACGTGCGTTTCGGGCCCTTCGACGTTTTCAGAGGTTATGTCAGAGCAAAAGGAGGCAACAAATGATTCAGAAAAAAAAAGATTAGTCCGCCGCAAAGTTTCGGATGGAAAATACGTAGCTAGAAAAACGGGAATACCCAATGATAAATAAATGAATAATTTCCCTTTAGTCGCGTTTGACTTTAACGTTTTTGAAATTGGCGCGCTAGGTTTTCGATTGGTTCTGCTATTCCCATAGTTCCGACGTTGCCAAATTTTAATACATACTCCTCAACAAGCCTCACTTTTTCGTAAAGCGGTTGCATATTTTTCATACATTTTCATTAATTAGATCGGTAATTTGTCTATTTTTTTTTGGCAATATTGTTCTGTACATTATCCTGCACAAAATATTCGTTTTTTGGGTCACTTTCTTCATGAATGCGGAATGTATAAGCGAGAAACTGAAATGGTAACGACGTTGCCCCGTACAACCAATGCGATCAAGTGGAGATTGATGGTAACTTCAAAATTTAATATTTAATAAACGAATGCTGAAACCTCCGTTCTCCTTTTGTTTGTATATTCAGAAAATATACCATTACGATTAGTAACATTTTCATCAATATCTATTTACCCCAATATTTTTTAGCAACAACCTTAAATTTTCCGATCGGCATAAATCTTCACCATCGGGGTACTATAGAATAAAAATATTTTTGGAAAATGCAATTTTTCGAGCCACCTAGGTCGATGTAGCTCGTTAGGGGGCGTACACAAATTACGTAACGCAAAATTTGCCAATTTTTGACGCCCCCTCCCCCTACGTAACGGGACCGTAACGCTTGGCCAGAACCCCCCCCCCCCCTATTCCATTACGTAACGGGTGCTCTGTCGTCAATAATTGCGATTTTTTTCATAGACATACCTATGATTTATTATAATATAAAAGTTATGAAAGGATCGGGATTATACTTATTTTATGAAGTATACATTCATCTAGTTTTATACCAATTTTTGTCACAAAATCTTGAAATTTAACCGAGATATATGCCTTAATATGACGACGAAAAAAAAAATTCTCTTCATTTTCCCATCGATATCTTTATGAAAGGTTATCTGTAAATTAAAAGTCAACAATTTATCGATATCTATACAACGTAGCTATCGTTATGCGTAGCCGTTTTGTCAAAAGGTTTTTTGTTTTTTGTTTTTTTTTTTTACAAAATGCCGACAGTTCGGACATTTTTTTCTATTTTCACGGCCCTTTTCCTGTATTCAAGCAGTTTAAAAAAAAAGTAATTATTAAATGTTAAAAACGCGTACACAAATTACGTAACGCAAAATTTGCCAATTTTTGACGCCCCTTCCCCCTACGTAACGGGACCGTAACGCTTGGCCAGAACCCCCCCTTCCCCCTATTCCATTACGTAACGGGTGCTCTGTCGTCAATAATTGCGATTTTTTTCATAGACATACCTATGATTTATTATAATATAAAAGTTATGAAAGGATCGGGATTGTACTTATTTTATGAAGTATATATTCATCTAGTTT
>OZ023318.1:43007993-43192993 GCA_964007375.1 Ophion obscuratus
TCGTCATCCTGTTGCCTGGTTTTTTGTTCTCAGAAACTGAGCATCAAGAACGAGGTCGATACAAATAATTGACCTGAGATGTAAAAGCCAGAAAATTCCTTTTTTTTTAAATGTCATGGAACTTTAACATTGAAGTTTAAACATTTATTTACAAAATTACGAGAAACGATTAATTGATGGAAAAATATGTTGATTTTTTGTGACCTTGTATTGCTATAGATCAGTTTCAAACTTTACAAAGAAGACACTGTAGACATACACGTATGAATTATTATTGAAACGCAGAAAATGTCCCTTTTTCAAATGTCATACAACTTTAACATTCAAAATGGGGGGACGATAATAAATAATCGACGTAATTTTCAAACAAACCGGATATTATTATGTAATTATTGGGTGTTCAAATAATCTTCTTGTTTTCTCTTCAAAAGTTAAAAATGTATTTACAAAATTTCAAGAAACTTTTAATCGATAAAAAAAGTCTCATTTGTGTGGCTTTGAACCTACTGGAGAGCTCTTTATTCGTCGAAGTCATTCTTGTATTTTGATAAATCAATTGCGAACTCTACAAAGAAAATTCAAAATGGGGGGACGATAATAAATAATCGACGTAACTTTCAAACAAACCGGATATTATTATGTAATTATTGGGTGTTCAAATAATCTTCTTGTTTTCTCTTCAAAAGTTAAAAATGTATTTACAAAATTTCAAGAAACTTTTAATCGATAAAAAAAGTCTCATTCGTGGGACTTTGAACCTACTGGAGAGCTCTTTATTCGTCGAAGTCATTCTTGTATTTTGATAAATCAATTGCGAACTCTACAAAGAAGTCGATGTATAGACACACACGTACAAAAGTTGTTTTAACCGCAAAAAATTCCCTTTTTCAATGCCATATAACTTTAAAATAAACAATCGAGTCGGTAATAAACAATCGACGCAATCGAATCAACATTATATTATGTAATTATTAGATCTTCAAATTATATTCTTGCTTTTTCCTGTAAAATTGAAAATTTATTTACAAAATGACAAGAAGCGTTCAATCGATAAAGAAAAGGTCTCTCATTTTTGGTAACTTTGAAAATGTGTCGAAAGTACTTTGTTTATCGAAATCTCTCTTGTATTTCTATAAATCAATTTCGAGCTCCACAAAAAAGACATATCTCCATACACGTGCAAAAGACGTTTCGAACGACTTGTTTTCAACTATAAAAAAATCTTCACGTCTTACGCAGACCAAAAACACGAGGAAACGACGATTTGATGACCGCTGGAAAATATTTATGTCACTGGCGCAAAGTTGTACGAAGATTTTGTTCGAAATTCGATTCGTCAGGACCCAATGCTTCGGAGCTCGAATTGTCCAACTTCTCGTGATACTTGAAGCGCAAAAAACGAGCCCGAGACTCGGCGATAATTGAGTGTGAAAAAGTGACGAAGTCTCAAAGCCGGGAGGGGAGAATATGAAGAAAGAGAGCGAGAGGGAGAGAGAGAGAGAACGAAGATCTCAGGCACGAAAGTACTTGTTGGCACATGCAACGCGCAAACTGCACTCGCTTTACCAGATTTCCGCGAGTCAAAGTAATACGATAAATGTTGACGAACGAGAAACATTGATGCTATTTAGCGCTCGAGAAGCGCGACGAGTCCCCACAGCAGAATCATAATCGTATTAATTGTAAAAAACGGAGAAACGACAGAAAGGGCTGAGAAGAAAGGAAATTCCGAAGATCTCGATCACGCGTAAAGTAGTAGTTCGTCGAGTGCTTGCCTCCTTCTCCACTGGCACGGGTGTTCTTCGAGTTTGAGCTGGATCTTCACTCGCGTTAATCGAAGGAACGAAGCCTGTTGTTACTTAAGAAGATTTACGAAGCATCGTATCGAGAGTCCACGATGCCGAGACAGTTGTAAAAACGCTTTTTCAACCACGTGCAGAGCAGTTGCGATATCAGCTTTCAATCGAGTCCCATCTTTCAGCAAACGCGATTTATTCTTAAAGAAGCTCAGAAAAAAATCCCTATATTATTTGTTTCCAAGGAACGAGTGACAGCGTGACTGCTATGGTATTGAAGTTTGCATCGTTGGAGTACAATGAAAATTATTTTCTTTCACTTTCCCAAATTTGCCAGGTTTCAGCTATCAGAATCCCTCAAACATTTTTCAACATGCCCATTGGTTGAGCCGCAAACGAAATTCGCAAAAAAGATTCTTTATCATATTGAAAATAAGAAGAAAAAAAATATGAATTTTCGTTGCATTCCTACGATGCAAACTTCAATGACAATGATTTCTAGGGATTTTTCGAATACGTTTCTCCGCAACGGAAAGAATGAACGTGCGTACGAAAAGTTTCACGCTCGCGTGATGATCAGCGAAATGCGGATGGTCGTTTCTTCGGCTGGAGTTATAAAAAGACACAATGGAAATGGAATTTTTTTCCGGATGGAGATTAACGAAAGAGGATGACTTTTTTTACGAGGTATCGTGCTGGGATCGCATTGTTTTATTCCTTCCCGTGTATGCATTGTACATAGATTAGTTATTTAATGATAACGATTATAGGCGACGAGATGATGAGGACCGGCGATACGAACGAGATTCGTAATTAATTCGAGTGTGTATCTATATACGTTTTTTTTTGCTTTGATGCATATACATATGCAGGGTGTCAGGAAGGTCGATGCAAAGCCTTAAGGGGGTGGTGGTTCACCTCATTAGGAACATATCTAACCTAGGTTAGCCTAGTCCAAAGCCTAAGGATTTCGAATTATCGTGGTAATTATGATTTTTGGAAAATTTCCCAAAATTAGGTACTAACTCGTTCGCAATGTTAAAACAGACAATAATTGGTAACTAAAGACTTATTTGCGTCTTACCTTAATGCTTATTCAACCGACGAACACCAATACAATCCTCTGTATCCACAGAACTAACTTAATAGAACGTGTTGGATGATTAAAACCTTGTCAAAAAATAAAAATACCTATTTTAAAAGAATTAAAATACCTATACCTATAAAATACCTATAAAAAATGCTATTTAAAAAAATAGCATTCACATAAGAGCTAAACGAGTTAGTACTTAATTTTGGGAAATTTTCCAAAAATCATACTTACCATGATAACTCGAAATCCTTAGACTTTGGACTAAGGTAAACTAGGTTAGATTTGTTCCTAGAGAGGGGACTTATTACCCCCTTAAAGCTTTGCATCGACCTTCCTAACACCCCGTATATATACCGGGTGAGGCAACAACTATAAGCAGTAGAAATATTTTCTAACCTATCAGACTTGGGAGAAAACTTTCCCTACAAAAGTTGCATACTTCAAAGGGGGCCACCGAGTGATGGCTATGACGCTTCATCCAGGTGGAAGCGCTTCGGAAACTTCAAGGTCAACTCAATTTTTTTAGTGGTACCTCTATCTTCTCTCCATAATTTCATTGAGGGACTGAAAATAAGTTCACACACCAAATTTCACGATGATCGATCAAGATTTAGTAAAAAAAAAATCGATGGAAAATAGATTTAAATGTTTTTAGCCTGGAATTGATTAGAGAAACGACGCAAACACTTACTCGTATAAAAGGTGCTGAAAGTGATGGCCATCGCTTTAAATGCACGCTTGCATTCTGATTCGCATTGATTTTATTGTATTATCAATCACGTCAATAATCTTATCAACTTGTATTAACGAACAAGCTCTAATTGAGATTTCAATAGTTTAATGTAAAGCAAAATCCAGGTAAGTCCAGGCTTTGTTTGCATTGTTCGCAACTAAGAATCTTATCAACTTGTTTTGGAAAACAGTGAGAAGTTTGTGATTTCCATAATAATGTGTGTTCACTTCAATGGGAAGTACGACGACAGAATTTCCTTCTGTCAGTGCAGAATTAAATGTTCCGCAAAATGCGAATCAGATTGCAAGCGTGCATGAAAAGTCGTGATCGTCACTTTAAGCATCTTTTATGGGAGGAATTGTTTGCATCGTTTTTCAAAATCGATTCTAGACTCAAAACATTGAAATTTCTTTTTTATCGTTTTTTTTTTATACTGAATCTTGATCGATCATCTTGAAATTTTGGGTGTGAACTTATTTTTAATTCCTTCATGAGTTCCTGTAAACAAAATAGTGGTCCTATTTAAAAAATGGAGGTGACCTTAAAATTTCGATGACCCCTTTCGAACTATGAAACGCTCGTAGGAACAGTTTTGTCCTAAGTGTGACAAGTTAGAAAATATTTCTACTGCTAATAGTCGTTGCCTCCTCGCTATATGCACATTCAAAAATACGGAATATGAGAAGAAAAGGATCAATGGATTAATTAAGAAAACGCAGATTTACCGAGCCACGGCATATTTTATCGCCTGTAGTAAAAAGATCTATTAAAAGACTATTACCGCGCGTGCTAATTACACATACACACCAAAATAAAACGTACATACGAAGAAAAATTAGGTTTCACGTCGTCAGGCTGATCCAAACAAGCGTTACGTTCGTTTGAGTTTTGTTTTCACGCAAGGTGCCACACGCACGTATAGCGTGCACTCCTGAAATAGTTTTTTTTTCCTTTTTACGGTCGCCTGCGGAAAAGATTTACCCAGCGATACTCTTTCGCGTTCGCTGACTTCGTGAAAGTCTTCGTGCAGTAATCGATAAAAAACATCTGCGACGAATCTGAAACGTTTTCGTTTTTATAATCGAAAAATGAAATTTTACTTGTTTTTTTTTTTTCGCTTCGAGAAAGTATTAATTCGGATTTGCGAATTTTTGAAAATTCCGTATCGATTTTCCGTCGAGACAATTTTAAGTTCGCGATAGCCGAAACTCTTGCGGCCAGAATGATTCGATAGTGTTTTTTTATTAGTGAAAAAATCTATTCATTAATCTGCGCTGGTCACTGGTGGATAATATTTCGGTAATAAAAGCCTTGCGAAAAGTCTTAGAAGGAGGAACAATTTCTCGCGAAACGGACGATTTAACGTTGAAAAAGAATACGGATAGTGGAACACTCATGTTGCCAGTATCGTGATGAAACGTAACGACGCTGGGAATAAAACGATCGGAAAGAAAAGAAAAAACGAAAACGTGGCGTGATTGTACTCGAGCCAAGCATCGTTTGTGCCGGTTGAGAAACGAGCGAAAAATATGTGCAGTGGCCCGAATTGACGTTTGGGAATTATGAAGAATTCCATATATTGGGAGACAAAGGAAATCCACAAAGATAAAATCAAATGAAGTCGATAGCACAATAAGGAAACGAAAGGGATTCGCAAAGATAGAAAGAGAGAGGGAGAGAGAGAGACAGTGTCTATACTTAATGGAACGTTGATCGATCAATGTACTTAAGCGTAAATCTTAAAGCTCGTTATAATGATGAACAAGGAAGTTACGATGTATCGAAGCTGTATTATATTTTTTTTTCGCATTAAAACTCCTTGACATCCCGACGTATACGTATGTATGTGTGTAATCTGAAATACGTGGCATGTAAATATCTAGAAAAAAAAGCCATTCTTTTCAGCGATTTTTTTCATGCCCGGAGAAAAGTATTTCTTCGATGGCAGCGCATTATTACTTTTCTTCTCTCCTGACCAAATTAATCTTTGATTATTTTTCATGGTATTTGCACGGAATGTAATTCCCTAATTTGTCCACTCAGGTCTCATTAGGATCGATGAAAATTTCTCATGTGTACGATCAAAGCTACGGCAAATCTTTTTCAAGATCCTCGTTGGAGACCTTAACGTTTCGAAAAAGATTTCCGATAGCAATAAAAATGGAGAAGAAATAAAATAAAAGTATTTCCGTTGCAACACTTTGACAGCGTTAAAATGTCCGAAAGTATAATTTATCATTTATCTCGTCGTATTTGGATGGAAGTATCGTTGATATTGCGAAACGGTAAATCGTTCACCGCATATTTATCCTCACATCAGACCCGCGTATACTTCCGTTTCGTTCGAGCGTCGGACACATTTGTTTTTAGTTAAGATCGACGAAATCAATGTACAATATATATATTTATATATATTTTTTTTGTCCCTTTTCAATTAGTTCGAATTTAGCGAATGGAAAGTTGAGGGTGTTCGACGAAGCGAAATGTTATATACGTACACCCTAGCGAGGGGAGGTGGGATTTTTTTGCGAAAAAACAAAACACGAGGGTGGCTCGAGTTTAGCGGGATTGCGTTGTAAATAATATTGTGCAACATCGTGCTTTGTATCGATCTCCCGACGGATCGTTGGTTCCGGGATTTGAAAGAAGTACGATCGAAAAAACTGCTCGAGTGTTGCATTACGATATTCCGTCGGATGTCCTTGTTCGTTTTACAATGTATCAAGCAACTGTAAAGATATGATTTTATTATAATATCTGTTGTGATTAATGGAGTTTTTCATTCACCAAATGGGCCCACTCCTTTCTGAATGTCGAACGAATCAAGTCCCTCGTATCCCTCTGAATCCTGCGCCCGAGGAATTTAGGGGAGTCACTTGATGCCCCTATTTGTTTTTTACCTGACATTGGCTTACTCAAGGGGTCTTCGCACTTTAGACGCTAAAACGGCCATTTTCACGATTTTTTTTGATAGGTTCATATTATAGATATTGATATAAAAGTTGTTACACTTAATAAATACACTTTCGAAATACATAGATGAATTTTTTAAATGTATTTATGTAATCCAAAACGCATTTTTCTTTTGATATTTACTATTTATTTGTCAAAAACGGTGAAAAAAACTTTTTTTGGTTTTCTTTTCGAAAAATGTCCGCCATTTTGCTATTTTTGCATATATAAAAAATCGGATGATATGCACTATAGTTATTAACATACGGAATCTGACACCGTTTGATTTTTTTGTTTCGGATGATTCATCTCCGATATTTTATCAACAGCGCAGACCTGCAATTTTTTTAGGAAATTTTTTTAACTACCATTTGCGTCTATAAGTAGTGATTTGAATTAATCAAATTAAACAATTTAATGTATTTGTTAAGTCTAACAACTTTTCTATCAATATCTATAAACCTATAAAAAAAAACAAATCATGGAAATAGCCTTTTTTAGCGTTTAAAGTGAGAGGACCCCTTAATATGATATTCCAAATGTCTTGGCACTGAAAACCCTGGAATTTCATTGGGAATAATTAGTATAATAACGACTAAGGTTAGTTTATAAATGTTGTAAATATCCCTCTAAAACTAGAGGAAGAGAAAGGTTTGAAGTGTCCCAGATATACAGGGTGTCCCAGAACTCAACGTTAAGCCGACACGGGGTCACAGGATTGATTGTAACCATCATGAGAAAAATCAGAAAAAAAATCTATCCCATGCAGTTTGAAAATTATGGGCATTTAAGAAAAACCTAGAAATTTGGTCAAACTGTAACCATTTGTCGGTTATTGTGAAACAAACCCAAACAAACCCAAACAATCCCAAGTTTCCTAGAATTAAGACTATTTGTTAAACTATGAAGTTAAAATTTTCAAAATTTGTCTACTTTGAAAGGCCCTGCTTTATTTTTTTTCTGATTTATTTTTTTTCTGATTTTTCTCATGATGATTACAATCAATCCTGTCACCCCGTGTCGGCTTAACGTTGAATTCTGGGACACCCTGTATAGGTGACTTGATCCGGGGGAGCAAATTCTCATATTCAGGGGGTTCATGATACTGATGCCTACATCGTTAGGATCAGCAATGTAGATATACAATAAAAGATGTTGAAATTATGATCTTCTCATTTAATGTTTGTTGGCGAATACGACGAGAACCGTAGGGAGGGTTAGGGCGTATTCCAACAATGAGGCGGTGGTGGAGGACAAACAAAAAAAAAACTCTTTTACGAATAAAGATATTTATTTTTATTTTAACAAGGCAAGGAGAAGAACAACAAACAAAATCATTTTAACGCAATTAGAAAAAAACAAATTATATACGTATTGGTAGGTGCAAAAATAACCGATTAAATATCTACGAGCTAGCTGCGTTTAAGGGGAAGAGAGGGAGGGGGAAGAAAATCTGCCAAATTTCGGGGGGAGAAAGATACCACCTTTCTGCGGTCAGGAGGCAGCTCGGGAAGAACTCCACGAGGAAGTCCGCGCTCCCAGTCTTATAGGCCAGCGCGTACCATGAGGAGAGTTGGGCGCCTCGAGCGCGGCGGCGAGAGCCCGAAGCTTCCGAAAGTCGAAGCGGAACTCTAGGTATACTGTGGTGCGTGGGTTTCCCATTGCGGCGCTGGAGTCGGCCGTCCCTCTGGACAAACTCGTGGCGCGCCCGTCGCGGCGATGTAGACGCTTATATTTCGAGTAAAAAAAATAACACGAGGTGTCGATTCGTGTACCACGTGTATACATCGTCGCGTATGACAGCTTGTCACCTCGAAGTTTTATAAAGTGTTTAATTATGATTTAAATTAATTATTATCGCGAAGGTTTAGGGTTTTTTTTATTTAGATTAAGATACTGCAGGAACGAAGACGGAGGCCAAAAATTTGGGTGTACGCCAATGTGGCGTACATGTTCATTAACCCTTCGCCGTCACACTTACCTGGAGAAACATGCTTCTGCACTGGGTCAAATTGAGCCTATCAGTCGGATGATCATGAAAACATTCATGAACATACTTTAAATATTGCATAATATATGCCAAAAATGATTGTATAAAAAATCAGATGGCAACATGCAAAAAAGGGATAAGAGAAAAGTCGCAAAAGAAACTTGGCGACGCTGGGCCGATTAGACCCACAGTGACAACGGAGGGTTAAACCGATTTTTATCAACAGTTTCATCATAGTCAAATTACAGCCTTTTTCCTAATCTAAATCAACGAATAATATCTCTTGATGCTTACTTTAGCTCCCTTTAATTTTTAATCTACTCAAGTATTTTCTTTTTACTTTAATCAAGTTGGTCTCTTATGAAATTTAAATTGTTAGCTTTACTTATATCAAAACAATCAAGATTTGTAGGTAGCATCTATAATAAAATCTGCTTAGTCAAAAACACATAAGTACGTATCTAATAAATTCAACATATCATTATTTATAATTTAACCAAATGTTCTGTTTCTATAAAATAATCTCAAATCGTTTAGGTATCATTATATCGTAAAGGTAATAAAGTATTCTTTTTTATCTTAGATTAGTGATCTTTCTCAAAGTTACCTATCACTTTTTCATCTACTTTTCAATTTCGAACTTTCTCAATGAGCTCGGAAACTCAATGCTAATTATTCTCTTTGGTGATGATTTTAGCTCTGGAGCAGGCAGTTTCGTTACAACTTGATATTCAGCGATTGCACTAATTCCATCTTGAATAGGCTACTTAAAACGTTTTCTGAGAGAAATTCTGAGAGAAAAGAAAAACAATAACCAAGGAATATACTTGGTCCAGGGGATCAACTCTCCCATAAAAACGTGTACCAGTGTCCCCTGACGAGGTTGTAGTAAAAAAGTTATATTTAGAAAAAAGTTATTTACATCCAACTGTTTTTCTGTGCAAAACTGTAAACTACATCCATAATCACTTGTATTGAAGACGTGAAAACCTAGAACAACTTTTCCAAATAACAGTATAATCAAAATTAAAACTTACGACAAATATTTATCTGTCGCACCAAACACCGAGGAGTCCGCCATTTGCAAAGCTGTCAAGTCTGACAGACGGCATTACTTTAGAAAGTTTGTGGGTATCATAGACACCTAGTGTTGCCAGTTAAAAGTAATGCAATGTTCATAGAAGATTCGTAAATGTCGTGTACCAAGTCTCCCATAAGGATCAAGTGTCCTCGGTCTCTCCTACGTGCAACGCACTGGAAATTCGTTTTTTTTTTATCAATAGTTGAGGTGGGATATACATTTATAACGATGAAAAAAATCGATTTCTGTTTTTATTCTTTAAACGATAGAACTATATATGTCAAATATTTTCCTAAAATTTCAAAGCGAAATTCGAAAAACTTCAGACGTTACAGCCCGTCAACCCTGCGCCTCACCGCTCGGATTCGGAGCGCGCGCCGCAGGTAGAAGCGAGAGCGCAGAGAGGCCGGCAAAGATGGTCAAAAAGTAATTAAATCATAACTAACAATTACAATTACTACTGTAATTGATAATATAGTTACTTTGTAACAGATTATTTGAGTAATTAGTTACCAGAAGTACCTAGTGCAATTTAATTCAAATTCTATGTAAACGTCAACCGCGTTTTTCTGAAAACTGCATTTTCGAAATTGCAGGATTACTCTAAAATTATTAAGTCGATCGAGTTGAAACTTGGTAGAAATATTGATAATATTGCTACCTTCTACTCGACGAGATTTTTTTTGAAAAATTAGAAACAAATACTACTTTTTGAATTCAAATTTTACAGACATTTTGCGTGAAATGTTGTTTTTTTTTGTAAATGCGTGCTATTCTCTTAAATTTTCATTTTCGTCATTTGAATTACTGTCATATAGAAGCTATACTAGTTTTAGCTGCAAAAATGTTTAAATTTTTTTGCAAATCAAAGTATACGGGAAGTTTGATTGCACGCCGATTCGCAACTCCCGCGGTAACTTTGCTGTAACACTCTGCCACAGTTCCGCCATTTTGATGATGAATGAATTGAAAAAAAAAAGTTTTCTATACTCAAATATGCTATCAAAGTATACCTACAGTTTGACAAATGTAGAATATTTATTTCTTAGTTTAAAAAATCTCTCAAAATTGCTTAATTTTTTCCCGCTGTAAATCGACGAGAAAAATGAAAGCGCCGGAGATCACGTATCAAAATATGGCAAACATCGCGGTGCAAAGCATTCGATCTCACGTTCCACCGTTCCTCATTTATTTAGAACGTAAACCCACCGTGCTTAGTCTAAAGCTCATATCGGGACCGTGAAGTTTCATTTTGGAAAATTAACCAACTGAAAATTGCCTCGTTGGAATGCAACGATTTTTTTTGTCTATTTTACATTTCTTTATTTTTATTATTATCCAAAGCCTTTTTTTGAAAATCGAGGTAAAACATTTCTAATAAGAATACGACAAACTGATTAAAGGATTTTCACAGACTACATGGGCAAAAATAAATGCTCGTTTGCAATGAATTCATTTTCGTTGCATTCCAACGCTGCCAACTTTTCATCATCATACAGAAAAATAATTCCGCAAAAATGTTTGGTATTTCTCTAATTCTAAATCCTAAATGAGATCCTAGCAGGATCTCACGAATGGGAAAAATTCCACCCTGTAGGGCTACAGCGAAAAATATCGCTTCAAACAGCTACTAGTCATCCGCCATCTTGTATTCCGATAGTTCTAAAAAAATACGAATATTTTTTTGGGCATGGTTGAAGTACCCGTTCACAGTATTCAACTGGGCTGCGATGATATTTTCGAAATCATCTTCAAAATCGCCACATCAGTTTTCAGCTTGACTGTTACCCCTCAAACTCGTGCCTGACTCGTCCGAACTGCCGCGAAACCCACCGCCGTTCAATTATTTTCGTGTCAAATTGTCAGTGGCGGCGAATCCTCGAGCTTGAAAATCGTCGCACCAATAGTTCTCACGGTATCGACAAAATTACAAGTAGCAAAAACAGAGAAATTAAAAATATCAAAGTGCGTTCAACGAGGAAGTAATGTTGCGGCAGTGTCCACCGAGTGTACCATCGCGATGTGGCAAGAAGCCACCGTGCAGTGGTCTCATCTGTCCGCGATGTCCCTTGACAGGTGCACCGAGATCCGGCCAGGAAGCGAACGTGCGTTTTCAGCTCACGTACACCTGTAACAGGTAAAAACATCCTCTTGTCCATTTATTATCAACTTCCAAGATCCTTGCGCGCGATCCTCGTCACTTCGGCCCGCCAGGGTAGAGAATAGAAGTCTCGGGAAGTAGCAAGTAGTTCGAGCAGTGCTGCGTCAGCCACTAAGAAGCGTGCCAGCGGGCGCTTGTTTCCCATCGGGACGTTGCCGACTTTTTCAGGCCCATACCATTTTCTCCATCCTTCCCCCGCCTACGCTTTTTCATCCAACTTATCTCCGTAACAAAGTTTGTTCCCTTTCTCCGGTCGTTAAAGCCCTTTGCACACGATGCCACCCTAGCGCATAAGGCGATACACTTCGTGCATGTCGTTGAAAGTGTTTCGAGAATTCTCCACGAGTTATCGCGGAGTCGCAATTTATTTGTCACAGCGCGACTTACGCTCCGTGTTACTGTCCCGCGATACCGAGCTGTCCAAAGTCTGTCCCACCCGTCGCAAAGCCCGTTTGTTGCTGTCTCAAGTGGCTCGACTGCTGTGGGAAACCTGTCAACTGAGCACTTTCCACACCGGGCGCACTTCGCGATGTTTTCCAGAAATATCGCGCATTTCAATGGTGCTACGAATCTCCCAGGAAGGGATGAACTATCGAGAGCAACGTCAGTCAGTAGTCACGTTCATTTGTTCGATTTTGCCAATTCCAAGGAAGCAACGCAGATCGTACTTCGATCTTTCCCTAGTTACAGAACCTCGAAACGTCATTGACAAATTTCCCGTTCGATGAAGATAAATTAATGAAAGTACATTGTCCCGTGTTGTACGGATTCCATGATGGCCAATGGCTGCTGCGGTGAGGACGTTGCCAAAAAGAGAAACAGCACCCTACCGCCACCATGTTGTCACTGTCGACCTCTGCCATTTACTTGCCCGAAAAACGGCTGTCCACCACTGGAACCGTGTCCTCTGATTCCCCGCTGTCCGCCACCGTGTTCACCTCTGGTAAGGACTGCCAATGAGCACTGCAAGAGCCGATCAAGGCCGGTAGTCTAATCACTACAGGCTTTGAACGACCCAGTTTTTCACCAATGAGTATCGACGGATAGCGATTTTTTGAACGTTGGTACGTCGTTTTGGACGGAGCTCGTCTTCGAGAAAGAAACAAATAAAATTTAGGAAATTCATCAGCGCATGGAGATTCAAATCTGTCTGTAGGAGAAACTCGGTTCTCCGTCGAAGATCAGGCTCGTGTTGGTTTAGTTTGGCGGGACATTTTTCGATTATAGATCTGGAGATTACCACCGGCGCCAGTGGACCAACAAAAACCGACGCTGTGCATCGCTCGACCGTGCCCACAAAGACCCGGACCTGCGCCATTTAGATGTCCACCGAAGCCAAAAATGCAGGCACCACCGTCAACGGTCACGTTTGCCATAAGATACACCTGTGAAGGCCCCACTTACTGTCCCTGCTACACTGCGGGAATACCAGAATGCGCGACCCGAAATTGTTGCTGAACAAACGTACTCCAATAAACGACCAATGTCATCTTTGCTTGGCGTTGCTTCCTTCCTGTATGACGTAAGAGACGTTTAGAGACTGACATCGGAATTAACAGGTCTGGCACGAGCTTGGAACCGAAAAAAATTGTCGATTTTCCATATTTTTTCTGACGAGAGTATCCAGATGAGGAGGTCGGAATTTTCCACAGCATTTAGTACATGGTCTTGTGAGTCGGAGTTTTTTTATTATCGAAAAATATTGATAAACAATTGAGTTATTAACAGTTAAGGGGTTAGGCCACTCGGGAGGCCGAAAAAATAGGCTTTCTGGGGATTTTTTTTCAGAAAAACTACAAAATAAATCGAGATTACAAAAAAGGGTGTTTATCATACATATCAGTGACTCTATACAATAATTTTTTTTAAGTGATCAATTTCAAAATGGCCGCTGTGCAGCGTTTATCTCAAAACTGCATTTTTTGAGTTGGCCCGAAACATAACTCAGACAATTTTCAAACGATTCACTTGAAATGTTGAGTATATCTTGAAAAATACATTGTTTATGGAAGTACGTAGGATTTTTGTTATATTGCATAGTTCAATTGTTATTAACAATTATCTGACGATTTTTCAGGCTAATTTTTCACTTTCCAAAAATTTGCCTAAAAAATCGTCAGATAATTGTAAGGCCTTAAATACTGTGCTGCCGATGCTGCATGGCCAAACGGTGTAAGTGGTTCCAACAACTAGGCTTGTCTAAAATGAAAAATAATAAATATACTTTTAGTATACTAATCAAACTTTCGTATGACCGGATACTTTTCGCAAATTTTTTGAATTACGAAAACGACAAGTTTTATGAAAAAAGTTTGACTTTCGATAAAAAAAACAACTTTGATAACTTGTTGTTAACAAATAGATAGGCGTATGAAAAATCATTCTGTCATACGATAGAAATGTTATAATCGTCAGAATTTGAAGTGAATCGGATGAACAGATTTTGAGACACGACTTATACCGTTTGATGAGACAGAGTTTTGAAAAAAAACGCAAAAGAAAAAAGGGTGAATCGCAGCGGGCGGTTCGCCGTAGGGCACTGGGCGATCTGATCCTCCACGAGAACCGTCACAACTCTTCAATTTTCACCATGTTGAAGTTTGCAACGAACATTCACATTTATTTTCTGGTTTAAAAATGTTTATCATTAAAAATGTTTTTTGCAAATTTAATCTGTGCATCTCCAATTGGGATCCTCAAGAACGTTTGACGGACTTTACTAGCCAGAAGTTTGGGCCGGAAAATTTCCGTTGCGTTCCAACGATGCAAATTTCAACATCGTCAATTCTTAAAATGATTACAAAATCTTTGAGGCAAATTTAAGTTCAAACCCCACGCTATGCAAATTGTAATAAAAAATCGTATTTTTTAAATGTCAGGGTTACGCAGTTCTCTTACCAGGGTATCAATACCATCATGAATATGTTTGCACCAAATGAACGAAATTTGATTATAGGTTGCAGCCTAATTATCTGTATCCCTGAAATATGATTGAAAGCAATTCAATATTTATTATACCTTGTTTCACGTATACATATATCCGACGTAATAATGTCTACAGATCGCTCATTTCGAACTGTTCTGTACTAATAGCTATGAAATAAATGAAATGACATGTTACGTTCAACTGCACGATAATTCAAGTACCTCTTCCTCTCTCGCCCTCTTCCTCTGCCGCTATTTCTATCTATATGTACAGGGTGTCTTGTAATCAATGGATAATCCTGTAATCCTGCATAGGTCGGATTATGTCCTCTTATATGCTGGAATTTCAGCTGAGTAAAAGTTCCACGGTTTTCGTGATTTTGGGCTTTATGTTATTTTTTTGAAAATCATCTCCTTTCTGGTTTTTCGCATGCCATTTCTACAAATGACAACTTTTTTTGACCCGGTTGTTTTAAAAGTACTCTTGGTTATGTGTTTTATCTAGAAATATCATCTTTTTAAATTTTTTTAAAAGAAATATCTTTTTATATGCCTGGCCTGTTCGCTATGCCGAGGTCTCCCCTACTTTAAGAAGTTGCTCAGTTATTGCCGATTCGTATCATTTGTAGAAATGACATACAAAAAACAAAAAACGGATGATTAAAAAAAAAACAATAAGCCAAAGGTAAACAATCTCGAAAACCGTCAGATTTTCACTAAACTGAAATTTCAGCATATAGTAGGGCATGATCTGACCTATCGACAGTTGCAGGATTATCCATTTATAACTGAACACCCTGTATAGGTAGAGAAAAAGAGAGACTACCAACTCTGTCCTCGGTACTCCACATGCGATGGAATATACGAACAATGTATGAGGTGAAACGCAAATTAATACTCGCGTTGGCCGTTTGATAATTAATTGTTGTAATGAGGTCTCGCCGAGTAACTAATTGGTACCATGCCGCTTGACTTTCTTGCTATTCACATACATGTACCGTGTTGGTATCGGCGAAAATGTGTGCGCGGTGTTCCAAGCCAGCTAGCTCTATGTCACAATAATTCTCATGTGTTTGCCAATTGTGATACACTCATACGTATCGATCGTGAATTATAATGAAAAACGTCGGGAACAGATTTTTGGCTGCATAAATTACAATGGAAAAAGAAATCAACATTTTTTTTTATAAAAAAATAAGCTTTGGCGTACAAATTTTCAAAATGGCGAAACAGGTTTGCATATTTACTGAGCCGTGACTTGTACGTGACCAACTATCCAACTTTATGGTGTTGATATTTGCATCGTTGCAGTGCAACCAACATTCTTTTTTATTTCTTACTGTCATTGTTGTCCAAGATCGTGTTTCGCAGATTCGAGTTTCAGATCGCTGAATGAGGATCCCGAAAAACATTTTCGTGATTTTCGTAGTTC
This sequence comes from Ophion obscuratus, assembly GCA_964007375.1. Lineage (NCBI taxonomy): Eukaryota > Metazoa > Arthropoda > Insecta > Hymenoptera > Ichneumonidae > Ophion > Ophion obscuratus. The sequence goes on from OZ023318.1 coordinate 43,024,157, forward strand.
AAATTTGGGGACTAAAATTTGGGAGAAATAAAAATGATTATCGTTGCATTCCAACGATGTAATTTTCAGCGTCATCAAATTTTAACACAATAGATTTCGATCGTAGAAAATTCTGGTTTTCCGTTCTTTTTATTCCTCCCTCTGGCTGCTCCGTCCAGGCCATTGGCGTGTCACTCGATTTCCCCGCTGTCACGAGCAATAAATTTCACCCCCCCCCCTCCGTACTTTTTCTCTCACTTACTATCACTTGCACTCGGTAAGTGCACTCGGGTACTCCTTCAGAGTCGTTTCGCCAGAAGAGGCACGGACCGCGAGTAACGAGAGGAAGGGAGGCAAAACTGAAGAAAAAAAAGCAGATGGAGAGACGAAGAGGCAATGAACATGTTGCCCACTACATCGCGTCTCGCTCGTTCGAATCGCCACCCCGTGCACCTTGTCCGGACAATGTGCGGAGGCTGGAAATTCACGTTCAATAAATAGTTCCGGTCATAAACGAAATTGTGCTCTCGGTGAAGTTCCACTCTCGTATTGCGAACCGAGCTCTGCTTTCTCTCTCTCTCTCTCTCTCTCTCTCTCTCTCTCTCTCTCTCTCTCTCTCTCGTCCTCCCTTCGCGGGTGGCGCGAGATAGTAAAATATTTTAATATCCATAGGGGTAGCCGAATCGTTCTGTTCACTCTCCACCCCCCGTCCTGGCCGTACAGGGCCTGCTACCTTTTTCTCATCATCCATCAACGCGAATCTGTGTCTCGTATCTTGGTCTTTGCCGTGCTGTGACATCGCCATGGTATTGGCAAGGATGCACCCGTGAATCGGCGACTGCCTGAAAGGCTCGCAAAAGCACTTTGCGTTTTTCCTCTCCGCTCGTCCTACACTAAACGAAACGTGTGACACGCGTTGAGAATTTTAGAGCCGATCGTAACTTCAACGGACTCAAAAACGACTTGGCAATCGCTCGGAATATACGAGCGCCCGCGATGTTGTATCGGAATATTCGTAAAAAAGACATTGTAAAATTAGAAAGGATTTTGAAAAAATTGGAAGGCCAGTTTTTCGACAGGTGATTCTGTAGGTGCCGCGGGTGCTAAATCCAAGTTTGCCTAGAAATTGGGGTATAGGGTTTTTTAAGGGGGTAAAGGGGGTGGGGGTGGATTGATGCCAAACTACAACGCCTAAGAGGTCTGCGCCGTGAGAAAAAAATGTTCAGAAAAATCCGGGGTTTAGTTTTGTCTACAGCGCCGAAGTCGTGGTAGTTCATTTTGGGGGGAAAAAGTGGGATGAAATTTTGAAAAATCGTTTTTAATTCAATAACTCTTTAGGATAAATTCGTACACTTTTTGTTCAATTGGAAACGTTGAAAAGACGTGTCGATCGAGTATTCGTTCATCACTGTCCAATAATATTTTCACCATAGAAAAAATTGTTGAAGTACCAAAAAATGGTTTATTGAATAACTAAAAGACAATCGATTTTTCGGGTATGGTTTAAATGTACCAAATGTAGAGAATAATTTTCTCTATATTTTCGTTTCTATGGACCATCCTTGAATTTTGCTTTTTCCAACCCCCCTCGGGGGTTGAAAATAAAAAATTAAATTCTGGGAAAACTATTGACCGCACGAATTCACCGCCGTGGAACAATTTGTAGCTTGAACCCTCAGCTACATTCTTGTCCACAGTGTCAAACTTGTATGTCTTTATTTTCGGTCAATAGTTTTCCCAGAATTTCATTTTGAATTTTCAACGTTCGAGAGGGGTTGGAAAAACCAAAATTCAAGGGTGGTCCATACAAACGAAAATATAGAGAAAATTATTCCCTAAATTTCGCACATTTAAACCATGCCCGAAAGTCGATTGTTTTTGAGTTATTCAATAAACAATTTTTTGTTGACATTTCAAGAATTTTTGCGGGGTGAAGATATTATCGGAGAGGGATGATCAAATACTCAATCAACGCGTCTTTTCAAGGGCTACAACGTACCCATTTGAACAAAAATTGTATGAATTTTTCCTAAAGAGTTATTGAATTAAAACCGATTTTTCAAAATTTCATCTCACTTTTTCACCCCCAAAATGAACTACCACGACTTTGGCGCTCTAGACAAAAATAAAGCCCCGATTTTTCTCAACATTTTGTCTCCCGGCGCCGCCCCGTAGGAGTTGTAGGAGTTGTCGGAAAAACTAGCCTGCTTCTATTTTTTTCCGATTCCAACATACAGCACGACTGTACTAATTGGAGTGGGAAAATCTTTGTCGCTAGTCTCCGCGCGCGACGTCTTCATTCTTCAATGCAGTTTCTAAAACGCAATGACGAAACGGCGATGAGGCTGAATTCTATAACGATTCGTCCATTTTCAGGCGATACTCGTTAATAGCAGGCCCTTAAGGTAGAACGAGCGTGCGCTCTTGATTTCTACAGATTTTGTTCAAATTTTAACCAGACATTGTTCATATCATTATGCATGTTTGAGTGAAATTTTAGAACAGCCGAACAGCTTGGGAGATAATGGGTTTTTAAATTGCAACTTTTAACACTGCACGGTCTGCATTGAAATTTAGACAGAATAATTGTTTTCAAAATATGTCCTTGCTGCCAGTGCTTTGCAAAAAAAATATTTTTTTGCAATTATTTCAATTCGAAAAATAACCCCAGTGAGATAACGAAGTAGGCACGATTTAAGCCCAATTGATCGTTCATCACAATCGAGTCTGTTACTTTTCCAGCAAAGACGTCGATGACCCAATTGGAAAGTGGATTATTAAGACGAAAAGCACTAAGGAAAACTTTCGCCTTTTCCTTTTGCTCGCTGGCCCCGTTGATGAGGTTATTCAGGGGGCCGAAATTATTCCCTCATCTCATTCAATCGAGGAGGATAAAAAAAAAAGTTTTCACGCTCGCGCAGTTTGTCCCCTATTTTCGATGCCGTTCGTTCTCAATCAACCGAATTGATTTCCCTCGTTGAAAGTTCTCATACATTTTTCATCGTTATCGCCAGATATACGTGTCTCTGGACACTTCGTATTCCTACGTTGGAAGAGAACGGCTGCGCTTGATCAAAGTATTTTTATAGTTTGATAAACACCTCGAGTAGCGCGATAGGCTCAATTGTCAATTCATACGAACGAGGGATGAATAAGGGCGGAGCGCGGTGAACATTAATTCAAGGGGTTATGCCTAGTTGTAAAAGTCGAAAAATCACTTCTTCCGAAACCAATATATTTTGACGGTATATCATATTATAAACGTATCTGAAAATTTCAAGGTGATTCGATCAAAATTGATATATATATATTTGTAGACTGTTATCTTGACGCCCGTCGGAACGCTCGGAGCGTCGTTCGAAACTTTAATCGCCTTTGTCTCGAAATTACGATTTGAAAGTCGGTGAGCAAAATATCTCAAGAACTACTTCATCGATCTTGCTGATATTTTAAGGGCTTTTTTTAGATGTAAAAATATAGTATTTTATCGAAGGATTTTTATCCCGATATATACACTCGTTTCGATGAACGAAAAATACCGATTTTTTTCGCCAAAATCGAGGCGCGCCCTTTTTTTAAATTTGATATTTTGGTAATTCCTTCGATTAATAATAGGATGAAATCATATACTAACTAAATCTGTCTGTTTTTTTTTTTATATTAGATAACCAAGTTCAGAAGGGTTACAAGGAATCAAGTTCATTGCTCACTACAAATAATACTTTTTCAAATACTTATTTTTTGGTAGCAATTTATGATCACGATTTTCTATTTGAAAAATCCCAAAATTGAGCTGTTTTCGACTCTTACAGGTAGGGTTAATCTTTTAAGGTGGAAAACCAGTTTACACGGCTCAAAAAATCTACTTTTTCAATTCCATAAATTGTTAGTAAACTATTCAAGATTATTCTCCCAAAATAATTACTACTGGCTTGAATTTTTTGTTTTTGTTTTCTTTTTCAAACGCGTTTTTCTTGAAATGATTTTTGTTTAATTTGCGTACACTCTAGCTGAAGAAATTTCTAACCTATAATTTTACAAAGTGACAGTTTCTTTATATAATTACGTTTTATATAATCTTTTATATAATACTTTATATAATCGATTTTTTCAATTCCATCAATTGTTAGTAAACTATGCAAGATTATTCTCCCAAAATAATTAATTACTGGCTTGAATTTTTTGTTTTTGGTTTATTTTTCAAACGCGTTTTTCTTGAAGTGATTTTTGTTTAATTTGCGTACACTCTAGCTAAACAATTTTTTAACCTATAATTTTACAAAGTGACAGTTTCTTTATATAATTACGTTCTATATGAACCTAAATTTAGGGTCATATCATTGTTTAAAGTATATTTTTTATAGAAAACAACTTATAAAATAATGACAAAAATTATACTCTTTTGTTTAAACACCTCTAAAAAATGCAATTCCCAATTTTTATAGTCAAAGCAAGGTTCATATAGAAGGAACAAATGTTCCCAAAGTAATCTTCAAACCATATTGATTTTCAATGAAAACTGTGGCTTCCAGAGTGTACGCAAACAGCAAAGTCTGATGGCGACCTTCGATGGGTGGCAGGTTATGTTCCATATTTTCCGAGGAAATGTGTCGAAAAAATTAAAATATTTGTTTGAAAATATCTATAAAATATTCCTAAAGTTTGAATAAATTTTATTAATTCATTCCTTGTAGAAAAAAGTCATGAAAATCACAAAAAAAATCGTATCCCTAAACTGGTTTCCCGCCTTAGGCCACTCTAGAGGCCGAGAAAATAGGCTTTTTGGGGATTTTTTTTTATCAGAAAAACTACAAAATATATCGAGATTACAAAAAAGGGTGTTTTTTGCACATATCGGCGACTGTATACAAAAATTTGTTTAAAGCGATTAATTTTAAAATGGCGGCTGTGTAGCGTTTATCTCAAAACTGCATTTTTTAAGTTGGCCGGAAACATAACTCAGACAACTTTCATCCGATTCACTTGAAATGTTAAATATATCTTGAAAAATACATCGTCTATGGAAGTACGTAGGATTTTTTTTATATTGCACAGTTCATTTGTTATTAATAATTATTTGACGATTTTTAGGCAAATTTTTGGAAAGTGAAAAATTTGCCTAAAAATTCGTCAGATAATTGTTAATAACAAATGAACTGTGCAATATAAAAAAAAATCCGATGTACTTCCATAGACAATGTATTTTTCAAGATATATTTAACATTTTAAGTGAATCGGTTGAAAATTGTCTGAGTATGTTTCCGGCCCACTCAAAAAATTCAGTTTTGAGATAAACGCTGCACAGACGCCATTTTGAAAAGAATCGCTTCAAAAAAAATTATCGCATGTATAGATAATGTACGATAAACTGATATGACTGATATGTGTGATAAACACCCTTTTTTGTAACCTCGATTTATTTTGTAGTTTTTTTGAAAAAAAATCCCATAAGCTTATTTTTCGGCGTCTGGAGTCGCCTAACCCCTTAAGAGGCAGTTTACATCGACAAGGAAGATGCAGGACCGGAAATGTCGCGTGAAGCTACCCCTCGACCCTTCAGATCACTTTTCGAGAGATTGCAGGTGAAGGCTAGACGAGTGCCACGTAGGTACTCGTCTGGCCTTCACTTTCGTCTTTCACGCGACCGTCATGGCTTTTTCCTCTCTTCCTCGCTCAACCGAGAAACACTCTGTAAGTCTCCCACGTGAATAGACGACTCGGAGAACGTAAAGTGTAGCTCGTTGTCGAACGTCCGTTACCCTTGGCTGGATCGACAGGTGGGTAGACGTGTGTGTTTCGCCTCGGTTTCTCCTCCGATCCACCGTCGGCTAAATTTCGTCATCTGACTGTGCACCAGTGCCAGCCGGCATTCAACCCATCAACGATCATTTTCTTCTTCATCATCATCGTGACGGCAATTCCCCGCGGCTGTACGCCAAAGTGCTTGGCCGCATGCTGAAAAGCCACGTGGCGACGCAAAAAAAACAGAACGAATTTACTGCGTGACGTCGCTTGCAAGCTCGCTACCATCAGTAATTCGTCGGAGCCCCTTTTCTCTCGCGAAAGTCCCGCTAAAACGTTGAAACTCCCTCGGGACGCGTAACCGTCGATCTTGTGTGGCGCGTTACCGAAATCCGGAGCGTAAAAAAAATCGAGACTGTACTTCGTCTCGTTACGGCTACAGTGGGTAGAAAAATATTTGTACGTCTCGAACGAAATTGTTGTCAATTTTTTAATAATTTGTACACAGACATCATATATATTTAGGATAAACTATCGAACACAGAAACTTCATAAAGGATTTTATTTTTTTCGAAGGATAATTTGAAAAGACGTGTACAAGTACTTTTTTTACCCACTGTGAATGCCAGATACCAAAAACTATGAACTTACACACCAAATTAATGGTACAACTATCGCTGGCGATGTTAATAATTAAATTTCTTAAGGGTACATCCCAAACATCCAGGAAAATTTGTGGAATTGTCGGTCAGAATTTTCGAACCCAAACATCCCCGCCAACGCAATGGTATTAGAAAAAAGAATTTTTTCTTTAATATAAAAAAATTCCGGAAACGGTTCAGTGGATTGATTTGATTTTTTTTTGATACTTGTTCCAATCAAACGTGTTACGAAATAAAATTATAGAACATCTTGCGAAAGATTAAGATTCGAAAAAAAATAATGTTCCTTGTTTTATTATTTTTTACAATAATCCACTTGGGGTACAATAACGAATTTTTTTTCATATAATTTTTGGGCAACTTATTAGATTATATAATGTTTTCAAAATGATCGGTTTGGTACGCCACAGTGAAAAAAAAGGAACACACTTTATTGATATATTTTAGTTATATAGATATATAACTAAAATATATCAATAAAGTCTGATATGTGACTAAATGATCGGTTTGGTACGCCACAGTGAAAAAAAAGAAACACACTTTATTGATATATTTTAGTTATATAGATATATAACGAAAATATATCAATAAAGTCTGTTTCTTTTTTTTCACTGTGGCGTACCGAACCGATCATTTTGAAAAAATTATATAATCTAATAAGGTGCCCAAAGATTATATGAAAAAAAATCGTCATTGTACCCCAAGTGGATTATAGTAAAAAATAATAAAACAAGGAACGGTACCGTGCAGAACTGGTTTCAAAGGTTCCGGAGTTGAAATTTCGACCTCGGGGATGAAAGAGCAGAGCGACTAAAAAATTTGAAGTCGAGGATCTGGAGCAACAATACATTTAAAATCGTTTAAAAAAGCTCGACAAGATGCAAAACGGCTGTACACTGACAAGCGACCTAGGCCGGTCATATTGCTGCATGACAATGCCAGACCACGACCCGCAAAAAGGAGCAGACACGCTGTAGATTCGTTGGGCTGGAAAGTTTTGACACACCTGGCGTATTCACCAGACTTGGCTCCATCGGATTTTCACTTGTTCCGATCGCTCCGACATCATTTGGCTGATAGCCACTTCAAAACATTCGTTGAAGTAAAAAACTACATTACCGACCTTATCGTCTTAAAACGACCATCTTTTTACCTCCAAGGACTTTCCAATCCGCCTGACAGGTGGGGAAAATATGTGGACGCAATCGGAGATTACTTTCCCTATTGAAATGCACCTTGACTTTAATAGTAAAGAAATAGTAAATAATTAGTAATTAGTAGTATAATACTGTAGTAGTAGTACATTATATCACTATAATAGTAGTATAATACTTCAATAAACAGTAAATAAGTAGTAGGGTAATTCCGGGAGAATAGGCCACGAGGGAGAGATGCCCAATAGAAAAGGTTCATAGAACCGCGCACTACATTTCACCTGTTACTTCTTAATTCGCTTCGCGTCATACGCATGTGTAAATGTACAAGAAAAAGTTTGGCAAAAAAATGTTAAGTAAGTAAAATTCTTTTTAATTATTCTGTCTACTGCCAATTTTTTTTAAGGTTTCATCTTTTACATTGTGGTGATGTTATTTTGTAAAAGTAATGGTTACTTTTGTATTTCTTGAATAGTTCACGAACAGTGCTTTGTTATAACCTCAAGATTTCGCATGTATTGTTTCTACTTGTTTACATTTTAGATCTGGCCATCTCTCCCGGGAGATTAGGAGAGATGGCCACGTACAGTCAGTGTATGATGGCCATAGTATTACTTGTAATATATTCAAGTAATTCATTTATTCTACATTTTCTTTAGATGCCTAATAAGTACAAGAGAAAAGCAATTGCTCCACGAGGGAACTGAACTCAAGAACCATTAAAAGCAGCCATTAGTGCTGTAAAAATGATGCATTGTCGGTTCGTGCGGCCGATAAGACCTACTAAATACCTAGGAAGATCTCAGAAAGACGATATAAGAACAATGGCAAACAATGTTGCGGAGAAAATTATTATGAAACTCGTCTCATCGAATACTGGCTTCAGTGGATAGTGTGCCAACTTTGGGTACACAAAAATTATACTGATTTCGATTATATGTGTTCTAGATATGGCCAAAAGAAAAAAATTAAGAATCAAAACGTAAAACCAAAGAGAAAACCAAGAGCATAATGCTGGGTATCTGGCCATCTCACCTTACCTCCTATGGCTCCTAATCGTGACTTAAAAAAAATAGTAATTTTAAGGTTGATCTGATAGGAGTTTGCTTTAATTTTGTAAAATATCTTGAAGTAAAATGTTCAAAGTTTAATTAAAAATGAAGATAAGTTAAGAACCGTCTGTATTCTTATTTTGACGGACCCTTGAACAAACTCTAGCCAACTACCCCAGAATTACCCTAAATAAAAACAGCAAATAAATCATCATTTTCCTGAAAAAAGGTCAAGAACATATTTTTACACCTAATACATATACATTTTTTCAATAAGGCCTTAGGCCACAGTAACGGATATAAAATCATGTGCGAGCTTAACAATTTTTCTCGTATGAGAAAGTGATTCACTCATAAAATGAATTACACATCTATTTAGTATGAATATCAAGCTGTTAGAATTTTATTTTCATTTTTTCGATGTAAAAAATGGCCGACTACTAATATTTTCTTTTGTTATATTTTTTTAGGTGCTCCGCGGCGTGACATTTAGCATCCACAATTTTTTACCTAGAACAAAAAACAAAAAATTCTCGTCAATTTACATTAGAATACCTAGAGAAGTACGTACGGAATTTAAAAACTATTGTTTTATTCAAAAGTTGTAGGTATTTGAATTTAAGAAATTAATTTCCAGTGACAAATTTCGTTATAATTGCTCATAAACTGCTCATAAAATGAAAAGTTTTCGATTAATCAGAAATTCCGTAGGTACATCTCTGCGAAGTGCAATTAGGAACATAATTTTTAAATTTGACGTAAATCGAGTGAAAATTGTTGAAGTCATTTTTCACGTCAATTGGAAAAAAGCTGTTTCAAGTTACTGTTACATCGAAAAAAAATATATATTTTTTCTAACAGTTTGATATTCATACTAAATAGATGTGTAATTAATGTTATGAGTGAATGGCTTTTTCATGCAAAAAAAATTGTCAAATTCGCACATGATTTTATACCCGTTACTGTGGCCCTAAGGTCTTAAGTTTGACATACTCATTTTCTCGAATATCTACGAACGATACACCAAAAAAAACGTCATTACTTTTCCCCCAATTTACTTGCAAAAATTGTACCGATTTTTCGGATCTCACCGTAGCCCACCCCCTGTAACGAATAGAATGAAACCATAGGGAGAGTCTCGTTTCCAGGGTTCTCGTTACGTGATCCGGGACATCTAACGCCGCCCTTGAGGGACGTAACATATTTTGGTAGGGGCGCTGCGAAATCTCGACGAGGAAGAGACGAGAGGCGAAACGAAGAGCGCGCTGTTCGTATACGCGTGCCACCGCGTAATTGGAGAATACTGGATCGTTAACGCCACCCGCAGGATCCTTCGGGTAACGATGGTCGTGGTGCGGCCGGATTCCTACCACCTTCGTCTTACGCGAATGCCACAAAGTGTATACGGGGTGACTCTGCGTCGTTTGCGAGAGCAGCTCCCTGGATATACGTATATACGGTCGAACGCAACGCGTCGGTGTCAGGGGTCACAGGACGACCCTGAGACGAACGACTACCACAACTCGTCCGCCTGTGTGACGTCGCGCCCACGGGGCCACTCCCGGGCGCCCTTAAACCGAGCGTGACGTTTATATAGTACACGTAACGTCACGTGGAAGCATTCGCCATAGCCGCGTGACCTCTCTCAGGCTCGAGTGGTAGCTCAAACGCTGCCTTAAGGGGGAAACCTTCAGCCGAAGAAAAATTGCTGATTTTCTCGTTTTTTATGAGGCTGTACCAGTGTGACTAAAAAAATCGATTTTTTTTGCCTTTTTCGACAGTTTATATTTTCAAGAATATGAGATGAGATTTTTATACTTTCAAGAATATAAACTGAAATTTTTTTAATTTTCTGACATTGGAACTCAAAGACCAATTATCCGATTGACTTCAAATTTGAACTGAGTACTCTTGAATATATTTACTCTACAATGACGTACGATATTTTTGATTGGATGAACATTGACGATTTGGCATTGAAAAAGACGACTATTTTGTAGGCAAGAAAACAGACTTTTTTTCATAACTACGCCATTTTGTTCGATTTTGATATTTTTTGAAAATCCTACGTCATTGTACAGGAAATACCTTACAGTTTAACGACGTTTTTTCCTTTTTCGGTTTCAACTACTCAATCGGCCGGAATCATGTCAGCAATGGAGGAACCTTTTTTTTGGCGCCTCTGAACGCATAGGTCGCTTGGATCACAATATTTTTCTATGAAAAAAATATGTAATGTAGGTCAAATATAGCCAAATTCTCATTTTCCATATTCCACATTCTTAATTTTCATCTTAAATTTCATTCCACATTCTTAATTTTCATCTTAAATTTCATTCCACATTCTTAATTTTCATTCATTATTCCACATTCTTAATTTTCCGAAACATTTAATAAAGTAGTTTTCTTCCATAAAATTCCCGAAAATCACCCAAATTTTCAGCGTTCGCACTGGTATAGCCCCTTAAGAAAAGATTTTTTTATCATTTTTGGGACTTAGGGTATGTTTTATTACTACTTTTACGTAATGTTTTGTTACGTATTTTTTATTGATCTTTAAAGATGGCGGATGTTGTCAGACGCTGTGACACGTAGCGTCGGCGGGATTAATCTAAAAAAAAAACAACCAACGAAGACTTTTCTTTCATCAAGGGAAGATATACATTTACAATGTTAAAAAAATCGATTACTTTATTTTTTCTTTAAACGGCAGAACTGTATATGTAGAATATTTTCTCGAAGTTTTAAAGCGAAATTCAGAAAACTTTAAACGTCACATCCCGTCAACGCTGTGCCTCACCATTTAAAAAATGGCGACATATTACAATAAAAAAATTGGTTTTTTATTTTCAAAAACATTTAGGTTCATATTTAGACAAGAAGGTTGGAAAGATTTATACCAAATTTCATCACAATCGGTCGATTAGTTTTTTACTTATACGTCACGCCAGTTTTGAAAATGCAGTTTAGAAGACTGTGCCATACCTCCGTCATTTATAAAGATTAATAAACAAAATACTATGTAACAGCCAAAAGTAGTAATAAAACTTACCCTAAATGGTGAAGGAATCTATCCTTTAAAAAAAATCATGAAGTCAGCAAAAATTTTCTTCGCGTTAAGGTATCTCCCCCCTTAAGGAAGGAGATCCCCCTAGGAAGCCGAAAATATGCGAATTTCCAAGATTTTTTGTTCAGAAACCATTTCTTCTACATAATTAAAATTCAATAGACATATTATTACTTCCTTTAATGTTTCAAAAAATGCTTTTTCATTTAGAGCTTAAAGATGGCAGCTGTAGAACACTTGCTACGGAGACGATTGCCGCTTGAGCCAAGAAGTTTTAGATTTCCGAGACCCACACGCTCCACATGAACCTAAAAAATCCGAAGAAAAGTAAAAATTCGAAAACTAGTAAATATTTGAAAAAGTGTTCTATTTTTAATTAAATTTTTACTACAGTATTCGCCACTGAAAAAGTAGTTTTTTGAAATAATCTTCCAGGAACTTTAGGTTCATATAGCCGGTAACTATATTATATAAAAGTGTAAAAAATTTCAAAATGATCAGTTGGCCAGTGTTTGAGTTATCTCGTCCGAGGTTCACGAAAAAGTGATTGTCAGCCAAACGCGTTTAGATTCAAAACTCAAGAATTTATGCCTAAATGACCTACCGATTGATCAGCAATTCCGGGCCACAAAGTCGTCCCTCGGTTTCCTTGCGGAGTTAATTTTCGGCCGTAAGCTCTTCTTCACGTTACAAATATAATCTTCCCCCTTAAGGGGGAACTCCATGTAGACGCTTAAAGAGGTACTTTTTTATTGCCTAAATGATTATTGTCTAAAACGAATTTTATTGCCTAAACACGATTACTCCAAAACTATTTGACCGATCAGGCTCATATTTCGCACACGTTTTTATGATATTTATGTGCCATTGATGAACCTAAGCCCGACTACAAATTATCAAAATAAAAATGTTTTTCGCTCGGTTAAAATTTAAAATTTACGTCGAAAATCTCAACTTTTTTGTTCCAAGGCCTCCCCTTTAGCCAATTATTATTATTTTTCCAATATTAATGGTTCATTAAGAAACCGCAAGTATATACTAATAATTTTTTTTTGCGCAGACCGTTTCATAAAATCCTACGAGGTGCTCGAGTGTACACCGCATTCGGCATCCCTTCCGGACAACTTCACGGCAACTGGTTATATCCCCGCCATTTTAAACTTTTGTCGAGCAACAAAAATCTTTTTGAAAACTAGAATTGTGAAATAAAAAGTACCTATGACTCTGGAAAGATATATACATTCCTTATCGTCCGAAAAAAATCATGAAAATCGAGTATAATTTGGCGTTTGATATGGAGTGCCCCCCTTAATTTGAAATTAGAATGGTCCTCTCGCACCTACTTGTCAAATTTGCCGCTCCTGTCCGTCCGGAACGCCACATTCGTCGATTCGATCGAACAACCCCTCGCCTCGTTCACCTAGTTCAACCCATTTTTCTTCCGATTCGTCCTGCGTGTTACCCGATTCCTCCGGCCGCCCAGTAACAGCCATGCCGATTACGCAAACCGAGGAAAAACACGGTTACGTCGGATCAAGCTGCCACGTAACTCAACACGTTCGCGTTCTCGCGAGAATGTGGCTGGAAAATTTTTTCAGATGCGAATTTCTCCGGCTTCGGGGGGAGAACGACAAAGGAAGAGGGAGAATGGGAGAAAGGACGAAATAATGGGCGAAAGTGGATGTATATCTTCTTTTAGGTGGTAGTGCCTTCCAGTACAGGAAATCCAGTGGCAATGTTGTTGGGACCGAGGGAAGCCAGTGAACGAGCTTCGTCCTTAAGTGGACTCAGGTTACAAGCTGGAGTCGCAGTCCTCTGTATAAAGTAGAAGCATGGCAACGGCTATACACACATTCACACACATCTTGTACAGCAGCGAGCAAGGGTGAAAGTATCGGCCCCGAGTACCGCATAGTCTCGGTCGAGCACGTACATTTTTTCTTCCTTCGACCACCCCACTCCATCCTCAGTGGAGTAGGGCGGCCGGAGAGGAAGGGGAAGGCCGGCCTCCCCCCTTCACTTTCTTCCCTTTTCTTATTCTTCGAATGCTGCTGCTTTTTCGACCGAGGTAAACGCGAAACTGGCTTTCCTGCGAAATTACTCAGGTTCCTTCGTGTACGACCACCCACGCGTGCAGCATCTCTCTTTTTCCCTTTTCTCATCCTTGTCGTTCTTCCTTTCTCGTCGCCTTCCTGGTTTATATCGTTAGTCCTTAAACTCGCAGGCGGTATGATATAATGTTGCACAATTTCGTGCTCGAGCGAGAATACGTGATGGGGATTATTTTTCTAGGGTTTTTTTTTCATGCGTCTTGTGTGGGATTTGTATTCATGCGAATCCGTCTCTGCTTAATTTTTATGTGGATTTGTGAGTGAGCGACGGCGCTCATTTTGCTTTAATCATCGATTATACACAGGCGATGGTTTTTTGGATTTTTTTTCGGTTTTTCTTTTCGATGAACTTTTCGATTTTTATTGGAACAATCGAGGTATCGTTTTCTGCCTCTTTTCGATCGCAGCTTTCGGGGGTATATGGGTTTGTAATTTTTTTTTTGAGGCTCGAATATCTAGGCGATGTGATGGAAGATTTTTAAGTCACTCGGACAAGTTATTTTGAAAAAGACATAAAAACTTCGCAGGAATTGGTGGTGAGCGGGCTACCGGTGAAGTTCCAGCAAGATAACGAAAGTTCCATTTCGAAGTGCCGGTAAGTTGTGAAAACCAACGCAATTTAAGGGTTTATACGTAGTTGACATTTTTGAGAAAATCCATTTTTGGGTTTCGGATTGCCGAAATATAACGTTTAAAAAATATTCTCAAAAAATTTCTTGTTGATCCGTTTAAAATTGAGGGAATTGTGGGTGCTTATGGGTAGGTTTCACGAGACGGCGAACTACAAACGCGTTTTTCTCAACATAAAATTTTCAATATCGGTGACCAAGACTACTCGAACATCACTGCGCGAATCAACTTCGAATTTTGCAAGGTCCTTATACATATCAAAAAGTAGTGCTTGAACGAAGGAATTTCTTTTTTGCGATGCATAGTTTTTTTTATCAACGAAAATAGAATGTTTTTTTTTTTCATCGAAAATTGACACTTTCACTTTGGACTGGATTTTTTCTTTCGATTTCTTCAAAAATCAATAATTGATTATATTCTTCGCCCAAGCACTAGATAGTTTCATACAAAAACTAAATGCAGTGGTCTGCACTAAGATACAATACTCTGTACCCCATTTAAGAATATTTTTTTCATACAAAAATCGTAAACGATACTTAGAACGTATATTCTTTAACGTGGAACAAAAAAAAACTTAAAAATTCCTCTTGTTTTCCGGCCACGAGCTAGACTCGCAAAACTTGAATTTTATCGTCAATGATCGCTGTGAATATCTCTTTAGAAGATATTACTTAAAGACCGAATCCCCCGCTCGTTTATAAAAACGGCGCCAAATTGTAATCTTTTTTTTATTCGGAAGTGCCATGCAGAACTCATAGAAATTTCGAATACAAACTTTTACTAAACGTGTCAACGTGCAACGAAATCACACTGAAAAAAAAAATTCAGTTGGTTTAACAAAATGTATCTTTAAATACGTTCAACTTGATTTTTGATTGGCATAACAAACATTTTGTTAATCTAACGATAGTTTTAGTGGTGTGAACTGTAGCTAAATAAACTACAGTTCACATCACTAAAACTATCGTTAGATTAACAAAATGTTTGTTATGCCAATCAAAAATCAAGTTGAACGTATTTAAAGATACATTTTGTTAAACCAACTGAATTTTTTTTTCAGTGCAGTATCCTTAAAAATTGATCGTTGAAACGCTTGAGTCTCCTTGAAGTGTCGTTGCACCTTAAGGCGAGAGCCTGAATGAGAAGGTCCGAAAAATCTTTTTTTTAATGCTCAAATCGATAGATAAACTATCGAAGAATATATTTACAAAGTTACGGAGGCCAATTGTAAATATTTTCAAAGCAGAGAAGCGATTACTATTTGATATTTCCTCATATTAAGGCCTTAGGCCAAAGTAATGGGTATAAAATCATGTGTGAATTTAACAATTTTTTTTTCGCATGAAAAAGTGATTCACCTATCAAATTAATTATACATCTATTAAATATGAATATCAAGCTGTTAGATTTTTTTTCGATGTACAAAATGGCGGACTACTAATATTTTATTTTGTTATCTTTTTTTAGACGCTCCGCGGCGTGACATGTAGCAGCCAAAATTTTTGACCTAGAAAAAAAAAATCTCGTCAACCTATATTAGAATATCTAGAGAAGTACGTATGGAATTAAAAAAATATTGTCTTATTCAAAAGTTGTAGGTACTTGAACTTAAAAAGCCAATTTTCAGTGGAAAATTTCATTATAACTGCTCATAAACTTCTCATCAAATGAAAAGTTTTCGATTAATCAGAAATTCCGCACGTACTTCTCTGCGAAATGCAATTAGGAACATAACTTTCAAATTTCAAGTAAATCGAGTGAAAATTGTTGAAGTTATTTGTCACGCCAATTGGAAAAAAGCTGTTTCGAGACGTTTCGAGTAGTCGGCCATTTTGTACATAAAAAATTCTAACAGCTTGATATTCATTCTAAATAGATGTGTACTTTATTTTAAGAGTGAATCACTTTTGAATACGAAAAAATTTTATACCCATTACTGGCCTAAGGCCTTAAAAACTCTGAAGCCCGTTTTCTCCAGTTTTCATTTTCGCGATTTCTCCAAATTGGCGTAGCACAAAAACTAAACGACCTATTGAATCAAGCCAAAGGTTACTTTCTTCAGTATGAAAATCTCTTCTAAGTGAATTAAAAAAGTCGTTGAAAAAGTCTTTTTAAATAATTTTCATATCACTTTAAAGTGTTTTTTAAACACATTTTTTTTCAATCCTGAGGAAAGTTACAATTTCACGTTTTTTTCATCATTTTATTAATTCGCCCTCAAGAAAAACATGACAATTGAAAATTTTATCGGTTTATTAGTTTCAGTCAAGAATTACGAGCTGCATCTTTCCCGCCGATTGGAGACTACAGTGGCGAGATGCAAATGGAATAGGGTGATAAATCTCCAGTCATTTATTGTTTCATGTTGAACCATTTTTTAAAATAAATTTCAAATATACATGAAAAGATACCTCAATGTCAACTAAGCTCACTTGTTATTTCCCTCCTAAAAAAATTCTCCAAAAAGCGCTTTTTTGGCCCTTCTAATTCAGGCTCCCGCCTTGACACGACACTGCCGAACGTAATTCGCTTCGACGCGCTAATCACCAGCATCTCCATCGAGTAGAAACGAGGGTGAAAAAAAAATAAAGTAAAATGAAAGGCCTGTATAATTTCGAAGAGAGTCTCGATATAACCTTCCTGCGCTTATATCACGACGGGCCGCCGCGTCGTAAAGCTCGCCATCTCACTGTTTCACGTTCGGTGGCGTCGAGGCGACTCTGGTCCCGACCAATTACGCCGTTAATTTCGTGTCACGGAGTAGATCCGGCTTTAATCGCGTTTTACCGGTCCCCCTCGGCCGTACGCTCTGTGCTGCTCTGAGCAACGTTAAAATGAAATGAAAAAAGAGGGGGGGGGGGGGGGAGAAAAAGAGGTCCAAGCGACCGTTTATACGAGAGTGGCGATCGAGGGGTGGAGTAGCCGATGCTCGGAGATACATCATTGAGAGCTTTCGTGGGGGATGGGCCGGTTTTCCTTCGTCCGGAAAATAGCTGTCCAGCCGGGAACGCTATCCCATTTTACTTAATAATTGGGTCTCGAGCTGAAAGCCAAGCCGGAATGGCTTCCACATTCATAAATATATGTATATGTGGGTGGGTGAGTGTGGGTGGGTGAGTGCACACATAGGCTCGGTTGCCGTCATCCAGGACGAATAAGAGTCTCCTCGTCTGCTTTTATCCCCCACCAGTGGGGGTTCTCGCCTTGATGCGTTTAATGCGATTCCACTGGACTTTCCGCCTGACGGTAACCCACTCCGGATGGGCCAAGAGCTCCGCGGAGTGCGTGCCTTCACCAGCGGCAAAACAGACCAACCCTTTCCCGTTCCGGATAGCTGCGTGCCTCGTTGAACGAGTGTCTCTCAGCTTTTCCTCCGGAGCATCAAGTGCACAATTTGCCCCTGCCCTACTTGTATCCAGTCACATTACGCACCCCTTGGCAAACGGAATTTATTAACACTGAGACGGGGTTTTGGTTGGAAGGACTTTTGTCCTCCGTATTCTTCATTTAGTGCACACGAACATTACGGGCCCTTTTAATGGGAATCTTCTTCCCTGGCAGATATTGTCGTAGATATCCAATTGGATTGCCATACTTGTCCCTACTTTCTCAGAGAGATCCAATGGGTTGTTGGATCCCTATACTAAAACGTCGCGCTCGTACATCGGAGTGTAATTAGGATTCCCCATTGGAATTCCATGTATGAATCCAATGTGGATCCTAAAAATTCCCACATTGATCCCATACCATTCTTTAGGTTAATTAAAAAAAATATATATATATTTAGATATACAAAATGAGTGGAAGATTTATACGTTTTAAAAAACGTATAAATCTTGTCTTAAAAAGTATAAAAATTCGATTTGAATCACATAACTGAAAATCCATTAAAATTATTGTTTGTCATTTATATTATTGCACTTTGACACATCACCACTAGGATGGCACAAATTTGAACTCCATTTTTTCCCTTTTCTCACCATCCAAGTATCTTATTTTAAGAATACAAAATTGTCGCCGAAGCTGCGAGAGGTCAAAAAATGTTTAGAGGTCCCTCAAGCCTCCCAAAAATTCAAATTTTCATTTAAAAAATCGATTTTTTTTTCGTCCACTTGTCACCCGTAAATTTTACGCATTATAATTTCAAAATTATCCTCGCGAAAGCTATAGCCGGCCAATGAATATTTAGTGGTCACTCGAGGTGTTCGAAATTTACAATTTTCGCCAAAAAACAAATCTCGCATGCACTATAATTCGTTGTAGCATGAAAACAAAATAAACAGCAAAGTGTTACATTTTCTGAATAACTTATTATAATAATTTGTAACAAACACCAATTTTACTATATGTGTTATTATGTATTATTATGTATTATTGTATTATAGCGTCGTCACAGAGTACAACTACGATTGGTCCGCAGTTTGACTAACGAGACCAACTGTGGGATGCATTACGATGCGCGACTACAACTGCCGTTTCAGTTGAACGAATAAAACGACCTATGATTTTGTTTACGGACAAGAGCTGTGAAGAATTATTTTATGAAAACAAAAATTGTAAATATTTGGTTAGAAGTGTGAGGTAAGTTTGAAGACTGTTTTTAAAGAAAAAAGGATTAACTGTTTTAAAAACTTTACAAAGCATCAAGTTTATGAGTGCGAAGGGTAAATTAAATCAGCGAAAACGGGACATTTCGAAGCTCTTGAGCAACCACTAAATATCCATTAGCCAGCTGGAGCTTTTGCGAGGTTGATTTCAAAATTATAAAGCGTACTACCATTCATGGGTGAGAAGTGGACAAAAAAAATCGATTTTTTAATGAAAATTTGAATTTTAGGGAGGCTTGAGCGACCTCTAAATATTTTTTTGGCGCTCGCAGTTTTCGCGACAATTTTTTTTTCTTTAGAGAAGATAATCGGATGGTGAGAAAAAGGACAAAAAGTGAGCCCAAATTTGTGCCACCCTAATCGCCACACACTTAAACACTCAAACCGTGCAGCTTGTGTCTCAAAACACCGGGTTTTTGCTCGTGACTTTTCACGAATCCAATTCAAATCCAATTGGATCCCAATGGGGACTCCTTATGTGCGGTGTCCCTAGCAAATCCCTATAGATATGTGAGTGAATTTTCAGATTCCCCAACAAATATTTGGTGATCCAACAAATTCGGCCTGAGAAATTAAAATAAAAGATTCTCAAACGACGTCAGTCGGGAAGTAGCGTGGAATGCACCTGGACTTCAATGTGGACTCCCTACATGCGGCGTCCCTATTGAATCCCTATAGGGATGTGGCAGGATCTAGGGACTCCTCAACAAATTTCCGTTGCACGTCGATACAGAGTAATGCTTTTTAGAGGCACCGATCCCTCGGCATAAAACTCTTCGCTACGTTCCGGGCCAATTGACGATCAATGAGATTTTCCGGAAATCCTGTTTTCGGATCCTAGCGACTTTTCGCCCGATCTGCGGACGTAAAAAAGATCGCGCAAAATACTGTTCCAAAGCACACAGACGAGAATGGGATTCGCGCGTTGAATTCTGGATCGTTGAAACAGGATTTCCATCAGGTAATGGCTACGACAATAGTTGAGACAGACTGCAGGATACTCTCTATTGGAGGAAACTCTCGCAATTCAACGAAAGCACCCAGGCAACTTTCTGTACTCTCGTACTTCGGTACTTGGACAAATTATATCGACGGTTTGCTTGCCAGACTCGCACCCAATGTCTGAATTTGCTGCTTGAAAACTGCGTAAATATTTTACAACTTTTCTCGGTTGGATCTTCGTACACGTCACAAACGATATTGAATGTTGCACTGAGCGAAAAAAAAAAGTTCCGCGGTCTCCGTTTTTCGCTCAATTCTCGTTAGGTCAAAGGTTCTTCACTCCTTGTTAAAAAAATGCTGGAAGAACCTACCGTTTTTTACACGACCTGGAAATTCCTTCCAGGTCTAAGACCGCAGAATTAACGAGCTACATCTACCAAGGTGGGTCCAAAAATTGCATTTCCCTGAAATGATTGAATTCGATAGTATCACGTTTTAGCTATTTTCATGAAAATTTAATTGAAATATTCCTAAAATTGAATGAGCTACAGCTTCTAACAAGGAACATCACTTTAGTGTCCGCCGTTGATTTTGTTGAAACGCGTAGATCTGGTAGAGCATCGAAAACTATTAGACACGCATTTTGTTTTATCTGCGGAAAAACGGTTTTAAGGGGCCACTCCACTTTGGAGCCACGGAAAAGGCTATTTTCGCGATTTTTTTTGAGCATTTTATAAAAGACATGAATATAAAAGTTGTTGGGCTTGATAAAGTCTTGAATTACATTAAAAAAAAATTTAATTCATTTTGATTCATTTTTAAGTACAAAAACTATAGTTTAACGTAACGCTTCAAAAATAGGTAGGGTAGGTAGCTCCATCACAACTCGGCAACGGCTTGTCGGAAACAAAAAAAAAGTCCATTAGATTTAGTATGACACCAACTACAAAATGACCCTCAGATATAATGTTTTATAAAAAAAAAAAAAAAAAAAAATTGGCAGATGTAAAACGAAAAAAATTTTAAAAACGCGTTTTTTTCGCAGTTTTTCGCAAAAAAAGAGTAAAAATAAAAATTTTAAAACCATCGAGGGTCATCTTGTTGCGGATCATGTTTACAATATGTGGTTCAAATTTCAAGAGGATCGGTTTATTAGTTTTAGAGATACGATGGAGCTAGATTTTGAAAACGTTGTTTCGAGAAAAACGCGTTTGAAGTTTATACTATGCTCGGCCGAGCGCGCTATACGCTCAGGTAGACGAAATGAGGTCCTGACGTTCAGGCAAAAAAAAAAATACTTAGAGAGCTCGGATTTTCATAAAATTTTGACACAATATTTCTGAATGTATGTACTTTCGAAAACAGTACAAAAAAATCGATTTTTTCTCATTTTCAAAGTGGACTGGCCCCTTAAGCGGGAAAACCACCCCTCAAGGAAAAGCTTGTCGAGGGGTGCTTTTGCAGTTTCACCCACGAGCAGTCCTCCGATCTGAATGAAACGAAAATCAAAATTCTTCTAATGTAAAGCGATGAAAAGTCCACTATAGAATAATTGAAAAAAAAAAGGGTGACACGCCTTTCTTTGCGGGGTCGTTTCCCCCCTTAAAACCGTTTTTTCGCAGATCAAAAAATACGCATCTAATTGTTTTCAATGCTTTATCACATATATGAGTTTTAACAAAATCGAAGGCGGACACTTAAGCGATGTTGCTTGTAAGAGTCGGCCGGGGGAGCGGTAGCAGCACGATACTTCAAACTTTAAACGCGTTTTCCTCGAAACACTGTTTTGAAAGTCGGTGGACATGATATCTCGGGAACCATTTGATGGATTGTTTCCGAATTTACAGAAAATACGACAAGAAACATCTAACGGTAATCTATGTACTCACTTTTTTTTAAATCGATCATCATTCTTTAACAATTACATAAAAATGACGACTTTTTTCATAACTTTGTTATGCTCTAGTTTCAATTCATCGCCATATAGTGTTAAAAAAATTATTTTAAAAATCGACGATTGTCAACGACTCGTATTTGTTGTTAACTTGAATAACCCATCTGCTTTTTTGCTTTCGGACGAACCGTTCAAGTTAGAGGGTCCACCGCCAAACGTTGGGTATTTTTGTTGATTTTTTTCAAAGGCACTCAATCTATGTTCCTTCGTGTTAAAAAAAAATGCGTTTCTTTTTCACCAACCGTTTCCCAGAAAAAAATATTCGAAATTTGGCTATTTTTTCGGGCCTCTATGCAGATGTAGCCGCTTAATTCGTAGGATATCTATTTTGTCCCAGTGTGCCCGACACATTCAAACTTCCACTGGAAAATTCGTCGGATCATTTTGAAATAATAGTCGCGGGGTGACGACGGAACGTGTTCGGTTGAGATCGACGAAACAAATGCAATCTCGCATTATCCGTCGAGAACATTTTGCTCCTAGCTTCGCACTCGGAATCTTGAATTTTGTTCGAAATTCGATGGAAATTAATTTTCAATGTTATGATTGCTGGAAGTGAAATTTGATTGTGAGTTAAATGGATTAGTCGAATTAAATTTGCGCTGCAGCCTGCGCAATATTTCTTCGAATTTGTAGCGGAGCTATAACCGGATGATTCGGTTACGCAGCCCGAGGTATATATTGTTTGGATATAATTACTGGGGCCGTGTATATATATATATATATATATATATATATATATATATATATATATATATATATATATATATATATATATACACACACACGGCGTATGCATGCCGCGGGAGGTAGGGATCGTGTGCATTTGGAGCTAGCGAGGTCGGGAGATTCCCTCAAATTCTCCGTACTGAGGGTGGTATTCTCAGACATGCTCTTGATTCCTGAAAGGAGAGAGTATAGGTCGCGCGAACAGAGTACAGCACCGTGTCGCTAAATTAGAATTTAATGAGCTATGCACCGAGTGAGAGAGGTAGTGAGGACAAGAGAGAGAGAGAAAGGCTGAGAGCAGTGCATGACTTGGGTTATTAAATTTGCGAGGGTATAGAATTCAGACGGTATCAGTCTATGTATATGTATCATTTTATTGACATACTACGTGAATTAAATGAGCGATGCGACTTAAGGTATTTATTTCTAGGTAAAAAAGGAAAAGGTTTCATGTAATCAGTATGAAATTGTCTATCGTTCTGTAGGGTAAGTCCGGGGTAGTTGGCCACCGTTTTTTCAAGGATTCGTCAAAATAAAAGTACAGACATTTCTTAACTTATCTTCATTTGTAATCTAACCTTGAACATTTAACTTTAAGATAATTAACGAAATGAAAACAAACTCCTATCGGATCAACCGTGAAATTACCGTTTGTTTGAAATCACGATTAACTGTCTCTCCCGGAGTACCCGGGTGTGATGACCATAGAAGTGGTGGTGGGATGGCCAATTACCTAGTATTTTACTCTCGGTTTTCTCTTTGCTTTTACGTTTTGATTCTTATTTTTTTTCTTTTGGACACATCTAAAAAATATATAATCGAAATGAGTATAATTTTTGTGTACCCAAAGTTCGCATACTATCCACTGAAGCCAGTCTTCGATGAGACGAGTTTCATGATAATTTTCTCCGCAACATTTTTTGTCATTGTTCTTATATCGTCTTTCTAAGGTCTTCCTAGGTATTTCGTAGGTCTTAGCGGCCACAGGAACCGACAATTCATCATTTTTAACAGCACTAATAGCTGCTTTTAATGATTCTTGAGTCCAGTTCCCTCGTAGAGCAATAGCCGTTCTCTTGTACTTTTTAGGCATCTAAAACAAATGTGGAATAAATGAATTACTTGAACACATTGCAAGTAACACTATGGTCATCATACACCGACTGTACGTATGGCCATCTCTCCTAATCTCCCGGGGGAGATGGCCACATCTGAAATGTGAACAGGTAGAAATAATACCTGCCAAATCTTGAGGTTATAAAAAAGCACTGTTCGTGAACTATTCAAGAAATACAAAAATTACCATTACTTACACAAAATAACATCACCACAATGTAAAAAATGAAACCTTGAAAAAAATTGGCAGTAGACAGAACAATTAAAAAGGATTTTACTTAACGTTTTTTTGCCAAACTTTTGCTCGTATATTTACACCTGCACACGACGCCAAGCGAATTAAGCAGTAACAGGTGAAATATAGTGCGCGGTTCTATGAAACATTTATATTGGCCATCTCTCCATTGTGGCTAACTCCCTCGGAATAACCCAATAGTAAAACGCATTTTCGATTTTTTTTGTAGATGCCGCCTCCTTCCATATGACGGCAGTATACTGATGATGAAATTAGAAGAAAAAAAAACGAACGGTCGGTAAAGTTGAACTTGTCAGTTTATTTAGTAAATATTTACGAATTAAAAATGTTCTATATGCTTATTTTATGTGACTTTTTCTTTTATTTGGGGGTTTGCATTTATAGCCGAAATGATGGAAAAATCGATTTTTGGTTTTCGTCGGATTCTCAAAATATAATATTTCAACAATATTCTCTGAAAATTTCAAGTCGATCCGTTCAAGAGTGAAGAAGTTATGGGCGTGTATAGATAGATTTCGCGAATCGGCGAACTTTAAACGCGTTTTTGTCGAAATTATTTTTTCAGAATCGGTGATCATAATATCTCAAAAATCACTGCACCGATCAAATTCAAATTTTACAGGCTTCTTTTACGTATCAAAAAGTAGTGCTAGAACGAAGGGATTTTTTTCTCGATGCTTTTTAGTTTATCGATGAGTTTTTAGTTTATCAAAGAAAATAGAGCGTTTTTTCATCGTTAATCGATATTTTTGCTTTGGACTGCGACAATTAAAAAAATGGCAACATTTTTAAAATACTTCGTCCAAGCACTAGGCAATTTCATGCAAAGAGTAAACGCGTTTAATATGTTTATTCCGGATAATTTGCTTCCGAGCAGCGGTGGTCACCGCGAAGGACGTTTCTCGAACAGCGGACTGCTCAAACCATTGAATCCATCACATTTATGAATATTTTTCAATACAAACATCGTAAAAGATACTTCAAACCATATTCTTTGATGTAAAACAAAAAAAAATGAAAACCTGCACATCTTTTCCCAGATGAAATTCACGAAAATTCCTCTTTTTTCTGGCCACGAGCTGAGTGCAACCCGTTACGATCGTTTTACAAAATAAGCCATTTTTGGCGGAATAATCTGGGTTCCAGAAGGAGACATATTGCCGAGTTAAGTCGAATTGAATCAACGTGAATGTTTAATTCTCACTAAGGATAAACGAATACGTGAGGAGAGGTTCAACGGTGCATTGGATTCGTGGAGTAATTTTGCCTCTGAATTTATGATTGTAGCTCATAGGTCTTATTGAAAACGTGACATCGTTGTGCTCGGTACGCTGGTTCCTTAAGGCCTTATATACGCGATTTTCGATAGTACTTTTCTAGACGCGGTTAAAAAAAAATGACGCATATATTGACAATATTTTCTTGCAGATCATTTATGCACATGGTTAAGTATGTGTAAAAAAGAAAATCAGAAATATTAACAAATGGCGGAGATATAACAAAATAAAGCAATGTACTTTTTTGCGCGCGCGTTGATGGTGAAAGTTCTCGGCATCGTTGTGGGTGTCTGAAAAAAATGAACATATTTATAATTGCATAATAAATGTATCTTTAGTGTGAACCAACAATATTATCTAAAAAAAAATTATTATATTAAAAATTTTAAACTTAATATTTTTTCCTCAATTTTCTGTCGGTATTTTATTTTTTATATTTTTTTGTGTCATTGACATTTTTGTTTCTGTGGTTCACTCGATAGTTGATGATACTAAAAATATGTTGTAAAAATTTCAAAGCGATCTGAACCTTCGTTCAAGTGTCAGAACTTTCACAAGGTTCAAAAAAGTGAACCGTGGAAAAACGGCTTTGAAGTTAGCGGTCGGGCGCGCCGCGCGGTATCTATTATAAATGCAATCTTACCTCAATTAAGGAGGTACGGTGATGACCACGCTAGTAAACTAAGAGTCTATTTTTCGCCATAATACCGCTACGTTTTAGACATATGTGTGTGGCCTATATTTCGAGAAATATTTTTTAAGTATTGAATTTCAAGCTACTTATTATTTTTATAATATGAAAACAAACATAATAATCTACTACTGGACTTCAGTAGTACGCCATATCGTCGACGTTTAGCATCGTTGCATTTTCGATAGCTGTCATCGGTCCCACGCGCTCGGCTTATTATTTTTGGTAGCCGGTAAACATGGAGAATGAAAATAAGTACTGTAGAAGTTTATCAAGAGAGTAACAGGATTGTACCTGAAGTCCAGTTTAGAGACAAAGGTAGATTCTGTCGGACAAGAATTAGAGAGTGAAAAGATGATATTGCGAATGCAAATAAAAAACGTCGCGTTGACGTTAACCTCAATATCCAATGTCCAATCTGTCCGAAGTCAAAACATATTTCATCGATTGTTACGTTATTTTTCCCTTTCCTAATTTTCACAATATTTGCAGATATAAAAACGAACGTTCATTTTATATGACGGTTTTTCCATGCTGAATTTAAATATAAATGCGTTGTATGCATGTCGCCAGAAAGATTGAGATGCCTTAGCTATACATAAAAGAACTTTGAGTAAACATCGACGAAAGGCCTTTTATAATCGATTAAAAAACGTACGGCTTCACACAACCATATTTTTAATTCGCGTTGAAAATATCCGATAGACGAATCAAATTTGCGCGGGTATCCGGCGTTGCCACACTTCGAGCAACATGGCTGCGGTTACGTCACGAGGTCTCTCTCGCCGAATACTTCAGTTTTTCGCGACTTTATTTCTAAATTTATTGCTTATTTCTGCGGTGAGCTTTCCAATTCAAGTTGCCTTATTGATCACAACGAACCAACGAACGCAACCGTCAGTTTTTTTTACGCGTGTCTTGGCTCCAAGTAGCACAAAAAAATCGATATATGAGAGGACAGGCACATTTTGTCGTCTACGTGTGACTAATTGACCAACTTTAACAATTAATAACTCGGAAACTGTACGGTAAATCTCGCGGAAACTCTGCATACGCATGGACGAAGCTCTCGACAATGTTATTAAAAAAAATCGGGCTTTTATCTTGGACTCGCTCCAATCACCGTACCTCCTTAACAGCTTTACAGAATGTTTCAATTCTGTAAATCTTAAAATATTCCTAACCGTTCAGGCTAATGAAATAAAAAATAATTAAAAAATGAAAAATTTAAAAATGTTTCGCGTATATAAGGCCTTAATGAGGAAAATGATTTTTTTACCGCTTCAATCGAAAGCCTGGTCGTAATATTTTTTATAATTCTTCCAGCTTTTATATACAGATGTTTCGGTACTTTTATATACGATTCTTGTACCAGGCTGTATGGCAGGAAGTGAGTGTGTGTGTGTGCGTGTGTGTGTGTGTGTGTGAGAGAGAGAGAGAGAGAGAGAGAGAGAGAGAGAGAGAGAGAGAGAGAGAGAGAGAGAGAGAGAGAGAGAGAGAGATGAATTTACAGCAGTTATCAGAAAATAACGAGGTCCGTGCGCTTCGTTAATTTACAAGGGCATTCGAGAGTGACGCCCGTGCTCTGTTCATATCGTCATCATCTTCGCCATCCCAAAACGATAAGTTTGCCGGAGCATGAACGATCTCACGACACCAGCACACGATCACCATTTTAAAAGCTTCCCTCGTTAATGGCGTCTTGAATTATCGATTACTAAAAACCCTCACTTCGCGCACATTCGAGTTTTGGACATTCGAAGTCAGGACAGCCATAGCGCGTCCCATTTGCGACGTTGTACCATCGCTTTCGAACGACGAAATTCAGAGGCTCGAAACTCTGCCCTCGTAATGTCTCGTATTCCAGACGTAACGACTAAAACGCTGACAGATCGTTCACGACTATTACCACTTTAGATCGACAGCCCTATATCGGAAAATCCGTCCCGTCACTCATTTTTGCCTGCAGCTTTGGTTCAACAGCCCCCGGCGGCTCATCGCTGCCATTTTAATCGTCGCTCCAAACCTATCCTGAATAATTCAACTACTCTCATTCCCGTCTCTTCAATAATGAGAAATCGAAGTTCGCAAAATTTTTACGGTTATTTGATTCCGCTTCGAACTATTCGCCAATCTGAGAAAGACGAAAATAGAAGAGACTCTTTACTCGGGGATCGGGGATTTGCGATGGTGAACAAGTATTGGAAAAGAAATAAAACGGAGACGATCGATTGCGATGATAACTGTGAATAGTCTTTCGATGGTCGTAAAAAAATGTGAACGCGTCGAGAGCAGATTGAATCGTCCTGAGAGAAAATTCATCATAAGCGCACAAATCTTTATAGAACTTATTCGGGAACGACTATTTATGCTGGACTAATAACGAAGAAAAAACTTTCTATGCCCCTTTTCGTGTCAGTGACGGCAGCGGCTGCAGTGGTTGCCCGATATTTCTCATTTGCTTCAATTACGAACCGTGTCTGAGAACAATTTGTCCGGGAATTTGTTGAGGGTGGGTGGTCTAGAGCGATGAAGTTTGGAAATAGTTTCAAACCTGTCGAAAATGGGTCTCTTTGGAATTTTTTTAAGGCCAAACGTAAAAAAAAGTGGAAAAGTATTCGTCGTATATTATGTTTCGGTACTTCGAATGTTTAAAAAGAATTATTTGCAACTAATTTGAACATATTTACAACGAAAATTTCCTTTCAGTATTAAAAGTAAATTTTCAATTTCACAGGCCGTTTCTTAAATGGTACTGAAAATGGTTAAAATTACATGCACATGTAATAATAATTTAGTAGTAATAATTAAGAAAGTAGTAAAGAAAAGCAGTAATAATTTGTGAAAGAACACACGTCTCCGTGGTTTGTACAATGACAGCTCCATGGACCGGGGAATCTCACAAATCCAAGAAGATTTTTGCAAAGTAATGGTACAATTCTAGTCCGTCGAGCTAATCATTCATAAATCACATTGTTATATGAAAACGCTTCGATTCATCTCAAATTTCGCCCTTCAAATGTTTTTAACAAATACCATAAGTATTTAAAAATAGCTGGGCAGACTACGAAAAATTTTCTTCCAAAGATTAACAACCGAGTGCATTAAAAAATAAAACCTGTTCAAGTTGTTTCGTTTCGAGAAAATCGCGTTTGAACCTACCTGCGCTCAGGCCGTCTCTCCTCGCGCGCAGTTGCACCAACCCTGATGAGTCCGTGGCTAATTGCGATTTCGAAATAACAATTTTTTCCACGACACTGAAAAATAAAGAGGATAACCCGTGCAGAAATTGTCGTAGGCATCCAATTGGATTCCCACCACACCCTACCACACTGATCCCTATACAAAAACGTCACGTTCGTACATTGGATTCTAATTAGGATTCCCCGTTGGAATGTCATCTACGAATCCCATTTGAATCCTAAAGGATCACCA
Source organism: Ophion obscuratus (assembly GCA_964007375.1). NCBI lineage: Eukaryota > Metazoa > Arthropoda > Insecta > Hymenoptera > Ichneumonidae > Ophion > Ophion obscuratus. Next base: position 43,053,561 of record OZ023318.1, read on the forward strand.
CATTATCGAATAGAATCCGCTACGATTCTTGATGGATCTTATAGCATTCTGTACGTTGAATTTTCTAAACAAATAACTGGATATTAAACAAGTATAAAGGTTGCTTTAAAATATATAAATCGCTTAAGTTGCTAGGCCACTCTAGAGGCCGAAAAATAGGCTTTTTGGGGATTTTTTTTTAGAAAAAATACAAAATAAATCCAGATTAGAAAAAAGGGTGTTTATCATACATATCAGTGACTGTGTACAATAATTTTTTTGAAGCGATTAATTTTAAAATGATGGCTGTGCAGCGTTTATCTCAAAACTGCATTTTTTAAGTTGGTCGGAACGATAACGCAGACAATTTTCAACCGATTTACTTGAAATGTTGAATATATCTTGAAAAATACATTGTCTATGAAAGTACGTAGGATTTTTTTTTTATATTGCATAGTTCATTTGTTATTAACAATTATCTGACGAAATTTTTCACTGTTCAAAAATTTGCCTAAAAGATCGTCAGATAATTGTTAATAACAAATGAACTATGCAATATAAAAAAAAATCCTACGTACTTCCATGGACAATGTATTTTTCAAGATATATTCAACATTCCAAGTGAATCGGTTGAAATCGTCTACGCCCTTTTTTGTTATCTCGATTTGATTTGTAGTTTTTCCGAAAAAAAATCGCCAAAAAGCCTATTTTTTCGGCCTCTAGAGTGGCCTAAGGCCTTAAGAGAGTATATCTTAAAAATCGATTTGAATCACATCACCGATAATCCACTGTAATTTTGGTTCGTTATTTATTTTACTGTACTTTGGCAAAATATAACCACACCCGTACACGCTCACGAGGAGTGCACATTAAGTTTCAACACGCCGAGTTTCTTTTCGTGCCTTTTCACATATTTTCCATTCGACCATAGTAAGAATTCTCGAACGTCGTCCATCAGTCCAATTGGATCCCAATGATGACTCCCTATGTGTGGGGTCCCTGACAAATCCCCATGGAGGGGTGGGTGCATCTTGGCGCTCCCAAAAAATGTGTGCACCCAAACTCGAAAAAAAAAAATATTTTCCGGGTGATCCAACAAATTCCGGTTTAGAATATCAAATAAAAAAAATACTCAAACGATGTCAATCGAGAAATAGCGCGAAATCCACTTGGATTCCAATGTGGCCTTCCTACGTGCGGCGTCTCTATCAAACCACTATAGGGATGTGGCAACATTTAGCGATTCCCCAACAAATTTCTGCAAACCAATAATCAACAATCAAAAATCATTGTTTTGCAAATGCTGCAGGTACGTAATCCCACAAAAATACGTAAGAACAAACCATAAAATAACTATTTGACAAAAAAAAATGACAATAGTTCGTTTCTGCCATGCGCGAGGCTGCAAAAACCAAGATATGCGAGTTACCAAATTACGTGGAGGTCGATTACCATATATGGGCGTGTTTGCACCCTGGTAAGTAAGCTCGCACGTTCTCAAAGTCATAATCCGCAAAAAGTTTGATATGTGCGACCGAGAAATTCGTTGCCGGAGAAATCGGGTCATAACCGTCGGACTATGCCGTAGCGGGGCTAGTCATAGGACGTGTGAGCGTGTGTGTGCATTCTACATTGTGAACAGTCCGCCATATACGAGATCCGGGGTGCGCTCGGGTGCAGAGAGTTAGGCCGTTGTGGTTTATGGCAGGTGGAAAGCGACCCGCGGATAGTTCGGGACTGCTCGTTTATCTTGGGAGGGTAGTTTGCCCCCCCTTCCTCTTCCCATCCCTCACGCCATCTTCCACCTACAACACCGCCCCGCTTCGGTTTACTCCTCCGTGCGAGAAAGTTTCGACCTCCTTCGTTCCTGCTCGCGTTACTTCCGTGTCTTGTGTGCCCCTCGTATAGCCCCATATAGAGCTTCGAAAGCTCGCAAGTTTTCGCAAGATGCGCGTGAGATAGTTTTCCCGCAGCGAGAATTCACACCGTATATAGGCCCACCGCGAAACGTCTTCGGCATCTTCGGCGAAAAGAGCTCGTCGCAATTGTCCGGACTTTACGTAAGCCGTAACTCCCGTGAATCAGCTTGAAAAATTGTTCTCACAAACACGTAAGACTCGCGATGTTATTGATATGGGGCTATTAATCGCGTTCTGAAAATCAGAAGTGACGGTGGTGTGGACGAGCGTTGGCCTGGGATGATACTCGGATGGGTGACCGCTTTTGCCAAAGGGCGTCGCCAAGGAGGGGCAGCCCCCCCCCCCCACCAAGAGATTCTAAAAAATGTACATGAGGGTCCAAAATGTCCAAAATTCCCATTTCCCCACCCCCCTCATGTTGCCCCACCCTGGCCCATTAGCTGGCGACGTCCTTGGCATTAGGAAAGAGTGGGCATGGGCAACACTCTGAAACTGCTAGGGTACTGAAAATGATGAAACTTTTACGTGGGGTAGAAGTGGGGAAGCCATCAAGGGAATGCAAACGATCATTCGAAATATAAAGGCCCTTGAATTTTTATTTCAAAAGAACTGAGAGACCACTGTCTTTGATGTGAAAAAAAATCCTGCGTGGATTATCCTACAAGCTCTCAACATTGACCCTTCGAGTCATTTATTGTATTACGGCGGTACGGCGTACACCGTGGCACAATTTTCCAGGATTTCTCGTGTAGCCATCAGGTGAGATTGGAAAATCTGGTTGCCCAGTGAGGCAACCGCTGGTCCAACTTTAGAAACGGAACGATAGCACACGATCTCATTTCGCCGCACTGCGAAGTGACCCTGGCTTCGCCGGCACTCCCACGGGATGCTGGTTACGAAGGCAAAAAAATAAATCGGGGTCAGCACCAACAATGCGCCGTTTCTTCAACTGTCGCTCACTCTCTCTTTCTCTTTCTCTCTTCAGCCATGGCAACCAGATGGGCTCTTAGTATCGCAGCAAAAAATGCTCGTTTATCCAACACTGATGGTCTGGTTTCCCGTCACCAGGTACACACCATTGTTGGAGCTCCTGATACCTGTATCCATCTATGCTGGAAAATATCCATAGATGATGAAGCGCTATTCCGAACGACATGTAGAACTGCTTGGTGAAATACACACAGCATCTGTATCTGCATCATATTTTTGGAACTAACATAACATTCTGATCTTCGCATTTCGAGGCAACAAATGTCGAAGCACCAAACTGCAAAATCCGTGCTAGCCGGGAAAACATGACGGCCGTCAAATGTCTCGTCGTTCTTCGGCCAGGCTTCTCTATGTACCGTCGAAAACGAACGTTCGCTCTCTAACGCCACGGCCACTTGTTAATGCATATAGTTGCCGGTGCTGGAACATGGAATCGCCCAGACGGTCATTACGTATTCCCCAAACAGCTCGGTCACCGTAAATTGTGGCTAGAGTGACCGCGACTCATGATTTAGAGCAGCGAGAGAGAGAGAGAGAGAGAGAGAGAGAGAGAGAGAGAGAGAGAGATCGGTTGTGCCATTGGCGAGTATTCGCCACTTCCTAAATACACGGCTGCACCATTGAGAATATTCTGTCGGTCTTGTATATATTGACCCTACCGCCTTTCCCAGGCCTCTACGTCCAGCGAGCTTTCATTGCCAGAGCGCGCAGCTTTTCAACGTTACGAATTTAAGCGACAAGCGATTCCAGTGCCCATCGATCGGTGAGCCTCCCCGAACACGTTGAAAAGACCCTCACATTGGCCTCATCGGCCAGTCGACATCAACGCTATGGCTACAAAACGGCGTCGAAATGTGCTTACGGTTCGTCTGCATCATCTAGGTTCATCGCGTTTGGTTAAAAAAAATACACTATACGTGGAACACTTGATCGGGTTCAAAGGACGGATACGATTTTCTCCGCCAACATCTTGGTTTTCCTCCCATTGACGATCCAATTGAGTTGAGGCAGAGGCACCGAGGAGGGTGGACGTCAGGTGGACACCATATTGGTCTCGGTGAATCAACGAGACCAGGAATGAAAGGTAAATATTGGCGGAGCCATTGAAGAAAAGCAACGTTAAAAAGACTGGGCGTCCAGGGGAATCATCTGAGATCCTCAGGCTTTTCCTACTCTCCTCCATGCTCTCGTGGTTCTTCGTGTTATTGATCCTCCAACTGCTACCTACCCGTATTAATAAAAATGAGAACATTACGACAGTCGCGAGTGGAAGTTCTCCAACGTCGATATTCGTTTTGATACTACTCGAGCGATAACAGAAGAATGAAGACCTTTCCATCCTGACGACGATATCACGACCTACGTGAGGCTAATGCGAAAAATCGAGACGATCCAAATGTCATTGGGAATTGAATTTTTAGATAAGGTGGTCGGCCCAGCGGTTACAAGGGTCCTAGTGAGGGTCATGTTTACACATTGAATAAGCATTCCAAGATAAGAATCAGTCGTTCGTGCAGATCTGTGATATATTAGTGTGCATGGGGGATTTACTATGTTGTGACACTCGTAAACAGTGCTGGATCTATATTTTTCTTAAGTATAGGCCACTTGACTTTGTGTCGCTCCTCCTATTTTAATCACTTGTATTTAACTAGGCCTTTTTAGGTACCTCTAAAATCCGCTGCGCCCTAAAGTCTGACACCCCTACGCAGCTAGTAGCCCTCTAGCCTATACGACCGATTGGCAAATCCAGGACTGCTCGTAAGTATACGTATTCAAGAATAATTAAATCAAATATATACAGCTACGCCGTCTATCTGCGATTTCCGCCGAATCCTTAATTAGGAGGTTAAAGTGAGCCGTTTCACATCTCGGCTGATTTGAGACAGCCTGGGGACTTGCTTGAGGTAATTTGGCTTCGAGTTATAAATAAGAATCTCAGTTTTTCGTTCAGCATGGAAAATTATAGTTTTATGCTAATTTCAACGAGTTTTCATATATAATAATTACGGGTGCAGCAATGTAAATACTCTGCCGATTAATCGCCACGACTGTCGATAACTGGGGCGAGTTTGGCAAAAAATCTTATGAATCAGATATTAATTTATAGAAAATTAGAAAATAAATATTGGGTCCGCAATTAGCATCGTCTGGAAAATTCACAGACCAGTAATCTTCATGCACATATTCGCGATAGTAAAAAGATACACATATAAGTAAACGTGGTCGATTACTGGGTCGTGACCATGTCAGTAACTGGGTGAGTCTCGAATAGAGGTTAACACCATTCGATCGAAATAATATTAGGTGTAGTAAAAAGAAATGCATTATTTTTGCCTTCACAATTTCATTCCAAAATAATGGATTTCTATTTTCTACAGCTAATATTAAAAATTATTTTATGATAAAACCGTTGTTTATAATTATTGGAAATGAATGAAAAAATTACAATTCTGACGTAACAGCCATAATTAATTTGATTAAAAAAATTATGTGTACAAGAGAAATTTATATCTTAAACTGTTTGTCAACTGTTTGAATAAAAAGCGCAAAGTTTGTGACTGTGCGACTAAAAATTATTCTGTAGGTCTACATGCAGAATTAATTGGGTCAACAAAGCCCTACGGGCGTTTGCATAATTAGTTAAAGCAGTTTGAACGCATGTGATGATTAGTGGGACGTTCGCATGGCGATTACTAGACCAACCTTCATGGCGACATGATGATAATGACCTCATAATAGCATCTTATAACCTTCACCAAATATTTTCTCGAAAACTGTACCAGGCACGAGAATTTCACTTACATCTTCGTAATATAAAATTGATAAAAAATGACTTGAAATAACTCCTACTCACTTCCCAAGTCGAGCTATACAAATTTGCAAAGTCGAGCGATCTGCTTGAAGTGACGATTACTGGGCCAACTATCTGATATCAACTTTTTCGAACATCACGATTATTGGATGGTTTCGCGGATCAATCCGTAGCTGCGGATACGTCGATCAACTTTCCAGACATTCGCCCCGCAGGAATGCTTCACGGAACCCAGCCGCGGGCATCTTTCCTGTGTATTTAGCTGATACAACATCAGATCGATATGTGAGGGCCGAATATACGCTGGCTTGTAGTTTGGGTTAACCGAGTAACTAATTGCTCCTTAACCAAGTTAAATCGTGCCGGCGATATCGCATAGTAAATCGTGCCTGAGATATTCGCAGACTTACAGTCACTACGTGCACATATATTTGCAGTGTGGTACGATGCTGGAGTGGAATGAGTGACACGGAGGAGCTTTGATCAAAGACCCGAGCCGGCAAATCGGCAGAGTCATGCGAAGCCTTACATGGGTATACGCGTTAGCGGTTTGCTGACTTCTGAAATAGTATGCAAACTCTCCTGGGACATAACCACGAAAGCTCAACTGCTGCTATCTCGAATTTGCACATTGACGCAAATCAGGCTGTTTTTTCCGTTGACGGTCTCCCTTGTTACCGAATGAATTGACAAATTAGTCGAAATTTTCGTGTATATTGAGATGCTAAAGGCACGTTGTAATATTAAACATCGTCCACGTGGTTGCCCTCTGAGGAGTGGCAATTGTCGGAAGTGGCGGATTGTCCACCATTTCGGCGCTAGTCATCATCAGAAGAACGTCCTTCATAAATGTAGATATGAGTTTTTATTTGATTATATGTTTTTCCTATCTTTGATGTACCTTTGTGTACCCTCGGCACTTTTATGAACTCATCATTTTCACTTCTGACTCTCACTTGTCACTATTTCCCGTTCTTTGAAGACCCTTCCAGGGTGTTGCCCTCAGCCACCCTTTCCTAATGCCCTATTGTATCGCATTTCCACGAGGGCACGGGGAAATTGCAGGACACTTGTGCAACGAAACTGCCTCAGCTCAGCAGTCGGTGACAAGCCAGTGCGAGATCAGGCGGTCACCCAACCAATTATTGGCTCTGAGCAACGCTGCTCAACGTGGGCACTGAAAAAAAAATTCAGTTGGTTTAACAAAATGTATCTTTAAATACGTTCAACTTGATTTTTGATTGGCATAACAAACATTTTGTTAATCTAACGATAGTTTTAGTGGTGTGAACTGTAGCTTATTCAGTTGGTTTAACAAAATGTATCTTTAAATACGTTCAACTTGATTTTTGATTGGCATAACAAACATTTTGTTAATCTAACGATAGTTTTAGTGGTGTGAACTGTAGCTTATTTAGCTACAGTTCACACCACTAAAACTTTCGTTAGATTAACAAAATGTTTGTTATGCCAATCAAAAATCAAGTTGAACGTATTTAAAGATACATTTTGTTAAACCAACTGAATTTTTTTTTCAGTGGGAGATCGCCGGAGGCGGACGCCAAACGGACGGAGATACAAATCAATTGTAAATATTATTAAGGGGGGGCGGGGCAACAAATGGAAATAAAGACAATTTGGACAATAATACCTGAAGGTGGAAAAACAGAAAAATGAGACGAAATTAGCTTCTAAAACGGCAGAATTTTTTTTGTCATGTCCGAAGCGATTCGTACATGACAAGGATTTTATCGGCCTCGCTGTTGCATTTTGTCTGTGGATATACCCGCGTAAAGCAATGACTCCGTTCAACAGCATAATTACGAACAAAAAAGATATGAACTCCCCGTCCATTTGTCTCTCGTCACAATAATTCTTTTCCGGAAAATACACTGTATGCGTGGCACAAAAACATGATACTCGGATAAAAACGTCCTCTCCGCACGCGCAGCACAATTCGGACGGGGTATGTTTTTCCTTTTTAATTATTTTTTACACCCGTCGTCCGGTCATAAAGACAATGCGGGTCCCGGATTCTCCCGTTGATCGCGTCGCTCCCGAGCTTGCACGAGGAGCCGCCCGTGGCAGTTCTCCGTGAGAACAGGCCGTAAAGCCTCGAAGAGAATCGGCGTAGCGCGAGGGTGAATAGACGTTTACATTTAAATTGGCGAATTATCGGGCCCTGTGGGGGGGGGGGGGGGGGTTGCATCGCCAATTTAATTTCGATTCGAAACTTCGGTGATTTGGGAAGACTCATCGTTCAGGCCTGAAACGTGTTCCAATTTTGCACCGAGATATAAAAAAAGAAACGCGCAAACACGTTGACGCGTTTTATTTACTCGAAGGCATTTTTTCTACGAATACTTTGAACGTTCAATGGCGTTCGTCAGTTGTCAGCCCGATGATTAAGGTGGCTGTGAGTAATATGGCCCGGCCAAGGGAAATTTGAAATAAAATGAAAAATATCCAATTTAATCAACATATTTTAGTTATAAACATTATTTAAGTTCAGTTTCTATAAAATATAAAAGAAAAATGATAACTTGTACCATAAACAAAAACAAAATTAAACATTTAAAAAACCATGATTTTAATATGGTAGGATAATAAGGCCTACGGCTTAAACATACTTGAATAATCAAACTATACGCAATACATTTGCTATTTGAGGTCAATAATCCTCTGCAGCTTTGTATGAACTCAAAGTTCCTCTTTGCACTGCTTAGACAGTTGACACTAGGTCGTTTTCTGAGCACAACACTCGTTTTGGCGGCATCGGGATCGAGGCACTAAAAATAACGATCAATTAATTAGTAATGAATATGCGTACCACTTATTTACGTTCGTAACATCTTAAAAGTAATGTGAAAACATTATAAAACAAACAAACTTTGCTACAAGAAGTAGGAGGATAATAAGGCCTATGGTCAAATTTAGTAGGCCTTAAGGCCATAGGCCACAGTAACGGGTATAAAATCACGTGCGAATTTAACATTTTTTTTTCGTATGAAAATGTGATTCACTCATAAAATTAATTACACCTCTATTTAGTATAAATATCAAGCTATTAGAAAATACATATATGTTTATTTTCGATGTACGAAATGGCCGACTACTCGAAACTTCTCGAAACACCTTTTTTCCAATTGGCGTGACAAATAACTTCAACAATTTTCATTCGATTTACTTCAAATTTAAAAGTTATGTTCCTAATTGCTTTTCGCAGAGAAGTACGTACGGAATTTCTGATTAATCGGAAACTTTTCATTTTATGATAAGATTATGAGCAGTTATAATGAAATTTTTCACTGAAAATTTACTTCTTAAGCCGTTATACGCAGTTGCAAGGCCAAAGAAGTCGTTTTTTCACGAATTTTTTCTGGAAAAAGATTTAATTTGTGCAAAATGAAAAGTATTGGGCAGTGTAATGGCATCTTTTAGCTTTAGATTGGCATCGTTTATTTAAAAAAATATTCATTAATATTGCTCCTGTAGGAAGTCTCCTGGAGGTCTCCGAAAAAAAGTGTCCGGCGGTGAACAAAGTATCTCCGGTTGGGATTATCTAAAATGGGAAAACCAAAAAGATTCTTTTAGGGAACAGATGAATCCAGGTATTGATCGATGGAATAGTCGAAATTTTAATTTTTGATAAAATGGTGGCTCCGGAAAGAAACAATTTCGATTTTCGACCAAATTTTTTTCGTTAAATCGTTGAAAAAAAAATAGAAATAATTATCGGAAATTTTATTCCTTCGATCAAAACCTGAAGAATATATCTGACAAGGTTGTGTTAAAATTGCAGACCGATCGGTTGAGCCGTTTTTGAGAAATCGTGCTCACCGACTTTGAAAACGCCGTTTTGAGAAAAACGCGTTTGAAGTTTCGCGCGCTTACTCTGTAGCGCTCCGAGCGTCCTTACAAATATGTATGTATGGGGCCGTCCATAAATTACGTCATCGACTTTTGCTGATTTTTGACCCCCCCCCCCCCCCTGAAATCATCCTATCCGTCATATCGTTGTGATCAAATTAACGTTACCGTCATCTAACGACCAGACCCCCCCCCCTATTTTAAAATGACGTAATTTATGGACGGCCCCTATTCACATATTTATGGTACATAGAATATACTTACATATTTGTACATTCCGAAAATGCGACAAAAAAAATCGATTTTTCGAAATTTCTAACTGCGTATAACCCGTTAATTTCAAATACCTACAACTTTTGAATAAAACAATATTTTTTAAATTTCTTACGTACTTCTCTAGGTATTCTAATGTAGATTGACGAGAATTTTCGTTTTTTGTTCTAGGCTAAAAATTGTGGATACTAAATGTCACACCGCGGGGCGCCTAAAAAAAAAATAACAAAAGAAAATATCAGTCGTCGGCCATTTTGTACATCGAAAAATAAAAATCCTAACAGCTTGATATTCATACTAAATAGATAGGGTAATTAATTTTTATGTATTTTTATGTATTTTTACACGTATGTAAGAAAAATAAAATAAAAAATATTTGCCCCACGATACGTTATTCAAATATTTATGATAATCGAAGCTTGAACTTACGTGTGGGTTACCCACACTTGCGATTTTGAAAAAATCGATTTTTTTATTGCATTTTTTTGAAATATAAGTATTTGAGAATATGTCCTGAAAATTTCAAGTCGATCCGAACAAAATTGACTGAGATATGAGCGTTGAAAGAGAAGAATCCGTTGTGTAAACGACCGGAAATTGAAACTTTAAACGCGTTTTTCACAAAATGGCATTTCTGAAGTCGGTGACCAAGATTACTCGAACACTAATGAACCGATCTTCTTGAAATTTTGTAGGCTTATTTAATACATAAAAATGTAGTCTTTAAACGTTCGATTTTTTTTTCGAAAAAATGGCCGTTTTATAGCCAAAAAACGGCCGTGTTTTTTCGTTAAAATCGAACCATTAACTTTGACTGTCCGCCATTTTGTGAAAAATGAATATTTTTTAAAATTCTTCGATTAAAGACTAGTTTATACTTATATTTGACTAAATCCATCCGCATTTTTTTCTCAGATGATCCATTTCGCCGCAATGTTGGTCACCGCAAACCGTGTATATAAAAACATTATTTTATTGACGGCCATTTGCCACTAAACAATGTAATATTTTTCGCTAAAAAAATTACTGAAAGTTCTTCAAGATGTGCTCTTTAAGATGGTATATTGATCGATTAAAAAAGTTTTGTAGTTTTGTTTAAAAAAATTCATGAAAAAGGCCTTTTTTTTGCGCTACAAGTGGGGGTAACGCCTTAATAAAGATAAAGACTGTGATTTTAGATAGATAAGTGTAATATTACAAAAAATACTTACGATTTATTCGGACCGATTTTTATTATTGGTGCTGCGCGCTCGCGTCTTATGATGGATGATGCAACACCGGCGACGGGGAGCGGGTTAGCGCCTTCGCAAACTTGTATCGTATCGACATCTTCGTGCAATAGGCGTCTGCGAGTGTGACCTTAAGCGTGAGCGGTTATTTTAAATACGTTTTTCGTTACTTAGGCCTTATTAGTCGACAGGCCTCATTACCCGCAGGTACCTTGCATGTATTGGCATACATAATTCGCAATGTCCCTTCGCATTGTCTTTACGATCTTTTATGCTCGCATCCCTTTCACATACTTTTAACGGAGACTTTGTCCTTGAAATTTAGCGGGAGATGTTAGCGGCTCAACATGAGCAGCTAGAAGAAGAGGAGGGATGCCTCTATGGACCAGGCATTGCCGATTAGCGGTAATTATAAACACATTTGTGTAAACACATTACAAAACTTTAAATGCGCTTTTCTCGAAAACACGTTTTTAAAAATGGCTGACATTCTCCTGACCGCTGTAATTAACATATCGACCTGAAATTTGGAGAGCATACTCAGAAAATATGTCTTCACGGAATGACGGATCGTTTCGATAGATACATTTTTGCGTTTATTATTTATCTTTTTATGCGAAAAAAACGCGAAAATTCGATTTCTTTAAATTGCCGCCATTTTCCGAAATTTGTACTAAACGAAAAACCCATCCGTCATTCCATGACCAAAGGGGCACAGATTGATAATATGCTTTGAATTTGTGTTTCAGATCAACAAAGAGGGGGCAGTAATGTCAGCCGTTTACCTCCCGCGATTTGAGGACCTGTTTTCGCGGAGCTGCAACGGCTGTCATTTTGGTTTAAAAAAAAAAATTTTTGTAACGTTCTGTATATCATGAATAAAAGCAAGAAAAAACCCGCACTCAAAAAGCTTTACTCGTTTCTTTAAAAAAAATAAAATGTAAACACCTGAAATATGGCACTCCAAGGACAAAGTCTCCCTTACCAGAAACTTTTCACTGCGTTATTTCCGGTGTCTTTGAGACCCCCCGTAGTGTTGCTCGCATCCGTTGTGCCCAACTGCGCACGAGGACTCAGGGAAACTGCAAAAAACCCGTGTCGATACGAGCTGCTGCTCGCCCACGTTGCAGTCTCGTTACCATTGGAAGCTCACGCTCAATACTCAGAGCGCGAGCCAGTGCTCAGTGGTCACCCATCCCAGTATTGGTCCCCTGCCAATGCCACTTACCATGGGAGATCGCTAACCCCGCTGTTTCACAATTTCACATGGCCCCGCATTAGATTCTCATTTTTCCGCGACGTTTGCGAAAATCCCCAAAGAACCGTTTTCGTAAATTGCCGATTCCGCACACGTCCACGAAGATTTTACATTTAAATTCGGGACGTCCTTTGTACGAGCGTAGGCGGAGGCAGCTGCGATTATAGGCATTTTTGTTGGACATGAAATCCTCTCTTTATGAGAAAACAATGAAACGATCGAGCTCTCGCTTTTCCATGTTCGACAGCACAATTTTCGCAGAACCCGCGTCTATCTGTGTGTTGTAATATCGTGACGTCATACGTAGAATTCCATACTTCTTCATACGGTGGTATCGAATCGAGAAAAGGTTTTTGCCAGGAGTTCCCGCGGTGTATCGGGTCGGGTTTACCCTCGCTTCGGGGCACAACGAAATTGACTCGTTCCGGAGGATTAGGCGCGTGCCTTTCGCCCGTCTGCTTTTCTGTACACACACGCTCATCTGGGCACGGATACACCATCATCCGAGCAACCCATACTCGAGCTAACCGCGCTTTTATATGCGGCAGTTGGATATCTCTACTTTTCGAGGAGAAAAGTCACGGCTGTGGATTTTTCTATATTTGTTATCTTTTTTTATCGTCTCTCATCCCTTCGAGATCTGACAATCTCCCCTCCCCCTCTCTCCCCCTCCCTCTTCAATATTAATACTCTCTCTCCACAATAAAAAATAAAATGTAGGATCGCCCAGAAAATAATATCGCGAAGCGCATCATCCGCAAGTGGAAACGCGGAACAACGTGGACAAGCGATTATGTGACATTTCCCGAAGAGATTACCCCTCGGGTGGTGCGCGACTTTTTTTCGAAGACATTTTCAACCGTGGAAAAAATGTACAAAAATAAAGAGAAACGTTTGAATATTTATTTTCTGTTCCTAATGAGTGCTTTGATTTGACATAAAAAAATCAGACTACGTATTTGAACCGTCGAAAATAAAAATCGCAAAAATCACCTATTCCTCGATTCGTTACACGGCGATGGTCCCTTAAGTGGTTAGGCCACTCTAGAGGCCGAAAAATAGGCTTTTTCGGGATTTAAAAAAAACTACAAAATAAATCGAGATTACAAAAAAGGGTGTTTATCATACATATCAGTGACCGTATACAATAATTTTCTTGAAGCACTTAATTTCAAAATGGCGGCTGTGCAGCGTTTATGTCTAAACTGTATTTTTTAAGTTGGCCGGAAACATGACTCAGAAAATTTTCAATCAATTCATTTGAAATGTTGAATATATCTTGAAAAATACATTATCTATGGAAGTACGTAGGATTTTTTTTATATTGCATAGTTTATTTGTTATTAACAATTATCTGACGAGTTTTGAGGGACATTTTTCACTTTTCAAAAATTTGCCTAAAAAATCGTCAGATAATTGTTAATAGCAAATGAGCAATATTTCAAAAAAAAATCCTCCGTACTTTCATAGACAATGTATTTTTCAAGATATATTCAACATTTCAAGTGAATCGGTTGAAAATTTTCTGAGGTGTGTTTCCGGCCAACTTAAAAAATGCAGTTTTGAGATAAACGCTGCACAGCTGCCATTTTGAAATTAGTTGCTTCAAAAAAAATAATTGTGTACAGTCACTGATATGTATGATAAACGCCCTTTTTTGTAATCTCGATTTATTTTCTAGTTTTTCTGAGAAAAATCCCCGAAAAGCCTATTTTTTCGGCCTCTAGAGTCACCTAAGGCCTTAAATTGTTTGAGAAGCGTCTCGTTAATACGAAAAACACTTATCTCCACTAATTGAAAGGATTCTTCCTATTTAATACTACTTTAAGAAAAGGAAAAATAAATATGTCAATGTTGATCTCATTAAAATGTAGACTGATTATATAGGACTATAAAAATTTCTCCTATATAATAATAAACAGTGCCATACTAGAGTAAAGTAACTTGAAAGTACCTTAAGGGGCTAACCCCACTTGCGATTTTGAAAAAATCGATTTTTTTTATTGCATTTTTTTGAAGTATAAGTATCTGAGAATATGTCCTGAAAATTTCAAGTCGATCCGAACACAATTGACTGAGATATGAGTGTTGAAAGAGAAGACTCCGTTGTGTGAACGACCGGAAATTGGAACTTTAAACGCGTTTTTCTCAAAATGGCATTTCTGAAGTCGGTGACCAAGATTACTCGAACACTAATGAACCGATCTTCTTGAAATGTTGCAGGCTTATTTAATACATAAAAATGTAGTCTTTAATCGTTCGATTTTTTTTTTCGAAAAAAATGGCCGTTTTATAGCCAAAAACGGCCGTTTTTTTTTCGTTAAAATCAAACCACTAACTTTGACTATCCGCCATTTTGTGAAAAATGAATATTTTTTAAAATCCTTCGATTAAAGACTAGTTTATACTTATATTTGACTAAATCCATCCGCATTTTTTTTTTCAGATGATCCACTTCGTCGCAATGTTGGTCACCGCAAACCGTGTATATAAAAACATTATTTCATTGACGGCCATTTGCCACTAAACAATGTAATATTTTTCAATAAAAAAAATTACTGAAAGTTCTTCAAGATGTGTTCTTTAAGATGGTATATTGATCGATTAAAAAAGTTTTGTAGTCTTCTTTAAAAAAATTCACGAAAAAGGCTTTTTTTGCGCTACAAGTGGGGGTAACGCCTTAATACGTGGTTTTCAATTTAAAAAACTAATCATAATGCATGCACTGTGTGTTATTTGGATATATTACAACGGACCCCCAGCCCTGTTACAACCGCCGCTGGTATGGGTACGGTTGTAACAGTGGCACATGTTTTACGAAAACGAGCTTTATCTCATATTCTCTAAGACATGGGAACTGTGATTTCGCTTTAAAGGCAGATGTCCAGTCTTTAACATAACCCGTGTTATTTGCACGCCTCATACCATAATTGCAAAGTTATGGGCAATCAACGGAAAACTGTTACGACCTGGCCCAGTCTACCCTACCATATCCCCCCGCGTATATATCGTTAAAAGCACACCATGGTTTTTTCATTACACCCCATCCATTTCCCAGAGGTACTCGTCCACTCGCCGATTCACCACTGCAGAATGAAATTTGTATCGAATATGTCATAAATTTCATACATCTCGAAATTCAAGTGGGCGGGCCAGACTAGCCGGTACACGATAGAGAGCGTCGGCGCGATATTAATTAATTCATAAACCACAGGAGTGGCGGACCCGAACCGCGAGTAGCATCATGCGTGGTCCGTATGATAATGCTCTTATAACTTCGACTTCATTAAGCACGGTGAATTTGGGGATAACGCGAGAGAGGGGGGGGGGGGATAAAGGAAGTCAGGAAAGGCCCCAGGACCCTTTGCATGCAGTCTTGTCGTTCTCTCTCTCTCTCTCTCTCTCTCTGCCTCACTTGATGCATGTACCGGGTGAGACAACAACCATTAGCAGTAGAAATATTTTCTAACCTATCAGAGTCCGGAGAAAACCTTTCCTACGAAAGTTGCATATTTCGAAGGGGGTCACCGAGTGGTGGCTACGAGGTTCATCCAGGTGAAGGCGCTTCGGAGATTTCAAGGTTACCTCCATTTATTAAAAATGAAACTACTATTTTTTTCCAGATTATTATCAAGGATCTAAAAATAAGTTCGCACGCCAAATTTCAAGATGATCAATCAAGATTTAGCATAAGGATTCTACAAAACAAGAATTTCAATTTTTTTAGTTTAACATCGATTTAAAAAACGGCGCAAGCACTCTATAAAAGGTGCCCAAAGTGATGGCCACCGCTTTCAATGCACGCTTGCAAGCTGATTTGCATTGACTGTGTTATATCATTAATCACGTCAGTCTGTATCAACGAACAGACTCTAATAATTCTTCCTTGCATATCTTGCGCAATAGCTGGTTCTTCAGACTTCTTTGTACGCCATGTTTTTCATAGTGCCCCATTAAATTTGTTATACTAATTCTTGATCCATTATTTTGAAATTTGGTATGTGGACTAGTTTTTAGTTCCTTGATGCAATTCTGAAAATAAAATAGTAGTCTCATTTTAAATAATGGTGGTGACCTTGAAATCTCCGAAGTGCTTTGACCTGAATGAATATTGTAGCCACCACTTGATGACCCCGTTCGAACTGTGCAACTTGTGTAGAAAAAGTTTTCTCCTAAGTTTGATAGGTTAGAAAATGTTTTTACTGCCAGTGGGTGATGCTTCACCTGGTATTTATAGGGTGTCCCTCTTATCTCTGCCAACTTTGATCCCCTAATGTTTTTTATGCGGCTTGAGGTGCTCCACAAGATGGTTGAAAAAAAATGTACCATTCTATTTAAGGCCTTGGGCCACAGTAACGGGTATAAAATCATGTGCGAATTTAAGGAGTTTCGATATGGGCGATACAATGTTCCCATGCTAAACCATGTTAAAAACATTTAAAAATTCAAAAACTTCAGAATTTTATAAAATTTGGTGAACATATTTTTTAGTGCCAAATTTGACAATACAAATTTGTTCAGATTTTTCTTCCGCACTGTTATCGAGTAAGTTAACATTAAAGTTCACACGTATAAGCATAGCGTTTCCATATATATAGGTATACATTGCAGGCATGAGAAATCTGCTTTAATGCTTAATTACTCGATAACTAAGTAGAAGAAAATTTAAAAAAAATCTGTGTTTTCGCACTCAATGTTGAAGAACATTATCACCAAATTTGATCAATTTCTTAACATTTTGACTTTTGTACCGAAACTCCTTAACAATTTTTTTTTCGTATGAAATAGTGATTCACTCATAAAATCAATTACACATCTATTTAGTATGAATATCAAGCTGTTAGAATTTTTTCTTTTCGATGTACTAAATGGCCGACTACTCGAAACTTCTCGAAACAGCTTTTTTCCAATTGGCGTGACAAATAACTTCAACAATTTTCACTCGATTTACTTCAAATTAAAAAGTTATGTTCCTAATTGCATTTCGCAGAGAAGTACGTACGGAATTTCGGATTAACCGAAAACTTTTCATTTTACGAGCAGTTTATGAGCAGTTATAACGAAATTTTTCACTGAAAATTAATTTCTTAAGTTCAAATACCTACAACTTTTGAATAAAACAATATTTTTTAAATTCCTTACGTACTTCTCTCGGTATTCTAATGTAGATTGACGAGAATTTTTGTTTTTTGTTCTAGGTAAAAAATTGTGGATGCTAAATGTCACGCCGCGAAACGCCTAAAAAAAGATAACAAAATAAAATATTAGTAGTCGTTCATTTTGTACATCGAAAAAAAATTCTAACAGCTTGATATTCATATTAAATAGGTGTGTAATTAATTTTATGAGCGAATCTCTTTTTCATACGAAAAAAATGTTAAATTCGCACATGATTTTATACCCTTAAAAAAGTGGAGGTGACCTTCACTGTGCGTCAGCGCCACCGCCGAAATAAAAAAAAATGGTCGGATATGATGGCCCCTTTTACACCGTACAACTTTTGTCTGGAACATATTTTTCCGACGTCTATAATTACCGAGTCATGTCAGGTGGCAGAGATAAGAGAGACACCCTGTACAATACGAAATAATGTACATTTGCAGCCCTCCATATGCAGCGAGACCTGCGTCTCTTAGCCCCCGCGTTACAATCCCAGGCAGCTTGAATATACAATGCTTATGGGACAGTATTCTAAGCCGCTTAAATGGTTATACACGGGTCTTAACCAAAAACTCATCCTCGCGCTCTTTACCTGACTCATTGCTGAAGTGCTGAAGCAACATGCTTACGTAACACGGTCGTATATGGCCATTAGGCGAACCGCAAGGAAATCGCTAGTGCTGCGGGGCCGTAGTGGAGTTCGGGCAAATTTTGCCGTATGCTTTAAGCCCCGGGATTAGGTACCCAATAAAACGAAAGTTATGTGACATTTTTTTCCTTTGTACGTCGCATGCAAACGGGCTGGTTTTTCTTTGTCGCGTAGAACGTAGAGCATTTTGGGCATTGCAATTATTATTGAAAATTTGCCTAACGAATCATTCGGTAGTGGCTGAAGTGCTGAAAAATAGAGTGAAAGGTTATTCTTTTTCTATAGATTGATCGATTTCCCAAATGTTTCAGAAATGCTGATATTTAAATGTGGGATGAGCTGGACGTGTATCTTTAATCCTTCGTGGTCACCGTGGGTAAAATCGACCTGTCGATCAACTTTGGGCCCAAATACGCAATAGTTGCCGGTTTTGAATGGGACTTGTGTCGCTATCTATCTGAAGATTAGAGTATCTTCTATACGTAGGGCTATTAGAAATTCGAATAAAGCGTTAGTACCTTTTTTTTTAGAACGCGTACTAGGCTGCTATTTTTTCCCCAAAAGGACTATATCTGAGAAGTTTCAGATTAAAATTTTAGGTAATAATATTGAAAATTCGCGGAGTTATGATTTTTTGAGTGAAAAGTGCGATTTTTTCGTATTCATCTCTTTTTGAATTAAAAAAAAACATTTTGTTATTTCATTTCTTATGAATAAATTTTTCGTACGTCATCTACAATGTTCAAAGCATGTTTGGTATTTTTTTTTAACCTTTTTGGATAGATAGCTTGGTCACAATACTGGTTTGAAAATTAACTGGGTAGAATCAACTCAGTGTGACCACCGTGATCGAAATGGGAAGTGTAACCACGAAGGGTTAAAGCGGAACACCACTGTGACACGGGACAAAAATCGACTTTTTTGCATTTTCTCTATGTATACACGTTGAAGAATATGTGACAAAAATGTCAAATTAAAATATTAAAAATTGACTAAGTTACAGACGATTTAGTGAGAGCAGATAGTGCAACGATTTACGTGTACTAAAACTTCCAATTGCCTTTTTCTCGAAACGACTCTTCTCGACCTGGCCGGAATCGCAACTCTAGCTATAATTGTCCGATTATCAATTTTAAAAAACCAAAAGTCAGTCGTACGTAGCCGTTATTTTTTCATTCAGGATTTTTTATAAGCGTCCGCATATAAATAAAAATTCCGACAAAATTACACTTTTTTTAACACCCGCCATTTTGAGAATTTCTTCTAAACATTTTTTATTGATTTTAAAATTTTGACACTTTAATTTTTCACCACATTTTTTATACATAAGCCTCAATACCTCAATAACGTTGTTAATCTATTATTATTTAATTCCAAATTTATCCGAAATAAGATCAATGTATGCTTAATAACATACCTTTATTTCAAATCCCAAATAAATCATTTAGTAGACAAAAAAGATCGGAAAATTGACCTTCTTTTGGCCCGTCACAGTGGTGTCCTCCCTTAAGAATATATGGAAATCTTGCAGAAATGAGAGTATTGATAAAAATGTACTCACCAGTCCCTTCGATCTGAACATCTCTATAAAATTGGGGGCCCATCCACTCAGCCATTGCAACATGTTGACGCCTTTAATATCCTGTAATTTGCTGTTGCAAATGAGAAAAGTTTCTCGCACGTTGTTTTACTCTCAGACGTACGATGGAAAAAAGCACAATGAATAAAAAGTACAGGATATTTACGAATTTTTCTTTAGGTAATTTATGCATGAGAGAAACTTTTTGTTACATTTCATAATTGCCTACTGCATAATTGTAGTTTATCGATCTTCACAAACTTGCGAGGATAAAAAAATTTGATATCATGACACAGTCACTTTTAAGAATTTTGCTCTAAGGAAATTCATTATTCACGGGTACAGGTAAAGCAATCGTTAAAAAAAATGTAAACTGTAAATTTAAGGCGGAATATACATTTACAACGATAAAAAAAATCGATTTCTTTTTTTTTCTTTAAACAATAGAACTATATATGTAGAATATTTTCCTAAAGTTGCAAAGCGAAAATCAGACTAGAAAACAGTCCGTCCACGCTGTGCCTCACCACTCGGATTCGGAGCGCGCGTGAACTTCAAACGCGTTTTTCTCAAAACTGCATTATCGAAATTGGCTTGCAGGATTACTCAAAAACTATTAAGCCGATTGAGTTGAAACTTGTTAGAAATATTGATAATATTGGTATCTTCTACTTGACGAGAATTGTTTTTGAAAAATTGGAAAAAACTTCGTCATTAATCCACATTTTACAGAAACGTGCGTGAAATGTTGATTTTTTTTGTAAATGCGTGCGATTTTTTTAAGGGGTGAGTCCACTTTGCAAATTTCAAAAAATCGAAAGCAAGCAAGACTTGAAGAAATCGACGATGACGAGCAATCAGAAGGGATTTCTTACGGTGCAAGAAATGCTGATTGAGTTAAGGTAAGAGTTTTTCATAGTATAAACTTCAAACGCGTTTTTCTCGAAACAACGTTTTCAAAATCTAGCTCCATCGTATCTCTAAAACTAATAAACCGATTCTCTTGAAATTTGAACCACATATTATAAACATGATTCGCAACAAGATGACCCCCGATGGTTTTAAAATTTTGATTTTTACTCTTTTTTTGCGAAAAAATGCGTAAAAACGCGTTTTTCTTTACTTTTTTCGTTTTTTACGTGCCATTTTTTTTATTTTTTTGATAAAACTTCATATCCGAGGGTCATTTTGTAGCTGGTGCCATACGGAATCTAATGGACTTTGTTTTTTTTTTGTTTCAGACAAGCCGTTGCCGAGTTGTGATAAACTATAGTTTTTGTACTTAAAAATGAATAAAAATGAATTTAATAAAAAAAATGTATTTCAAGACTTTATCAAGCCCAACCACTTTTCTTTTCACATATTTTATAAAATCCTCAAAGAAAATCGCGTAAATAGCCTTTTTTCGTGGCTCCAAAGTGGACTAGTCCCTTAAATTTGCATTTTCTCCATTTTAATTACCGTCACATAGAAACTATACATGTTCTATCTGAAAAAATGTTTGAACCTTTTTGCAAATCAAAGTTTACGGGAAGCTAGACTGCACGCCGATTCGCAACTCCCGCGGCGACCTTGCTGTACCACTTTGCCACAGCTGCGTCATTTCAATGATGAATTAATTTAAAAAAATTGTTTTTGTATACTTAAATATACTATTAAAGTATACCTGAAGTTTGATAATTGTAGAATAATTATTTCTTAGTTTGAAAAATCTCTCAATATTGCTTATTTTTTTTCCTGTCTAAATGTATATCCCGCCTTAAGGTTCCGTGTGCGTATTCTGCTACTTACGACTGTTTTACTGTATACCTTGGACAAATAGAATTTAGAATTAGAATTTCAAATTCCGTCTACTTTCGCCTGTAAACTTATCTCCGTTACATATCTAAAGCATGCAGAAAGTGATTCATCCATGAGCATAAAGTTGCGGAAGGAAGGGATGCAACGTTATCCGGAAAGTGTTTTTTTCCATCGAGGGCTTTCGAATGGAGGTATGGCGCCAGGATAACGGTGGGTGACATCTATACAAAATCAGTATAAAAGCAGAGGAAACGGGAAGGACCATTATTCTTAACGATATCACAACACTTGCTCCCCATCCTCTTCCGCTTTGGTTCTCTCTCTCTCTCTCACTCTCTCTCGCTCCTTCTTCTCTTCTTCTCTTTGTCTTCGGGTTCTATTTTCTCTTTTTGTCTTCCTCCGAGGGAATCGTTAAATAACCTTTTTCGCAATTTTGCAAGTCGTATTGATTCTCGTTGAGCGGGCTGGTTGGCAACGAGCTGTAATGTGGTGAAACATTATACAATAGCGAGGGGTACAAAACATTGCGTACGCCAGCATTTTTATCACAATTCCCCTCCAGGGATCGTTGCCCTCGATCGTGTCGGAGAAAGCACCGTGTACTCGACCATGAAAGAGGATCCGTCAAAATATAAATAAACGGTAATAACCAATGAAATGACGAGTCATGATTGGGATAGTAGATAATAAATGGCGGATATAAATCATCGGATATAATTATTTTTAACAAAGTTTCCACAGGTTTGACAATCAACCTCCCATGTAGAAATTGATTGGTGAGTCCCCAGCTCCTACCGCATCCCTATAGGGATTTGATAGAGACACTTTCGAATCCAATTGGATTCCGCGCTGTTTCCCGATCGATGTAATTTGAGCATTTTATATTTGAAATTATCCACCGAAATTTCTTGAATCTCCGAAAAAAGTTATCCCTTAGTGATCCCGTGCACAAATGGAGCACGGGATCACTAAGTGAATCCTAAACTAAAATTGAACAAATTGGTTGGGAAATCCCAAGATGCAGCCACATCTCTGAAGGGATTTGTTAGGGATGGCCCACATACAGTCCTCATCGGGATCCAATTGGATTCTGCACTGTTCTCCGATGAACGCCGTTTGAGAATTCTCACCACGTTCGAATTGAAAATATGTGAAAAGTAACGGGAAAAAATCGGCTTGTTGAAACGTAACTTGCACGCTTCGTGAGCGTGTGGCGATTAGAGCATGTATACCGATTTTCGATAATATCGAAAAACCGGAATATCGGACGAAAAATCCGATATTGGACTCGAATAATACCGATATTTCGTTATCAGACTAGAAAACATTAAGGCCTTAGGCCACTGTAACGGGTATAAAATCATGTGCGAATTTAACAATTTTTTCGTATGAAAAAGTGATTCACGCATAAAATTAATTACACGTCTATTTAATATCAATATCGAGCTGTTAGAGAGTATATATTTTTTTTTTTCGATGTACAAAATGGCCGACTACTCGAAACTTTTCGGAACAGCTTTTTTCCAATTTGCGTGACAAATAACTTCAACAATTTTCACTCGATGTACTTCAAATTTAAAAGTTATTTTCCTACTTGCGTTTCGCAGAGAAGTACGTACGGAATTTCCGATTAATCGAAAACTTTTCATTTTATGAGCAGTTTATGAGCAGTTATAACGAAATTTTTCACTGAAAATTCATTTCTCATGTTCAAATACCTACAACTTTTGAATAAAGCAATATTTTTTAAATTCCGTACGTACTTTTCTAGGTATTCTAAT
The DNA here is from genome assembly GCA_964007375.1 of Ophion obscuratus. NCBI lineage: Eukaryota > Metazoa > Arthropoda > Insecta > Hymenoptera > Ichneumonidae > Ophion > Ophion obscuratus. The sequence goes on from OZ023318.1 coordinate 43,076,863, forward strand.
GTAGATTGACGAGAATTTTTGTTTTTTGTTCTAGGTAAAAAATTGGTGATGCTAAATGTCACGCCGCGGAGCGCCTAAAAAAAGGTAACAAAAGAAAATCCATTTTCTACATCGAAAAATATATATATATATATTTTCTGACAGCTTAATATTTATAGTAAATAGATGTGTAATTAATTTTACGAGTGAATCAATTTTCTTATAAAAACTGAATTTGAATAATTATCATAATTAAAACATATCGATTAAATTACATGTTTTTCTTTTTATTTCAAATATCCATTAGCTAGGCCTTATTACTCGCAGGCACCTTATACGCAAAAATGGATTGTTCCTAAATGATTCTTGAAGCTCAGGCTGGTATCATTTTTCGATCTATCGACGATATCTACAAGGAAAAAACCATCGAAAAATTCTGGTTTTATTTGGCATAAAACGAGGACAAGGGGACGTCGATGACGCCGAAGCTTCCATCGTTGGAATGCAACGAAAAATAATTCTTTCAAATTGTTCTAATATTTTTTTGGCTTTTTATATTTTTTAGCTTTTTTAGTTTTTCTTTACTGCATTCTTTCATTTTTTTTCAAATTATTGTACCGTTCTCGCTTCAGATATTTTATTTTTCATTCCATAGTCGCTTTATCCAAAGCTGCACGACCCGGAAAAGCGGAGGAAAAAAGAGGAGGAATTCCTATCGACATTGTCGAAAAAAGGATAGTTGAGTTTGTGGGATTAGACAAATTGCAAAAAAAAACCCGTGCGAAGTCACCTAGGGAGTAAGAAAAATAGTAGGAAATAAGAAAAAAGCACAATGAAGTTTTGTTTTGTTTGGGTTTGTTTGGGTAAAAAATGCCTTGAATATTCCTTGATGCTTCTTCTTGGCCACGATCTGAAACTTATCGTCACGATCGCAAATTTGAAAAAGATGTATATATCTTTATCAGCTGCTTTCAGTTCACTTGCCGATTTTTTTACATCGGCACAGAAAAAAATTGGCAATCTCCTTGTCACTTTTCACTGTGAAAATCCCCCGAATATTTTTACATATTCTTATTATACATGTTCGACCTCAATTTACGAAAAGGCTTTGAATAATGATTAAAGAAAAATAGAAATCCAAAATTGAAAAAAAAATCGTTGTATCTCAACGATGCAAACTTCAATGTCATGGACGTCGACGAATCTATCGAACTTTTTCATTTTCGAAAAATTCTCTTACCGCGCCGTCGAGACAACGTTATAGGGTTACCAGCGAAATATGCGTGGGGAATCGAAGTATTATGTATCTTTCAGGAATAAAAATAGAACGCAACGGCACATAGGATTGGGAATATCGATAAAAATATGTATTCGGGCGGTTTTTACGTAGATTCGCAAGGGGCTCTGGATTCGTACGGTGTGTCAGGCGTATCTCAGTTTTCGTCGGCACGTGAGAAAAACTCGTGAATCGTCGCAGAATTGCGGGGGTGCGTGCTTCTCCTGTCGGGAAAAACGCACCATACCGTATTCGGTATATCGGATTTTTTTCTTGTTTTTTTTTTCTTCCCCAGGTGTGTGTGGGTGCATGTACGTGCATACCCATGTGGACGTGCCACGAGGATTGTGTTTCAATTTCGCGCACGAGTGGCAGACGTTTTTTTTTTCATTCGCTTTTTGCCTCTTTTTCTTACTCTCTGTCTCCTCACATTATATGCTTGTCAAGGATGTGAGACGGGAACGAAGAGGAGAAGAAAAAAATCCATCGCGGTTGAGAGACCCGTCGAGGATTCAATTAAGGGATCATCACAGTGTAACGGGTCGAAAATAGCGCATTTTCGCGATTTTTTTTTCAATGGCCAAAAAAACGCTAATCAGTCTGACTTTTTTTGTGTCCAATCAAACCACTCACGAAGAACAGAAAATACATTTTTAAACGTTTATTTTCATTTCTTTTACATTTTTTTAACGGTCGAAAATGTCTTAAAAAAGGAGTCCTCACGGTGTACACGGTTGTGGCCGTAAATATTATCCGAAACAAAATTTGTAAAAAGATTGTTAATCGGTAGAAAAGCCGTCAATTTTTAATCAAAATTGACAAAATGGCGGCGGTTTGAAAAAAGTATCGAATTTAGCCTTTTTTTCGACAGTTTTTCGTTTTAAAAAAGATACATTTTTTTTAAAAAGCTTACATCGCAAGATAAAGAATGGCGTGAAGAATGTTGTGTCAAAAGTTGAGACGGATAGCTTGAGAACTCTTCCTTTGAGAGTGTACACCGTTTTGAAAAACGGCATTTAAGAAAAAACGCGTTTAAGTTTCGAGTGCGAAATATTCATATAAGGGTCTACTTACGATCAATCGGCGATGCCAGGTCCATTATTATTATAACCGTCTACACTATCGGAGAATACAATAAAAAATCGATCTTTTTAAAATGTTCACTGTGATGACGACCCTTAATCCTGACTGATTGTATCATTTTGAGACATTATATAAAGCTTTTGTAATTCGCAGATGCATGAAATATCGACGATGCTATTTATTATATATATTTATCGAATAATAGTTGCGCAACCGATGTTCGAACCACGGACCATCATTATCCAGCGGGATAATTGTGTACAGCTTTCAACGTTAATGAGGCTTTCGATTCTACAATATCGACGTTATCTCGATGCAGGGAAAATACAACCCTCTCGCCAATCTCCTCCATCCACCGACAAAAAAGCTATAAAGAAAAAGACTAGAGGCAAGTAAATTTACACACGTCGTATTGGGTATTTTTATCTCACGAAATAAATTCAGACACGATTTACATTCGTGAAAAATGATAAAAGAATATGTATCGACAAATATATAGGTATGAACGCAAAAAACAAGATCGCTTTTCAATTTTTTTTGAATGAAAGTATTGGTATGACGAGATCAGAATTTCACACCCAATTGATCCACAGTCTAGCCACGTTTGGGTTTTATTATCATGGAAAAATATAGATTGGCCAATCGATGTAGGAGGTGGTCTATTAGGGTGATTTAAAATTCAGAACAAAAAATGTACTTTTAGTTTGATCCTATGTTGACACACTAGGTCATTTTGGCCCGGATAAATTTATAGGAAGATGCTCACGTTTTTAAAATTGAAAATTTTCAATAATTTTTTTAAACGATTTAATTTGATATCTTCTGAATTTTAATTATGCAGACATATTAAAAAAAGTTGAAAGTGTATACCTGATTTTTTTTCAATAAAAACCGACTGACCGGCTGTTAATGGCAGGTGGATGAAGTACTATCCGGGTCACATGGACCCAGTGTGTCAAAATCGTAGCCAAAAAGTGTGTCAATAAAGGGTTAATAATAAAACTTCGTATGAACGGAGACTATTTAAAAAATGTATACATTACGGACATGGCAACCTGTAAAAACAAGTTCGATGTTCTACCAAGAAAAATAACTCTAATAATTTGTTATTATCAAATGGATAAACATGAAAAAAAACATCATATCTTGCAACAGAAAACGTGATAAGCCATGCTCTGTACGGATTTGAAGTGAATCGGACGGATCTATTTTCAAATAGGTCTCACCGTTCCCTAAACCATAATTTCGCGAAAAAAGCAAAAGAAGAAAAGTACATCACAGCAGGGCGGTTCGTCATAATGCAGTAGCGTCGTAGCGTAGGGGGATCTGACCCTTCAGAAAAATTGTCACAACTCCGGCAATTGATGGAACTTTTACAAAATATTTATTACAAATTGATGTCAAAACCCTAGTCTACAACACTATGCAATAAAACATTTGAATCTTACGAAAACCCACAATATAAAAAGAATTTCGTACGACTAAAATGTAAAACTTTTCCCAATTTTTGACATCGAACTTTTTCGAATTGAAAATCGATATCTCTATGTTTCAGGGTGAATTCTCACAGCTTCTTTCTTAACTGTGATTTATTGCGGTTCAGTGCATGGGGCTGTCAAATAGTTTCCGTCGGTTTGTGACAAGAAGTATATATACGAGTTGAGAAAAGAGGGAGCTAAATTGACGTGACGTTTCTCCCGCGGATAACAATTTCATATCAATTTAATAATGGTGAGCGAACGAGAAAGACGAAGTCCACAAAAAATATGTGTGTGTATAAATATATATATATATATATATATATATATATATATATATATATATACAGAAATAGCGCAAAAGGAAGGAGCTAGACTGCTAGACAGTCACAGAGCACAGAGCTCGTTTTTTAGACCGGCGAATCCGTCAATGTCTCCAACGGGACTGATTGCACTCTCGTCTCTCACTCTATTTCGCGTCGATTTCGAACTACCGTTGGGCGGTGTGTCCGCCTGCTTGTCGTCTTGAATTTTGTAATACGTCAACAATTATGACGAAAGGAGGTAAAAGTGTGTGTGTGTGTGTGTGTGTGTGTGTGTGTGTGTGTGTGTGTGTGTGTGTGAGAGAGAGAGAGAGAGAGAGAGAGAGAGAGGCTCTTGAGCCGGACATCGTACTGGCCTGTCTGACCACTAACGTCATGTTTCCACTTGGCACAGTGCCGATGAAAATTGTCCGTACATTCCCATTTAAAAACCTCTCGCAATTTTGACACGCCCGTTTCTCGCTAATGGCTATATGTTCGAATGAGATCCGCAGTATGACGATTAGCGTAATTTGAAGTTCGTTCAAAATCCGTATGAGTATGTACGATGCACTGAGCAAAAACAGACAGCTTTGACAGCAGTTTAATTATTTTTATATACTCGTTAAATCATTACGACGATTTATTAATCGTGAGGTATCAATGTACGGATATACCCGTGCAGAAATTGTCGTCAGAGATTGGATGCCCATATTTGTCCCTACGTCCTGATAGGAATCCATTGGGTCATCGCATTGGATCCCTATACTAAAACGTCACACACGTACATTGGATTTTCATTGGGAATTCCGATTGCAATCCAATTTGAACCCTAAAGTAATTGATATGAATGGCTGGCGATAGTCGAAAACGACATCAACGAAGTGGGCTTCTTCTCAACCTGGTGCAGGAACTGTCACAGGGATCCAATTGGAATTCCATACTTGTCTCTACTTTCTCATAGGGATCCAATGGGGCATCCCATTGGATCCTCACACTACAACGTCATGCTCGTACATTATATGCTAATCGGGACTTCTTATTGGCATCCAATGTACGAATTCACTTTGGATCCTAAAGGGTTCTTAGATTATCGAACGGAATCCGATCCGGTTTTTGATGGATCCCATCGCATTCTGTACGTTGAATTTTCTAAACAAAATATATAGATATATAAAATGAATGTATCAGGTTAATAAAAAAGTTTTTTCGCAATAATTTTTTACAAAACATTTCTAATCAACAATATATGCGCCATCGGTTTCTATGACACTCGACCATCTAGTTGGCAACTTATTTATTCCCTTTGCCCAAAACTGCGGCGGCTGGAACTCAAAGAAATTTGAAATATTCCTTCTGCGATCGTCGACGTCTTTGAAAGTTTTGTTTCTCAAATATGCCTTCAAATGTCTGAACAAATGGTAGTCAGATGGCGCGATGTCGGGAGAGTATGGTGGATGAGGAACGGTATTACAGTGAAGCTCAGTGATTGTTTTGTGGGTTTCCTTTGCAACATGGGGTCTCGCGTTGTCATGGAGAAGGTGCACAGTCGCGCGTCTTGGCCGTTTTTTTCTTATAGCTTTTGCCAATTCCTGGAGATTCTCGATGTATCGTGTAGAGGAGATCGTCTTACCTACAGGGAGAAAATTGTGAAACAGCATTCCCTTTGCGTCCCAGAAACAGCACAATAAAACCGTTTGTGAGTGACGATCAGATTTCGGTTGGTGTGGCGGTTTTTCTCCGATAGGAAGCCAGTAGGCTAAACGCGTTCTGTTATCATACAAGACCCAGCTTTCATCTCCCGTTACAAGATCTTCTAAAAACTCCTTGCGATGGTGGCGAAGCAGGAGAGACTGGCAGATGGTCACGCGACAGTTCTTATTGTCGTCGGTGAGACGGTGTGGTGTCCATTGAGCTAGAACCTTCCTGTATCCCAAGTTGTGTAAGTGATTGACTATTGACGGTTGGGTGCAGCCAAGTTCTCTTGCTAGCTCGTGCGTACTTGCTTCCGGTTTTTCTTTGATGCAGCGGAGTAATGCTTCATCATCGATGGTCGACGGTCGTCAGGAACGTTCCTTATCTTCAAGGCTTGTGTCTCCAGATTTAAAACGATTGAACCAACGCTGGACTGTTCAATGAGAAACTACGTTCTCGCTGAATGCATCCTGTATATTTTTAGCAGTTGTGCTTGCGTTCGTGCCGCGCCGCCACTCGTAAAAAATGATCGCTCAAAGTTGCTCCTGCGAGATCGATGCCATTTCTGTCCACTAGAACGCGCGCTCGCCCTTTTATACCCTGTCACGCAGAAGAGTAGAAAGCATTCTAGAATATTCTCGACATAGCTCGATGTCATATTGCGTCAATACGTAAAAAGAAATTTTTTAAATTTTGGCGATAAAACTTTTTTATCAACTTGATATATCTTAAAAATCGATTTGAGTCACATCGCAATTTCTGCACGGGACGTGCGTACGCGGCAGCTGATTTGAAGGGGGAGATACCTTCAGGCGACGAAACAATTTGCCGATTTTCATTATTTATTTTAAAGGAAAGATTTCATCACCTTTTTTTAGACTTATCGTAAGTTTTATTACTACTTTTGGCTGTTACATTGTATTTTTTTCATCAATCTTTAAAAGTGGCGGAGGTATGGTACGGTTTTCCAAACTGCATTTTCAAAATTGACGCGATGTATAACGAAAAAACGAATTGACCGATTCTGATGAATTTTGGTACAAATATTTCTAACCTCACGGTCCAAAACATGATTCCAAATGATTTTCAGAATAAAAAAAAAAGAATTTTTCATTGCAAATTGTAGCTATTTTTTTGGAAAATTCAATCTTTTTCTTTCGAATCGTACCATTTAATCGATTTTCAACATTTCTCACTCTTTCTTGGTTCATATTCTGCGTATGAGTGCTAATAAAAGAAAAATCTTCGTTAGTTTTTTTTCAGACTAATCTCGCCGACGCTACGTGTCACGCCGGCTGACAGAATCCGCCCGATCGCGTTTGGGAGACCGTGCCATACCTCCATCATTTTTAAAGATTAATAAATGCCATGTAACAGCCGAAAGTAGTAATAAAGCATACCCTAAGTCTAAAAAATGGTCAAGAAATCTTTCCATTAAAAAAAAATCATTGAAATCAGCAATTCTGTGCCCGCCTAAAGGTATCTCCCCCCTTAAATCTGGGGCGATTTTTCCCCGATATTCACTTTTACCAGTAACGCCCTCAATGTCCCAAGTCCATTGAATAATTACTCATTAAGCAACGGAATAAAGATCCGTCGTTGTGGCCCGCTCGAATTCCCTTCTGATCGCGTCAAACGACAAACTTCGAACGACCCTACGCCATCAATGTACAAATACACGCGTACGCAGCGCTGTACAACGGCCAGCGAGGAGCTTTGTGTCTGGCGGATGTATTGTTTGCTAAAAACATGCGCAGCTCGTGGAATTGTACGTTCGTGCCTGGGTCGGAAAGCACGACAGCTCTTCGGTTTCCGTATGAATTCGCTCTCCGGATCTGAGGTGCGACGTGCGGAGGGTTAGTTTCTAATTAACGTCGAACATTCAACGTGAACGCAAGCCCCTCGTGTGTAACGAATGTTATTAATTTCCAGAGGTATCGCGTGTGCGTATCGATTTTCCTGCGAGTATTGAAAAGACTCTGCCCTTTCGATGTACATCGTGAATATATATAGACGTCCTCCACATCTGATCTATACATCCACGTCGTACATGGACTCTTTCTAGCTCGCGTGTACGATCTTTTCTTGCATGAAGTCTCGCCTCTCGTTCCATTTTGCCTGCGTTTCTCCCTTCGCCATATATCTCCCTAAACAACGAGCTATATCGGATAAAGAGGTGCTTCGGTATGCATAGGCAATGCCGAAGATGGTGCACGTAAAAGCATCCGCGCTGGAGGGCATGCAGTCTCTCACATCAAACTCACCACTATCTCTCTCTCTCTCTCTCTCCCTCTCTCTCTCCCTCTCTCCCCCTCTCTCTCTCTGTCTCTCTCTCTGTCTCTCTCTCTGTCTCTCTCTCTGTCTCTCTCCCTCTCTCTCTGTCTCTCTCTTTCTCTCTCCCTCCCTCCTTCCCTCTCTCTCTCTCTCTCTCTCTCTCTCTCTCTCTCTCTCTCTCTCTCTCTCTCTCTCTCTCTCTTTCTCTCTTTCTCTCTCTCTCTCTCTCTCTCTCTCTCTCTCTCTCTCTCTCTCTCTCTCTCTCTCTCTCTCTCTCTCTCTCTCTCTCTCTCTCTCCCCCCTCCCCTCCGGCATTGGACCACCCGCTCAATGAAGATCAATGCAAATTCGTTCCTGTGAAAGTTCCCGGATACCGTTTTTCAAGTCGCGTTATAATCTCGTATACATATCATATGGGTGGCTCTCATACGATGAGACGTTCGATAATGTTTCATAGTCTTACCGACGCGACGTCGAGGTATATCGTTTCGTATCAAGAACGGAAATGATTCGAGAGACGTGTTTAGGAAAGGATTTCCATTCACCGCATGGTTGAATCGAATGCAGGTTGATGAGAATCCATTTCGTAAAGTTAATTTAGGAGCTGGCGAACAGAACCAGACTTGTTCATGAATTACTTCATGGACAAGTCTGTCTATGAAGGTCAAAAACTGATATAACCAAATAGAGATGAGCTAGAATTTTTGAGCTTTAATATATGAAAGCTCTATCGAAATGTAAGCCTAGCTTTGGTTTTATAGAAACACTAACAACCATGTGTTTATTTTTATTTCGGATAAGTCCAGTTTTGAATGAGAATGGTGGACAACTTCGCTTGAGAATGAAAATCTTATGGACAAAGCCGGTCATATAATAAAATAGATACTTTGAATTGGTTATAAATTTGTCTTTTATTATCAATTTAATAGTCCCAGGCAAACTCTTCCATGTCAGACTCACAACAATCGCATTCAATGTCATCATCGTCGTCACTGTGGTCATCTGATGCTAATTTTTCATTCAGCTAGCCATTGACAAGTCCGTGTATGCTTGGAAAGACAGTTTTTAACAAATTCTAAGGTATTTAGAGTCGGATCTGATGCAAAAGATTTTGGAAGCTAATAAAGGTGTGCTTGAAGAACATGAAAAAAAATGGACGTAATGTGGACAAGTCCGATTTTGTTCGCCAGCTCCTCAATTATGATGATGCATTTGAAATAGTGTGGAAAATTACTGTGGTGATTTGAAAACTATTCGCAGTTTCTAGAAAAGAAGCAGCTGGGAAAACAACATTAACAATATTGTTTAAGATTCTTTTTAGTTTTTTTTGTACCGTGTTGCTTTTTCAGATTTTGTTGATTGTATTCTTGGATTTTTTTATTGTACCGTTCTCGCTCTAGATATTTTGTTTTTATTCCAAAGTCGTCTGATAGCGTATTTTCAAAAAACTGCACGACGCGGAAAATACAGGATACTTTTTCGAAGATAAATCAACGTTGAATCTTGGCCATTTCGAGTCCCTCGGAGAAGGAATTCCTGTCGCTGTTTTCGAAGAAGGGCACGCGAGCTTGTGAGCATAAAAAATACCAAAAAACCTTTTTTGAAGTCACCAAGGGAGTACAAAAGTAGGGAATAAGTAAAAAGCACAATGGCGTTTTTTCGAAATGCATCTTGAACATTTCTTGCCGCCTCTTTTTGGTGACGATCTGTAACTTACTGTCACGATCGCAAATTCGAAAAGGGTAACCCTACCTTTCGTCGCGTGTATATATTTATAGCTAGCGCGATCAATTACTGTCAGTTTACTGTCGATTTTTTTTATATCCACGCAGGAACAATTGGCAATCTCCTTGTCAATTATTTCCACAAAGGTTATGTTCGTTTTCCCCGACAAATCCGGTGAAATGAAAAAAAGAGGATCAGCTTTGGAAAATAAATACCCTTTGAGTGATATAGACGCAAAAAAGACAATTCCAGGAAATGCAACAGAACGACCGGTTGAACGAGTTGTATGAATCCATTCGTGATGTTTGCCCGTGGAATGGCGAAACGAGAATGCTTTTGATGTCCGAGCCACCGATCGAATCGTGCACGTTTTCGGATTCTGGGAAACAGAGAAAATCGGATACCACGGAGAAGCCTATCAATGGTACTCGCTATAAACGGGGATATTCTTTGATTGATTCCTGGAATAAAAAATTGAAGAATTTATCGCGTAATTCAGGGTTCGAGATCTCGCTGAATTCTTCACGTGCGTTGCGTGTGTCGAATGCTGGAAAAACTTCAAACGCCGGTCTGCAAAGCCTCCACGGGATGCATCGCGGGGTTGGCCGATTTACGAATGCTTTTGCGGACAGGTCCCTATTGAGGGAAGCCGGTGGTGTCGAGGATAGAACATCGAGGGAACGACTGATTTCTGTTAACGACTGGTTGCGAAAGCGCGAAGAGAATTTGTTGTCAAAATTGTCGCTGAAAAATAAATAACAGCGCCTATTTAAAAAAAAACATGCCGAATTCACCAAATAATGCAGCCAAACAATTTTTTACAATAATTATTTGTAGTTTAAACAAAAAAGACTCTCCTTCGTGTGCTCTACACATGTTAGTACCTATCGACGAAATGGGGTTGGAAGTTTGCATCGTTGCAATGCAACGAAATGTCTTTTCAATTTCCCATTTTCATTATTATCCAGAATCATAGTTTGCAGATTTAGGTTGTAGGTGGCTAAATAAGAATCCTTAAAAATTAAAGAAATTTGGGAAATACAAAAAAAAATTATCTTCGTTGCATAACGATGCAAATGTCAACGTCATTCAAGGAAGGGGCAAATGGAAATGTACAAATTATTGTTGTTGCTTGGCGAAGGGGCTTAAGAGCTTTAAACAGTTTGGATTGTTGGGCAAGGCTTCCAAGATTTTTAAAAAATACTAATAAAGCAATCTGAATGAGATTTGGAGAGTTTACATATCTGTGGGTATACAAATCAATTTTTTATTTTCCAAAAAATTCAGAATAGCGGCCCAGTGGCCGATAGAAGGAGAGCGCCTTTTTTAAAGGCCCTCCACGGGCGGACTCGTTGGGGACGCACCTACCATGCAAACATTTTTTTTTTTTCGTAATCTATATAAGTTTTGCTAGCGAAGTACATACGATTATCAAAAAATATTGATTTTGGCAAATTTTCCACGATTTTGAGAATAAAAGTCGCATTTTCGACTAAAGAAACGGTCTTAATATGTTTAGGAAAACCGTAATTGTTTATTTATCGTAAAAATCGTGTGTACTTCGCTAGATAATCTGTCTTAGAAGCTGCAGTCCAAATGTTCAGTTAATCGGTTGAAAATTGTAAGAGCTACGGGTCCGCCCGATTTTGAGAATATGGTTTCACGAAAAACCGGGTTAAAAATGTTGAAACCATTTTTTCTTCGGACCATATGGTTCTTGGGATATTTATACATATCAACCTTATAATTTTTGGGATGTTTTAACATCATTTAAGCCGATAAAAAAAGATACATGTTTTTTTCAAAGGTACAATATGTATATCGCTTTAAAAAACATATTTTACCGTGCTATTTCCAAATATTAAAATACCCCTGTGCTCTCATCGTTTGTACGTAGCTTTTTTTTGAACTTTAGAATTTTCTCGTTTCGTACATGGTGTGTACGAATCTCGTAAGTTCGAATTAGCGTTCACGCGATCGGCTACGAGCTTTCCAGAAGGCGATGGTTTCCCTATTTCCAACTCTCGCTACTGCGAGATGCACCCTTATCCTCTTACAGTTTACCTTTAAACATACCTTTAGGCGACGAAAAATTGCTGATTTTCATGGACTTTTTTTTTTAAAGGCAAGATTTTTTCACCCTTTTTGAGCCTTAGCGTATTTATTACCACTTTTGGCTGTTACATGGTATTTTTTTATTAACCTTCAAAAATGGCAATGGTATTGCACGGTCTTCTAAACGGGTTCCGGTCGGTGTTGTCTAAGGGCGTGACACGTAGCATCGGCAGAATTCATTTGAAAAAAAAACCTACGAAGATTTTTCTTTCATTAACACTCATACCCAGAATATGAACAAAAAAAGTGAAAAATATTGACGTGGTACGTTCTTAAACAAAGACATTGAATTCCCGAAAAAATGGCGATATTTTACAATAAAAAATACTTTTTGTTTAATTTTAAGAACATTTAGGGTCATGTTTTAGGCAATAAGGTTAGAAAGATTTATACCAAATTTCGGGGGAATAATCTAAAAAAAAAATAACGAAGATTTTTCTTTCATTAACACTCTTACGCAGAATATGAGAAAATTGTTGAAATCATACGTTTTTAAACAAAAAGATTGAATTTTTCGAAAAAATTGCTATATTATGAAAAAAAATTTTTTTTTAAATATTCAAGAATATATCAAACAAAAAGTTCTACTAAGCCCGTGCCATACCTCCGCCGTTTTTAAAGATTAATAAAAAAATACCATGTACCAACCAAACGAGTAATGAAATATACTCCAAATCTAAAAAATGGCATAGAAATGTTTCCTTAAGGGGCTATCCCAGTGTGACACTTAAAAAATCGGCTTTTTTTTGCCTTTTTCGACAGTTTATACTTTTAAGAATATCATTATCATTTATATCAATATCATTTTATCTTGCAAAAATCGATAGTTAAATCTTTAAACGCGTTTTTCTCGAAATGAGATTTTCCAAATTTGCTGACATCGTAACATAATGAGCAATTATCCGATTGACTTGAAATTTGAACGGACTACTCTTGAATATATTAACTCTACAATGACGTAGAATATTTTTGATTGGATGAAAATTGACGATTGGGCATTGAAAAAACGACCATTTTATAGGCAAGAAAACAGACTTTTTTCATAACTACGCCATGTTTTTAGATTTTGATATTTTTCGAAAACCCTACGTCATTGTACAGGAAATACCTTCCAGTTTAACGACATTTTTTTTTCCTTTTTCGGTTTCACCTACTCAATCGGCCGGAATCACATCAGCAGTGGAGGAACTTTTTTTTCCGCTGCCTCCGAAGGCAGCGCGTAAGCCGCTTGGATCTTAATATTTTTCGATGCAAAAATTATGTAATATAGGTCAAATATAGCCAAATATATTCTCAATTTTCCGAAACATTTAATTGAGTACTTTTCTTCCAAAAAATTCCCGAAAATCATCCAAATTTTCAGCGTTCACACTGGTATAGCCCCTTAAAAAACAAATCATGAAAATTGGCAAATTTTTTTTCCTCGCCTAAAGGTATCTCCCCTTGTTAACGTCGCGCCGAACCAACGCGCACGTTTCCATCTGCGACCGTAACTGCGTTCACCCCATAGCTTTTTATAGCTTCTTACTTTGCGCGTGTATTATTCATTGTAATTCGAGCAAGGTGCGTAACGAGTAAGGCATTAGCGTTGCTCAACAATCCCGTTTTAATTATTGTCTCGCGGAGAAGATTCATCCCCCAGGGGTAGACGGGAAGATCGTGCGGGAGTGAAAGAAGGATCCGGCGTTAAAGGATATTCCCGTGGGACGGAAAAATCGGGGATAAAACGCTGATTGCTTCTTCCTCGACTTCTCTTCGCGTTTTCTCTCCCTCTCTCTCTTCGTCTCATTGCGCCTCCGCGCTCTTGGAGAACAGAAGAAAACCTCCTCGTCGCTGCATTCATTTATTTTCTTGTTCTTTTTACACGTCAGTTTTCTTTTCCGCCCACGAGGTTTCTCTCTTGTGTGCTTGATGTGCGAGAAAAATGATATTTCAAGAAGCTACTCGGTGTGTTCTCAGGACGAAGTTTGCCTCTCAAGGCAGAGCACGCGGGCCGACGTTATTCGTTTCGACGATGAAGCATCGGTATTCGCTCGGGTATGCCGGTGAGACGTCACTCCAGAAATATGCTGGGATGAGAAGACGCAAGGGTCGCAAAGGAATGCAAATGAGATGGTTCTTGCGCGCGCACTCTCCTCTCTTCGGCTATGCCATGTCAAGAAATATGCGCGATTCCACGGCCTTGTTCCTTTTCGCTGATGGTGCAACGGCCCGGGGGTTAACGGTTCCAGGCGCGAACGTAACGCGTCGTAAATTCATCCGCGTTTCGGTAGGATGGATCTTCGAATGCGCCCTTGCTCGTTCACTCAAAAATATAACGAACCCCGAGAAAGTCGTGTTTGCTCGATGCAACTGACAATTTACGGACTCCTCGAAAAAATTCATCCTTGAACAGGCGTAATGAAGAAAAAAAAAAAAAGAAGAGTATACAGGGCGGAGATGCTTCGTGTATTTTTTAAGGTCGCTATGGGGCGAGGTTGAAAAGCTACAATTGAGCTGAATTTTTTTTTCAAGTTTGGGTATGATCTACAGCACCGTTTTTTCGAAAAAAGTTAGGGAACTCTACGTATTTCGTGGGCTTGTCACGTTACGCTTATGGAAACCTCCTGATCATTGTTCAGTACATTGTTTGTGTCTGCTGAAAAAATGCTACCACGGAGTTGAAAAATAGCTATGGTTCGACTAATTATCGAACTAACACATGGCATCGTGAAAATGAGAATTCACAGCCCCGTTATAAAATTATTATTGTATTTAATCGCGAATTTGTGAGAAAATCAAACACAACAAATATTAGGCTGTGCACACATGATAATTTTGTAGATGGCACAAAGGCTTTATACCTTATCCATATTCGGTATTTGTGACCTCGTACTACTTGGTCGGGATAATCAGCGAGATATACTATTTATTCTTATTCTTTTAATTAGTAATTGTGGTATTGTTGAGTAAATAATTACTCAATTGTATTAATAACTGTAATTAGTAACTATAATTAGTAACTGTAATTAGTAATTGTAACTAGTAATTGTGATTAGTAATTGTAATTAGTACTTGTAATTCGTACTTGTAATTAGTCATTGCAATTAGTAATTGTAATTAGTAATTGTAATTAGTACTTGTAATTAGTCATTGCAATTAGTAATTGTAATTAATAATTGTAATTCGTACTTGTAATTAGTAATTGTAATTAGGAATTGTAATTAGTAATTGCAATTAGTAATTGTAATTAGTAATTGTAATTAGTAATTGTAATTAGTAATTGTAATTAGTAATTGTAATTAGTAATTGTAATTAGTAATTGTAATTAGTAATTGTAATTAGTAATTGTAATTAGTAATTGTAATTAGTAATTGTCATTAGTAATTGTCATTCGTAATTGTCATTAGTAATTGTAGTATTATTGAGTAAATAATTACTCAACAATAATTCGAGATCTATGTTCAGAAATGATAAGTTTCTAGAAATGTCCAGGACAAGATAAAATACAGCGAAGTCTTATTCAGGGATGCAATAATTTTTTACAATATCGGAAAATTATTAAAGTTTTTGATTTTGTTTAGATTGTAGATAGCTTCCGTACACACTTTTCACTTTCCAACGAAACATTTTATTTACTCGGATTGTCTTCATTGTTGACAGCTCCTCGGGCCGATTTTGAGGTTAGGAACGGGGCGCGTATGTCTCTAACTTCGCGATACTTCTGCCAAACTTAGCGTTATCATGTACCACGATTGACGACATTGCCAATTCGTCTCGCGTTAACTAAGCGAGAAAAAAGTTGTAGGAAGTCATTATTCAACGCAATGAAAACATTTCATGTAATCATCGAATGTTTAAAAATGCGTATTTTTATAAAAAGGTGTGAAAAAAATCATTGGGAGTACAAATAAGTCTCCGACGTTTCACAAAAGATGGCCCCACCAGGAGGTTATGGTTGAAATTGTTAGATGTAAAACGTCATATCGGAAGGTTGGACATCTGGCAAGACCATGACCTTGAAATATTAGCGATTTTGTATCAGCATCGCATAATGTTTTTCGTGCGAAAATGTCGAGTTTTGTGCCGAATAAGCGTCATTTGCGGGAACTCTTGGGTTTGGCACGAATCTCCCTCCAATAATGCTTCCAATTCCGCTTCTTCGTTTCGGCCTTCCGCTACATTCTTTGTCTTTGACGTCAAACTCACCGCCTTTAAACTTTTGAAACCACTCACTACAACTTCTCTCACTTAAGGCCTTAAGTCACAGTAACGGGTATAAAATCATGTGCGAATCTAACATTTTTTTTCGTATAAAAAAGTGATTCACTCATAAAATTAATTACACATTTATGTAGCATGAATATCAAGCTGTTCGATATTTTTTCGATGTACAAAATGGCCGACTACTGGAAACTTTTCGAAACAGCTTTTATTTTCCAATTGGCGTGACAAATAATGTCAACAATTTTCGCTCGTTTTACTTTAAAATTAAAATTTATGTTCCGAATTGCATTTCGCAGAGAAGTACGTACGGAATTTCCGATAAATCGACAACTTTTCATTTTATGAGCAGTTATAACGAAATTTTTCACTGAAAATTCAAATACCTACAACTTTTGAAGAAAAAAATATTTTTTAAATTCCTTACGTACTTTTGTAGATATTCTAATGTAGATTGACGAGAATTTTTGTTTTTTGTTGTAGGTAAAAAAATTTGTACATCGAAAAAAAAAATTCTAACAGCTTGATATTCATACTAAATAGATGTGTAATTAATTTTATGAGTGAATCACTTTTTCATACGAAAAAAAATGTTAAATTCGCACATGATTTTATATCCCTTACTGTCGCCTAAGGCCTTAAAGCGCTCTCACCATATGCTTCTACAAGCAATCGATGCGCCTCAGCTGCAGATTTCTTCAAATTAAAGAAGTAAAGAAGAGTTATAAAGTTCCCGCAAATGACGCTTATTTGGCTCAAAATTCGACAGTTTTTCACGAAAAAAAATTATGTGATGCTGATACAAAATCGCCACTATTTCAAGGTTATGGTCTTGCCAAGATGTCCAACCTTACGATATGACGTTCTACATCCGACAATTTCAACCATAACCTCCTGGTGGGGCCATCTTTTGTCAAACGGCGGAGACTTATTTGTACTCCCAATATTCGAAAATCTACGTTCAATAAGAAGATTTTTTTGCGGTTAACAGTTGGTCACAGTCAACCAGCCCCATGCATAAGCGTAGGGCGCTCCCCTCGTACTTCACCCCCGATGGCGACACTCCATAACGACAATTTCTACCGCTTCTTCGAGTTTTTACGATTCTTTTTTCTTTTTTGCCTTTTTCCACCCAGTTACTTCTGTATTTTCAGTTCAGAGTGTTGTCTGCACTCATCTTTCTCCTAATGCACTACTGCATCGTATCAGTACGAGGGCACAGGAAAACTACGAAAAATCTTGTTCGTTGAAGGTCGCTATTCACCGAGTTCCAATTGTTGTCATGTGACACTCGGTGGCACTGCCTCCTCCTTGGTATTCGGTGAGCGGTCACCCATCCAAGTATCGGTGCCAGTCGACGCTGCGTGGCCTGGAAGGTCGACCAATCTCCGACCCTTTTATTCGGCACAATAATTCGAAATCCGAAAATTGATTTCCATGACACATCCGAGTGGCAATTGGGCCCTACGGCCGCGACAAAATTGATAACAAAGTTCCGTTCTCATTTAGAGCGCGGAAAAGCGAGTACCAGTTACGGACCGCGTTGCATGCGTTTTCGGGAAGATTGAAATCCGAAATAGCCGAACCGGCACATTCCGTTACAGTGGTGGTTTCCACTCGGGGTTGGCAATTTGGTGCAAAACGAAAAGTTCGTTCCCGATAATGGCCGTACGTGGCGATTGAGCGAGAGCAGTTTAGGCAGGGGTGCGGCGAAGAAGAGCGAGAAAGAAGGAGCGACTGTAAAGACCCAGTGGGAGAGAAAGTTGTTTTTTATTTTCTTTCCGAAAGGTTGTAAAATCCTGGGAGAAAGACGAAGACCTAAAGGGCCTTGGAGGGCGTCCTTGGGGTCGCAGCTTCGTTTGATTCGGTACGGATAAACGTGCTTTCCGCGGGACAAATTAATTCGGGCCACCGAGGGCTGAAACGTGCCCACTGCAACACGAACCGCTGAGACAGCAGAGTCTGGGGGCCGATTTTCATCACTGTCACCCCTTCGCTCCTTCTCGCTCGTCACCTTTTCCACTGGTCTCGACGATGCCGAACTTTAAAAGAAGTGCAGAAGTGCGTCAATGTGGACCATTATAAACTCTATTTTAATGGAGCCGAAGACTTATACGGCACTTCGGAAGTAACGAGCCTCAGACAACGTCCCGTGCAGAGATTCTTTGGGGAGTTCCCAGATCCTACCGCATCCCTATAGGGATTTCATAGGGACGCCGCATGTAAGAAAGACCACATTGGAATCCATGTGGGTGCCGCGCAATTTTCCAAATGACGACGTTTGCGTAATCACGTGCGCAAATTTGTTAAGGGGTCTTCTCACTTTAGACGATAAAAAGGCTATTTTCGTGATTTTTAAATAGGTTTGTATTATAGATATTGATATAAAAGTTGTTACACTCAATAAATACAATTTCGAAATACACAATAATTTTTTTTAATGTATTTATGTAACCCAAACAAACTTCAAACGCGTTTTTCTCGAAACAATGTTTTTCGACGGCTTGTTGATCGAATCTTCGAAACTACTGAACCGATCCTTATAAAATTTTAACCACATATTCTCTACAACTATAGCTATAACGCACATCAAGAATTAAAAAAATTGATATTTACTTTTTTTTGTCAAAAACGGTGAAAAAACACTTTTTTTGTTTTTTTTTCGAAAAATGTCCGCCATTTTGTTATTTTTGCATATATAAAAAATCTTATGATATGCCATTAACATACTGAATATAAAACCAATTGATTTTTTTGTTTCGGATGATCCATCTTCGAGATTTCATCAGCAGCGTAGACCTACAATTTTTTTAACTACCATTTTCGTCTATAAATAGTGACTTGAAATAAAATAAAAAATAATGTATTTCGAAAGTGTATTTATTAAGTGTAACTACTTGTATATCAATATCTATAATATAAACCTACCAAAAAATGTGAAAATAGCCTTTATTAGCGTCTAAAGTGAGAAGACCCCTCAAGGAACACCAAGAACCCTCACCTCTAAAGGAATTTGTTAAGGGAGGAGATACCTTTGGGTGAGGAAAAATCGCTGATATTCAAGATTTTTTTTCAAAGGAAATATCTCTTCACCATTTTTGAGACTTAGGTTATGCTTTGGTACCACTTTTGGCGGTTACATGGTATTTTTTAATCAATATTTAAAAATGGCGGACGTGTGGCACGGTCTCCTAAACGGGTTGCGGCAGATGTTGTCAGACAGCGTGACACGTAGCGTCGGCGGGATTAATCTGAAAAAAAACCAACGAATTTTTTTTTTTTACTAACACTCATATGCAGAATATGAACCAAGAAAAAGTGAGAAATGTTGAAAATCGATGAAATGGTACGCTTTGAAGCAAAAAGATTGAATTTTCCGGAAAAATGGCTACATTTCGCAATAAAAAAATTATTATTTTTTAACATTTTGCGTCATGTTTCAGATAATGAGCTTAGAAAGATTTACTTTTTTCTTGCCTAAAGGTATCTTCCCCCTTCAGGACACCGCACGTAGGGCGTTCTCTTTGGGATCCAATCGGATTCTGCACTGTTCCTCGATTAACGCCGTTCGGGAATTCTTACCACGTTCGAATCGAGAATATGTGAAAAGTCGCGAGAAAAACCTCGTCGCGTTGAAGCGTAACCTGAACGTTTCACGAGCGTGTACGTGTGTGGTGACATAATGTCAAAGTGCAGTAAAATAAATAACCAACGATAATTACAGTGGATTTTCAGTGATGTGATTCGAATCGATTTCTAAGATATACTTTTCCAAGCGATTTATCATTTTTAAGGCCTCATGTATCTTTGGATGGTCGGAAAACAGGGTTTTTTGGGGAATAAAAACAATACTAATAAAGCAATCGAAATGAGGTTTGGAGGGCTTATTTTACATGTCTGTAGATATTTAAATACATTTTTTGTTTTTAAAAAAAAATACAAAATGGTCACCCTGTGGCTGGAAAAAAGAGAACGTCTTTTTTTAGGCCTTCTACGGGGGTTCTCGTTGGAAACGCACATGAGCACCTAAAACAAAATATTTTTTTTTGTAATCTACATCAGTTTTACTAGCGACGTACACACGATTATTACAAAAGATTAATTTTTGCAATTATGGCATCATTTTGATAAAAAATCGCGTTTATTGATTTTAAAAAACCTTCTTAATTTGTTTATAAAAACCTTAATTGTCAATCGATTGTATACTTTGCTAGAAAATCTGTTTAAGAAGCTACAGTTGGAATTTGAAGTCAATCAGTTGAAAATTTTAGGAGCTACGAGTCCGCTCGGTTTTGAAAACATGTTCCTAAGAAAAACGGGAAAAGCTTGCAAAATATTTTTCTTTGGACCATATTGTTCTTAGGATGTTTATATTGAAACCATATAATTCTTGGGACGTGCATACATCATTTGTACCAATAAAAAAACGATACTTTTTTTTCTTCAAAGGTATATATAAGGCCGTAAGAGAAGATTTAATCTTTTTTAAGATCCACTCATTTTTGATATATCTATATTTTTTTTTAGAAAATTAAGCGTACAGAATGCGATCGGACTTACAAAGCATCGTATTGGATTCTGCTTAATAATGTGAGAATTCTTTAGGATTCAAATTGAATTCGTACGTGGGATTCTACTGGGGAAACCCGATTAGAATCGAATGTACCAGCGTGACGTTTGAGTATAGGGATCTAATGCGATGACCCATTGGATCCCCATCACGAAGTAGGGACAAGTATGGAAATCGAATATTTTACGACAAGTTCTGCAAGGATATATGTACTGTACATTGATAGCTCACGATTATTAAATCCTCCTAATAATTTGACGAGGGTATAAAAATAATTGAACCGCTGTCAAAGCTGGCAATTTATTGGGTTTTAAACTTAATTCCCGCTCTTTTATATTAGATGGCGTAACTAGTATTATTTCTATAGCAGTACCAATAAAACTATACTCTGTTGAAGTATCCGACATGACTTACAATATTCGGTATTCGAGAGAGAATTCACTTGTACACACTTTTTTTTTGTATAGTATCGAAAATGTCCGGTTTTCAACCAACGAAAGAGCATATGTGGGAAGCTTTGCTTTTCTGCTTCAATTTAAGAAAAAGTGCTGCTGAAAGGCATTGCTGGGTTCAAGAAGCTTATGGTGAACATGCTCTATCTGAGACAACGTGCAGAGATTGGTTTAGACGATTCAAAAGTAGCGACTCTGACCTTGAAAACAAAGAACGGGGCCGGGTTGAAATTTCGAACTTTGAATGCTCCGACGATTTAAAATTCCGAATTTTAATGTTTCAAAATTAAAGATGGGGCCGGGTTGAAGTTCCGAACTTTGAATGATCAGAACGCTCAAAACTCCGAAAGAATATTACCCCGAAAGGTCAAAACACCGAAAGAATTTTACACGAAAGACCAAATCTCCAAAAATCTGTACCCCGTCAAAATAGTTCGAAAATTTTTAAAGTTTCAAAATTTTCAATAAATCGACGAATTCTTTCAAGAATTTTTTTCTTGTTAAGAAGTGATTTTGCGTCAATTTTGAAATTTGTCTAGATAATGTTATACGTTTTACATCATTTACAGTCAACTGTGTAGATTGTAAATGATGGCATGATCTTGACATGGTGGCCGGGTTGAAATTCCGAACTTTGAATGCGTCGACGTTTTAAAATTCCTAATTTTAATGTTCCGAAATTACAAGATTCGTCATTTTGACTGTACACAGTTGATTGTAAATGATGTAGAACGTATAACATGGCCTGGAAAAATTTCAAAATTGACGTAAAATAGTTTTAAAAAATTTTGAAATAATTCATCGATTTATTGAAAATTTTGAAATTCTTAAAACTTCCATAGCCGAATTATTTCGACGGTGTTCAGGTCTTGGTCTTTCGTGTAAAATTCATTCGGAGTTTTAATCTTTCGGGACAGTATTCTATCGGAGCTTTGAGCATTCCGATCATTCAAAGTTCGGAATTTCAACCCAACCCTTTTCAGATTTTCGGAGTTTTCGTCTTTCGCGTAAAATTTTTTCGAAGTTTTTATCTTTCGGGGTAGTATTCTTTCGGAGCTTTGAGCGTTCTGATCATTCAACATTCGGAATTTCAATCCGGCCCCCAAAGAATGTTCAGGACAGCCGAAAAAATGTGTAGATGAAGAATTGGAGGTCTTACTCGATGGAGATCGATGTCAGACTATCAAAGAATTTTCTGATATGTTAAGAGGCTATACCAATGTGACACTTTAAAAAAATCGATTTTTTTTGCCTTTTCCGGCAGTTTATACTTTCAAGAGTACCCGAGTCGAAATTTTCGAGCCGCGTTCAACCCACAAAATGAAGGCGAGCAGAAATCGGCGTGAGCGGATTATTGGGTATCTAAAGGAGGGTACAAAGTTTGAAAGTACCATGCGTTAGAACCTCCGATGAACCTCCGGCACGGCAGAAAGTAGAATTTTTGACTCAAAGGAGGTCAGTGAGGTTCACAATTGAACCTACGGAACCTCAGGTCGGCCTACTTCGAGCGCTCGCGCAGAACCTACTTCCCCCCCCCCCCTTCGGCCTACTGTATACTGCTAAACAACAAAATTAATTTATATAGAATCTATTTAAATAAAATAGGTTCTTTCCTTGTCTCACAGCCTACTACGATCATATTTCTTTCAAAGATATTTATATATATTAATAAAGATGAGATTCCAATTAATCTTTATTTGCTTACAATGTACACTGTAAAGCTAAGTGTACTATATGCATAAAATATTTCATAAATCGAAAATAAAATGAACTCCTTAATTGAGAGCTTTACCACAATGATTTTTCATCGCAATTCGTCATTCCCTGGCCTTTAGAAATAATTTTTTTCGAAGAAAATATTTGCCCTATATGCGCCTTGAACCTAGTCCTACCTATTCATAGCTACGCTCCGCTGCCCCTATGCTACCGAGTGCTTACAACATTTTGGTCGCTGATATGGCATAAGAGACCAAATGAATACCTCTAACTATTTGTTGTATCACATAAGCTATATGAATTAGTTAATATGATTGTGATAATTAGAGAGTTTCATCGAACAACATGCTATAGATTTTTCAAACAAACACACATATACATATACATATATATAAAATTCCTCTCTCTCCACCTTCTCTGCCCCTCGCCCCTTTTATATGAGTGTTGCAATAAAGATGGACCATTAGTTCAATCAAATAGAAAAATGGTTAACTCTAAGAAAATTCTATTTAAGGTAAATAAAAAAAATAACTAGATCCATTCAGTGAACTTAACTAAATTGTTTTTTTGAACAGATGAAGATGTTGAACTGATGAAACCGAATCACATATTTATTAGGATCAAATAAAATATGTATTTATTGGACGATATTAAATAGATTCATTTTCTATAAATAAACATTTTTGAAATCAATTATTTTAATAATGGAATGCAATAGGAAAAATTTGGTTCTATGAAAAATCTAGTTAATTAAAATAAAGAATAAACAAATAGACGCGGTTAGTTAATATCATAATTATTTAGCGGAAAAAAATAAAAACATGCTTCATACATACACGTGGAAATATTTTTTAAATTTTCAACGTGCTAAAAATGAAAACAAAGAAAAATCAAACATTTTATTTAAAATCGACGGTAATCGGCCGTCGCCATTTATCAGCTCATTATTGAATAAACAAAAAAAAAAACAAATCGAACAAAAACAAAAAGAAAAACTCGAATGAGGTTGAATTCTAAATCGACAATTTCAATCCTTTAAAACATGAAATAGACTATAATTAACACCCTAACGTTCCATATAGATATCAACATTATATGTTATTTAGATCTACACTGCCAGCCAAAAGTTTTCGGACACTCCACATAATCGCAAAACTTTTGAGCGCAGGATAATTGCCAAATAATGTTAGAGTAATATAATTCATTTCATTTATTATTTCACGGACATACTATAAACATCTATATAATTAAGTAATTATACAGAGCTTTATAGTATCTTCGTAAACTAATTATTATTCTACCACAAGTTTGCAATGATCCAAAGTGATATTAAGTTTTGCAGTTATCTGAAGCGTCTGCATACTTTTGACTGGTGGTGTATATTAGAATATATTAATATAACCACATATTTCGAGTATAATATATATATATATATATATATATATATATATATATATATATAGTATTATATAATATATACCGTCGCTTGAAAGTTTGGATACACCAGTCGATATTTCTTGCTGCACGAACATAGCTTCGTAAAAAAAAGATAACCAAATTTACCGAACAGCGTTTTGACGGGAATAAATTCAGCTTTATATTGCTTTTCTGAAATATTTTTTAATAATTTTCTTTTCGACCCAGTACGCACTTTTATACGTGACGGATTTTCGGCTTTTTTTCGACCATCGAGAATTGGGCGCATGACTTATGCAAAAAAAAAATTGTTACGTTTGTCCATGATAAACTTGAACGGGGTAGCAAGAACTCCATTTGCGTTTTTATAAAGTTTTGTACGATTTTTTTCGCAATGTTATTTCATTTTTTGCTAAAAAAGACTAATTCTAGATAATGCAATGTAACTCAAGAACTAGAGGGTTTAAGAAGAAATGTCAAGGACGAAAAACGTCGCGTAAGCTTATACTGGATAGACTGGCATTTTTTAAGAATTTTCCTGTGAGATTTTTTCTGACAGGAAAACGCCCATTAATCCGATAGAATTGGAGTAAGACTGTATATACAAGCATTCTTTTATGAATTGCCTATAAAATAATAATAAATCGATATTGAAAAAATTTGATTATTTTCGCATATTAATATTGCATTAATAATTTGATAAGGGGACGATGTATTTTTATTAATTTCGTATTATTTTCGTCATCGAACGGGTTACCGATCAGGCCACAATGGAATGATGATGGAGGAGATATCGAATTTGGGCCGAAAGCAGGTTAAGTGGGGTCGAGGCAACAGTTTGAGATTGAAAGCAGGTTAAGGAGGCCTGTGCTCTGCACGTTTCACTGAAACAGGGGTCGAGAGAAGGTTTGGGAGGTCTAGCACAGGCTACCCTGGACCAAGAGGAGGTCTCTTCATGGCACTGAACTCGACAAATGAGGTTTCGTAGGTTCAACGGAGGCTGGCGGCTTATGTATTACAAAAGAAATAGGTCCTGCGAGGGTTCAGAGGAGGCTAAAAATTTCGACTCGGGTATCCTGTAAAAATTTCAAGGCCGTATCTCTAATCATTTTATCTTCCAAAAATCGATAGTTAAATCTTCAAACGCGTTTTTCTCGAAATGAGATTTTGTAAATTTGCTGACATTGTAACTCAAAGAGCAATTATCCGATTGACTTGAAATTTGAACTGAGTACTCTTAAATATGTTTACTCTACAATGACGAATATTTTTCATTGGATGAAAATTGACGATTTGGCATTGAAAAAAAACGACCATTTTATAGGCAAGAAAGCAGACTTTTTTCATAACTACGCCATTTTGTTAGATTTTGATATTTTTCGAAAATCCTACGTCATTGTACAGGAAATACCTTCCAATTTAACGAAATTATTTCCTTTTTCGGTTTCAGCTACTCAATCGGCCGGAATCACGTCAGCAGTGGAGAAACCTTTTTTGCTCCTCCGAAGGCAGCGCGTAAATCGCTTGGATCTCAATATTTTTCTATAAAAAAATATGTAATATAGATCAAATATAGCCAAATATATTCTTAATTTTCCGAAACATTTAATTGAGTACTTTTCTTCCAAAAAATTCCCGAAAATGATCCAAATTTTCCGCGTTTACACTGGTATAGCCCCTTAAACGACGCTGTAATGGCTGTTAGCGAACATGACAAAACCTTGGACTGATGTAAAAAATGGGACATTGGTTACCGCATAAAAAAACAGCGGGAATTAAGTTTAAATAGTCGCTATAGAAATCGGTTTTCGACATCGTTTTCGACGTTGCGCGCCACTCATATAAATTCGTTATCAAAGCTGTAGCCATCCAGTAGACGCGGGACTGGAATAATAATCGAACAATACGTCTCCCGGAGTCGACAGAAGTTTCTATCCTTTGCAGACAGACGTCCAAACGGTGCCTTCTTTATCACTGACAATGAGTTTACGCTGAGTTCCCTCGCTGATACCGGCTGAGATAAGTAAATTCATTTCGGTCGGTCGGTACCTTTCATTCTCTCTTCTCTCCCGGCGTAGTCGTCGCTCAGACGTGGTTTAAGTGAAATCCCCTCAAACGATACCCCTCGCTCCTTTTTTTTTTCCTTACGTTGATTCGTCACCTCCTTTCGAAGCCCGGTGTCTGGCGTCCGCCAAGGGACCGAGAAGGGCTTTCGCAGATAATTATCCGGGTATTACGAGCGCTAATTGCTAGCTTCGTTGTCTCCGCTGTCTTCGGTCAAATATTCATTTCACCGTCAGTTTGCTCGTCGTTACCGGGGCTTGTCAGGCTCCGGTTCTACTCGGCCCCCTTCAATCTCACTCAATGGAATTATACCGCAACAATTAACGGGGTATCCCTCTCTGAAAGCCCAATTTGAAGGGTCAGAATGATGCATTTTTTTTCTAGAAACACATTGGTTGGAATAAATTAATTTTTTCTCAGCATGCTGTACACATATTTGTGGTTACAATGTAATTTTGTTCGGAAGAAAATCTTTCAAGTTGTTCGTGGTGCTGCAGTTGGCGTTGCAGTCCTCCAGCGGCGAGGCCCGAAACGGCGGGATCTCTATCAGGCTCAAATGCAATCTGAAACGAAAACAAAAAATGTTTTCTTCAAATATATCCAACTGGCTATAGGTTAACGATCCACTTTTCGAAATTTCGAAAAATACGAAAAATTACAGCTTCTCCAAAGAAAACCTCATTTTTTTCTTGAAAAACAGCATGCTGAGGACATTGTTATTAACAAATGGTTCATCCAATTAAAATATGCGATCGTGAACCAAAAATGACTACTGTTTGAACGCTAATTGTGCAAATTCAAGTTAATAGTGTGAAAGTTACTCAAGATATCAATCCCGCCGTGTCAAGATATGTCGTTTCGAGATAATCGCGTTCAAAGTCGACGGATCGCGGTAAACCCGAGGCACAATGTTTCACTAAAGAAGGTGTAACTTCGTCAATTTTTAGAATTTCAGGGTCCGGTTGGTCTTAAAATATTGTTGAAAGGTCACACTATAATAATATGCAAAAAAGCGATTTTTTGAAGTTTCCAGGGAGGGATACCCCCTTAAGCAGCTACCATTATTACACGGACGGGAAAAAGTCCGCCAACGGTACTCGGAGCATTTTTAAAGTGGGGGATAAAAGACGTTTTGCACTGCGGTGCCAAGATGGTCCGTTCCGATACTTGGATGGGTGACCCGCTCAGCGACTCGTATTTGGAATTTCCGGCTGGAGGCAGTTGTAGCGAGTTCCCAATGGAGACGCAGTTGAAACTTCGTAAAGCGCAGACTGTATATCGGTACAGGTTTTCCCCAGTTTCCCTGTGCCCTCATGTGGGTACGATACTGCCGTGCATTGGGGAAGGTCGGCTGTGGGCGGCTGCCTTTCACGAAATGGATGCAACTAAGTAACGAGGACGGGTTAAGAGACCAGTCCAGCGTAACATTTTTTGAAAATCGTTTTTTTTTTACATTGTCCAACAATATGGACTTTTTTGGTCGCAACAAAAAATATGGACTTTTTTGGTCGCGACCAAAAATATGGACTTTTTTGGTCGCGACCAAGAATATGGACTTTTTTGGTCACAACCAAAAAATATGGAAATTTTGGTCGCAACCAAATATATGGAAATTTTGATCGCGAAATTTGAATTATTCCGGCCGCTACAGCCTTTCTCAGAAAAAGGGATTCGACCAGCTGTGTGAGACCGGGCGTGGACGGTGCGCGTTTTTCTCGGAAAGTCGTTTTTGAAAACGGTGGAAGATTTTGAACGAAAAGTTTTCAAGCTATCCACCGCAAATTTGGCCACATAATTCTTCACGTCATTCTTCAACGTCGTACGGAAGGGTTTGTTTTTTATTTGAAAATTTCACATAAAAAAAAAATTAAAAACTGTCGACAAAAGACCCTATTTGAGACATAATTTTGAAAAGGCAAGTATCTTGTCAATTTTCATCTAAAAAAAATCCTCCATACGTCTCTCCAGTTTTTCATACTGATTAATAATCTTTTCGTTGTGCTACGAAAAATTGAAAAAAAAAATCCTCCCGTCATTACCTCGAGTAACATCTTCTTTAACAAATGCATTTTGATTTTTTTGTTTCAAATGATTCTGTTGCGAGTTATGGTGCACACCGCAAACCAACTTTTTTTCGAGGCGCCTCCGGGGTTTAATTTTAACTCGCTCAATTTTGAATATTTTGCAATGCAAATTTAGGAGAATGTTGTTCAAATGTTCCTTTATTATATGTAAATTTTTCAATAAACGAACACTATTCGTTACGCCAAAAAAAATCTTAAAAACATGCCTTTTTTCGCCGAATTAACTTTACCCCGCCGTTAAAGAATATTTTTGTGTACACATCAATTCATTTGAGTAGATGAAAAAAAATCAGACTGATTATCGAATTAAAAAAAATCATGAAATTCAGCCTTTTTCAAGCCGGTCACACTGGAATGTTCCCTTAAAAGTGAAAGGGACGGGATCGTAAAAGATCGTTGATTGAGAAAAAGTTTTCATGCCGCAAGTTTTATTATGATTAAAATGGAATTACTTCTCGAATATAATTTCCATATTTCTCGGGATTGTTACGTCTGGAGGTAAAAGAAACGCGAATGGCTCGTCGCTCTCTTATTGATCCTAAGATTGTTCGTTGATTACATTTCGGATTACGCTCGAAATGATTGTTCCAGGCGTGTAATTGTACGGAGGCTACAATTTGCGAAATTGCCGAAAGCGCGGCTTTCGCCGATTCCCGAAAGTTCTCGCTATCGTTACGACAATCGGGCACGCACGAGAATTCGAATGCCGCAAGTGCGTGCGGATAATCGTCGTACACAGAGACGCGAGTGTATCGGGCCCACCGCGGTGTCCGTTTGTGCTTTTCATGACGTCCGATTCCCGACCATCCGGCTTATACGCCAGTAATAATCTCAACGATTCTACGTAGTGGCTTAATACCGGTGTGCAACGGTGGGTCTATACTTTTGCACCCTGTTCGCCGATGAACTATGAGATTTGTTGGCTCATGGGACGCGCGTTACCTCTCCACCAGACTCGGAGTTTTGATTTCTGCAATTTCCTTCACACGCGAAAGTTTTAATCCTCCGGGTAGGAAAATTGCTGGGAACTCCCATCCGCGGGCACCACAAGAAGATGGCGCTTCTGCCAAATCACTGTTTGAGCAAACGAGAAAATTTCTCCCGAGCTTATAACGCGGGGTGGTTCGCCTACTCAGCTGGAGAACTTGTCCAGAGTGGATAGCATCCTACTTCTCGGGAAACAAGAAATCCTATTGGCATGTACACTTCCGGGAAAGTGTGCGGACACACTTTTCGCAATTTTCCGAATAAAAGCTGTCGTAAAAATAAACGTTCTCAACTATATTTTGCTTCAATCAAACTCTAATTTCTTTAATTTTTCCTCATCCAATTTTTCTTTCCAATTATTTTATCCAATTTTTTCAATTATCCAATTTTGCTCATCCAATTCGTTTTTCAAAAAAAAAAACCACATTATCCGAAGCTGAATAAAAATTGCGGATAACACTCAGAAATGAATTTTTTTAGAGACAGACTGGGGGGTGAATCTTACTCCTTTGGATTCCCTCTGACAAGGACAGGTCGCGAGGCCGAACTCTCCGATTTCGACGCAATTTGGCATGTTTGTAGAATGGGTGAAAATAGGCGACACGTATTTTTTTATATCTGCGAAACTCGATTTTTAAGGAGTGAAACGAACCCTCCAAAATAGGGGTGTTTTTTGGTTTTTGTCGTTAACGTCTTAACGGTACGAGATTTAAAAAACATCAAATTGCAACAACGCTTGTTTTTCCGTCGACTGTACATTAGAGATGAGAACGATGCAGATAGCAACAAATTTCATACGAAAAACACCCCTACTTTCGAGGGGGCGTTTCACCCCTTAAAAATCGGGTTCTGCAGATATGAAAAAATACGTGTTGTCTATTTTTACCCATTCTACAAATATGCCAAATTTCATTGAAATCGGAGAGTTCGACCTCGCGACCTTGTGAGAAGAAATTTCAGTCGCCATTTTACAAAAAGGTTCAGGTCAGCTAGCGAGAGTGGGAAAAACGAGAAAAAAAACAACCATATTTCAGACCACCTAGTGGGTAGAAAAAGTAGTAGGAAATGAGGAAAAAAACATAATGGAACTCATTTTTTGTTTTACTTTTAAGTGGTACTTTCGACATTACTTTGAGCCTTTTTTGACCGACACTTTAACGTTTCGTTCCAATAAAACGTGTCCAAAGAACACCTATATTTTTCGACTGCCGTGTAGGTAGGGAGAGAGTAGGAAAATTCCAACTTCAGTATAAAAATTAATACCGTACACTTAATGCTGTAATTAATTTAAATTCTACACTTCTACAATTGTCTTTCAACCTTCTTTTTCAAGGCTTGGATATTTGTCCCTGCACTTCTGAAATGAACCGGGAACGCTTTATTGTTTTATTGTTCCAGATTTTTCCCTCGATTTCTTTGGCCGCGCTGACGGGCAAGAAAACACGACACCTGATGTCCCCTTGTTCGTTACTTGGTAAAAATAACTTTGTAAGCCTGCATTCTTGTCATTTTAATTGTGGCTCTGCCTTTTTTCACTCTCTTTCACCCCGTTGAGATTTCCTTTCTTTCCATGGTATTAATTCCTGGTAGACCAAACCGAGGGTGCGAGAGAGAGACAGAGAGAGAGAAGGAGGAAGTGAAAGATAGCAAAAGAGCAGAAGCCGCACAATTTTAATATAATTTCGAAAATAATCATTTTAAATTTCAGATATATATATATATATATATATATATATATATATACAGATATATATATACAGATATATATATACAGATATATATATACAGATATATATATATATATATATATATATATATATTGTGACGGAAAATTCCAGCTACACCCTTCGCGTCACAAAAGGTCGTCGCGCCTCCGCCCGGCGATTTTTCCCGAGGCGCCAGCCGCGTTAGCGGCTCGCCGAGCGGTAGGGCGAGACGACCGATTTGTCCGACTGGCTCAGCTCTTCATAAGGTAGAGTGGCGGGGTCAGGGGCCAACACTTATGCAACACAACAAAATAAATAAATAAATACTTGCAAACACTTCTAGAGAGAGAATCACACTGTATTCACTCCGAGACGTTCCTCTGCGGATGATTCTATATAAAATTTATATAAGGCCGCCGGCCGGCCTATCTCTTTTCTCTCTCTCTCACCTTTTTCGACGGGATAACAATAATAACCTACACTAAAATTACACAAAGGACCAGCCACGTTCCTCCCTGCACCGCGACCCGAACCGATGCACACGCGAATGACGGAGACATTGCCTTAACTCGACGGTAAAACTTTCCCTTTACGCCGGGGGCGGCCGCACTGCACAGACCGACTTAATTATTCCCCAACAAATCATTTTACTCGTCGACCGTCTCGCTCGGATTTCCGTGGTCAAGTCCCTTTCCCGCGAGCGAGACGGTCGACTCGAGGGCTCCGTCTCAGCCGCTTACCCCTCCTCTCCGTCATTCGCGTCGGCCGTTACCGCGCCAAAATTCAATATTCGGACTTATTAAAATGACGATGACGGGTACGACGACGGGTACGATGACCGGTACGATGACGGTGGTGATGACGGGCACGATGACGGTGGTGAAGACGGCGTCGATGACGGTGGTGAAGATCTAGACTAGATCTAGATCTAGATCTAGCCTGCTCCCGTCAATCCCACCCAACGCATCAAGTGCCGAGCGATTCGGGCCCACGACGTTTCTGCGACGTGTCAAGGTCGGTGGACGCGCCGTTACCGACTGAAGGGGACCGGGGACCAGCCGGCCACCGTAGGTTCGGTTATAATACGCAATACGTTCGAGCCAGAGATGGTCCCGGCGTCTTTGGTTGCCTGACGCTGCGAGTCGTCGAAGTAGACGGGTACGGTGATGACGGCGTTGGTCTAGTTCTGACCGAGATACGCTTCGACCTTTGGCTGACCACTGTCGTCCACGCTTCACTCCGCCGGTCGTGGTGGAGAAGCGTTCCAGAACGTGGGCCGAGGAGAACCGTCTCGAACTCTCGAGCGAGGGCAAGATCGACGGGGCCGCTGCGGTGAGAAGGATCTCGATATTTCCGAGACGACCGCCACTTCCCGCGCGCCATCGTACCATATCGCACAAACGAATAATAAAAAAAAGAATATAATTAATAA
This sequence comes from Ophion obscuratus, assembly GCA_964007375.1. Lineage (NCBI taxonomy): Eukaryota > Metazoa > Arthropoda > Insecta > Hymenoptera > Ichneumonidae > Ophion > Ophion obscuratus. Next base: position 43,109,420 of record OZ023318.1, read on the forward strand.
ATAAAAGAACAAATATATCAAGGGACAACAAGATAAATAAATAGTAAACGATAACGGTACGCTCGGGCTCCCATACGAGGATGAAATCCGAGCGAGAGGGTCGCCTTAAGGTGACTTTGGGGCTCGTCAATTTTTCCACGTGACAACACCCCCACCCTACATTTTGGCCGTCCCGGCCAGCGGAACTCGGCCACAGACCCTCGGCGTGTTTAATTAAAAAAAAGAAAAATGAAATAAATTAATGGCGACAGCCTCCATTGTAGCAGATCCATAATACTTGTTGACTAGAAATTTAGGTACGTCTATTTTTGCAATCGGGGAACGGTTCAGGTTTTAGTGCATGGGGGGGTTTACCTACGCCCCACGACATTCAAAACAAGCACTCCACCCAAAATTGACAAATAAATAAATCAAATAAATCACCACCCGAAACAATAAACTAAAAGTCGACACGTAAACAATTCTAGAAACGACATACGGGGAAAACCTACACGTAATCGAGTCAAGAACGACGGACGGAAATTGAAAAATTGAGCGGTTCTGGGTATGGCCACTTGAGGGGTCACCCACGCCCAAGGACACCCAGAACAAACACTCAACCAACAAAGACAAAAACCAATAAATAAATGCCCAACACGAAACCAAACAGATAGCTATCCCCAAAAATAAATATCGCGAAACCAACACAAAAACAAATGAATGGCCAAACATATAAATAACCAAATCGCGAAACACATACACAATAAATAATCCCATTGACGAATAAATAAATAGGACGAAAACAGTACCCGATACGTAACGATCCACGAAACAAAAGACGGGGAAAACCAACGCGTAATCGAATCGTGAAACGAACAACGGAAGTCAAATAAATTAAAAATGTCAAATAAATAAACCATCAACGAGTCACAAATAAATAATAGAATAGAACGAGGATATAACAAGACACAATACCGATAAACAAACTATTCACAAAACGAACTACGGGGAGAACCAACGCGTAGACGATTTACGAAACGTAAGAACAAGAACAATAAGGAAGGCACAAACTCTAAATTACTGAATAAATAAATAAATAAATAAATTGTCACGGTCATAATAAATAAATAAGTATCGACGAGCCCCGAGGCTACTGCCAAGGAGGAACCTCGCCGACGCGGAACGGGTCTGTTTGGACCCATTTAGCGCCTGGCGGTCCTCGAAATGACTGCGGCATACTATCAGACAGCTTCGTCGACATTCGGCCATATGGGAGAGATGAGTGCCCTAGTCGACCCCCACCCTTGACGATGCCTCATTTTGAAATTCCCCAATAAGTGATTGCATCAAAAAAAAAAATTTAAATAGACAAATTATCGAATAAATAAATCAATCGTCAAAGTCGTCCAATTGTAAAATAACTGAGTTGAGAGTCAATATATAAAACGTCAAGTCAAACAAAAATAAAAATAAAAATAAAAATAATAAAATGAAATTAATCAGAGTATTCCGTCAATAATTAAAATGGTAAACCAAAAAAAAATGTAAATAAAAAAAATTAAAAAAGATATTCAATGATAAAAATAAAATAGGTCGTCGAAATTAATAAATTATCAAACGGTAAAAATGGACAAGGTAAGTGGCGAACTACCGTTGATTGTCCATAAGTAAAATACCCGTCAAATAAAATAATAGATCAAGATCGACGTTAAATAAATAAAGTAATAAATTAAAAGTAACTAAAATTGGCGTCAAATAAGTAAAAGGTAAAAAGATTAAATTGTAGAAGGAAAAAAAAACAAACAAACGAACAGCTAAAATTGATAAAATAAAACAATCAAGTTGTAAAAGGACTTGAAAGAAAAATAAGTGAATAAAATAAATTAAAAAAAAAGACAGTAAACTAAATAAAATGAATACTTAAAATCAATTGATAAAATACTCTGATCACAGAAAGTAGAAATTAAAAAAAAATGAAATTGAATGTCAGACGTCAATAAAAATAAATGTTTAAAACAACAATAAATAAATCATAACAGTAAAGTAGAGTAAAGGATAAAATAAAATAAAGTAAAATAAATGAAAAAATGCTAAAAAATCCGAAATCAATTGACTAAAATGAATAGGTTGGAGGAAAAAAAAAAGAAAACGTAAAATTCAATAAATAGTGAAATAAATAAGAAGACAAAAATAAATAATCAATAAACCAGTCAATAAATCTGTCACGTAACGTCAATAAATAAACAAATCGAAAAAGGAAAAAAAATAAAGGAAATATTAAATAAACAAATAAATCAACAATTCAAATAAATACTTAACAATCAGGCTTTCACTTCCTTCCGATGAGACACCCGTTATATGCCGAGACTTCCAATCTTTCGAATCAAACTCCGTCTATAATATCGTCGAAATTTTATTTCGACGAATATCACGGAAAATCTCGCAGGTCTCTAATCCGTCCAAGGCCGTGATCGACTCAGCTGTCCGAACAATAGCCGCTCGGACTACAATAGCGGCGAGCTCTACGCGGTTGACCAAGGGCATCGAAAAAAAAGGACGCGCGCTCGGTGTCGAACGGCTCGTCGATTAAACCCGCGACTATTAATTCCAAATTAATTTTCCCACACCAAATAAATTTTTCCCGACACCACAAATATTATATGATAAAACATCCCGATCACCGACACAAAAAAACACACACACACAGGTCCGTCGAGAGAAAAGAGATACTAATTATATGATTTTAATTTTTTTTTGTTTATTTTTTTTATTTAATTTTTTTTTTTATTTTTGACGAATCTTATTTGAAATTGTTGCCCGGCCCCACGTTGGGCGCCAAATTTGTGACGGAAAATTCCAGCTACACCCTTCGCGTCACAAAAGGTCGTCGCGCCTCCGCCCGGCGATTTTTCCCGAGGCGCCAGCCGCGTTAGCGGCTCGCCGAGCGGTAGGGCGAGACGACCGATTTGTCCGACTGGCTCAGCTCTTCATAAGGTAGAGTGGCGGGGTCAGGGGCCAACACTTATGCAACACAACAAAATAAATAAATAAATACTTGCAAACACTTCTAGAGAGAGAATCACACTGTATTCACTCCGAGACGTTCCTCTGCGGATGATTCTATATAAAATTTATATAAGGCCGCCGGCCGGCCTATCTCTTTTCTCTCTCTCACCTTTTTCGACGGGATAACAATAATAACCTACACTAAAATTACACAAAGGACCAGCCACGTTCCTCCCTGCACCGCGACCCGAACCGATGCACACGCGAATGACGGAGACATTGCCTTAACTCGACGGTAAAACTTTCCCTTTACGCCGGGGGCGGCCGCACTGCACAGACCGACTTAATTATTCCCCAACAAATCATTTTACTCGTCGACCGTCTCGCTCGGATTTCCGTGGTCAAGTCCCTTTCCCGCGAGCGAGACGGTCGACTCGAGGGCTCCGTCTCAGCCGCTTACCCCTCCTCTCCGTCATTCGCGTCGGCCGTTACCGCGCCAAAATTCAATATTCGGACTTATTAAAATGACGATGACGGGTACGACGACGGGTACGATGACCGGTACGATGACGGTGGTGATGACGGGCACGATGACGGTGGTGAAGACGGCGTCGATGACGGTGGTGAAGATCTAGACTAGATCTAGATCTAGATCTAGCCTGCTCCCGTCAATCCCACCCAACGCATCAAGTGCCGAGCGATTCGGGCCCACGACGTTTCTGCGACGTGTCAAGGTCGGTGGACGCGCCGTTACCGACTGAAGGGGACCGGGGACCAGCCGGCCACCGTAGGTTCGGTTATAATACGCAATACGTTCGAGCCAGAGATGGTCCCGGCGTCTTTGGTTGCCTGACGCTGCGAGTCGTCGAAGTAGACGGGTACGGTGATGACGGCGTTGGTCTAGTTCTGACCGAGATACGCTTCGACCTTTGGCTGACCACTGTCGTCCACGCTTCACTCCGCCGGTCGTGGTGGAGAAGCGTTCCAGAACGTGGGCCGAGGAGAACCGTCTCGAACTCTCGAGCGAGGGCAAGATCGACGGGGCCGCTGCGGTGAGAAGGATCTCGATATTTCCGAGACGACCGCCACTTCCCGCGCGCCATCGTACCATATCGCACAAACGAATAATAAAAAAAAGAATATAATTAATAAATAAAAGAACAAATATATCAAGGGACAACAAGATAAATAAATAGTAAACGATAACGGTACGCTCGGGCTCCCATACGAGGATGAAATCCGAGCGAGAGGGTCGCCTTAAGGTGACTTTGGGGCTCGTCAATTTTTCCACGTGACAATATATATATATATATATATATATATATATATATATATATTCAGAGAGAGAGAGAGAGAGAGAGAGAGAGAGAGAGAGAGAGACGCTGATAGACCATTGAGGAATAGAGGAGCAAAGACAACCCCTAGCTTCGGCACCTTTGATTCTTACGTGATATACGAATTGAACAACGGCGCATTCAGGTCAAAGAGGCTGAGACGAGAATGCCCTGGGGTTGTGCGAGAAACGAGAAACGGCATCCGCTAGAAAAGTCAGAAGGGAGAGAGAACGAGAGAGAGAGAGAGAGAGAGAGAACTTGTCGGAGGATCCAACATAGATTGCGACCTAAGCTTCACTCTCCTTTGTTTCTGTTTGATGTCGAGTTCACGGCATCCCAGATAGGAGGCGACGGATAGATAGATAGACAGAGAGAGAGAGAGAGGGAGAGAGAGAGAAAGAGAGAGAGAGAGAGAGAGAGAGAGAGAGAGAGAGAGAGAAAGAGAGAGGTAGGGTGGAAGCAAAGCGTTTGATTAAATGTCACTTCTAGGAGAGTTCATTGTTCCCCAGGTATGTGTATACACGCTTCAAGTTTTTCTTCTCATCAGGAGCTTGTAAAAGGCAGCACGGCTTGCAAATAATACATTTTGAATGCCACCCTCGGTGGTCGCTTTATTAGCTCCGTAGAAAAGGATGAAACCAGCTTCGCGAAAGGTGCAAAACAATAGTTTAATTAGAGGAGTGCTCGCTTAAAAAAATCTGCTGGTACGCAGAGCATCCGTGGAGAAATGTGTTGGGAGGTTCCCAGATCCTACCACATTCTAATAAGGATTTGATTGGGACACCGCCTATAGGGAGTCCTCATTGGGATCCAATTGGATTCTGTATTGTTCCCCGATGAACGCCGTTTCAGAATTATCACCACGTTCTATTCGAAAATATGCGAAAAGTCACGAGAAAAACTTGGCGTTTTGAAACACAACCTCCATACGTCGTTATATCAAAGTGCAGTAAAATGCATAAACGATCATTACAGTGGATTTTCAGTGATGTGCTTCGAATCCATTTTTAAGATTCTAAGTGATTTATACTTTTTTACGATAAGATTTACATTTTTTTAAGAAAACATTTATACTTTGTTAAGATAAGAATTATGCTTTTTCAAGATCCACTCATTTTGGGTATCTAAATATTTTGTTCGGAAAATTCGACGTGGAGCATGCGATGGGATTCATCAAGAATCGTATCGGATTATGTACGGTAATGTGAGAATTCTCCAGGATTCAAATTGGATTCGTACATTGGAGTCCAATGAGGAATTCCGATCAGAATCGAAAGATGCGAAATCCAATTGGATCCCAACGACAATTTCTGCATCGGCGTTTGCGATTTTGTTATTTGGTATTCCCACCGAGAACTTATGGGATTTCGCAAAGAAACATATCCTTTTGCGACTGCGTGCAACACATCTGTTGAAGAGTACCAAGATGCGCTCACATCTCCACAGGAATTTATTCGGGACGCCGCACATAGGGAGTCTTCATTGGGATTCAATGCGATGACCCATTGGATCCCTATCAGGAAGTAGGAACGCGTATGGAAATCCAATTGAATCCCTAAGATCATTTCTGCACGGGCATCTGTATGGCCAGAAAGCCAGTTCGTTCACTGAGAAAAAAAAAATCAAAAAAATATATTGGTTGATTCAAATAAATGCCTGAACACGGAGTGCAACCGATATATGAGATTGTTACAATACTATAAAATATTGGAAAATATGATTGATTCAAACAACATATTATTGTATTTGAAAATCTTTTCTGTTCTCTGAATATCTACATCATCATTCAAATGAAAATATATTCTATTGAAATCATTCTATATACAATCCGTAGATGTATGGATGAAATAATTAAGGGGCCAGTCCACTTTGGAGCCACAAAAAGGCTATTCTCGCGATTTTTTTTTACGATTTTATAAAACATATGAATTTAAAAGTTGGGCTTGATAAATAAAGTCTTGAAATACATTAAAAAAAAAATATTTCATTTTTATTCATTTTTAAATACAAAAACTATACTTTAACGTAAAGCCTCAAAAATAGGTGGGCTAGGTAGCACCATCACAACTCGGCGACGGCTTGTCTGAAACCAAAAAATCAAAATCCATTAGATTCAGTGTCGCACCAGCTACAAAATGACCCTCGGATATAAAGATTTATCGAAAAATAAAAAAATGGCAGATGAAAAACGAAAAAAGTATTAAAAAACGCGTTTTTTCGCAGTTTTTCGCAAAAAAACAAGAGTTAAAATCAAAATTTTAAATCCATTGAGAGTCATCTTGCTGTGAATTATGTTTACAATATGTGGTTCAAATTTCAAGAGAATCGGTTTATTAGTTTTGGAGATACGATGGAGCTAGATTTTGAAAACGTTGTTTCGAGAAAAACGCGTTTGAAGTTTATGATATGAAAAACTCTTACCTAAACTCAATCCGCAATTCCTGCACCGTACAAAATCCCTTCTGATTGCTCATCATCGTCGATTTCTACAAGACTTGCTTGCGTTCGATTTTTTGAAATTTTCAAAATGGACTGGCCCCTTAAGCCGTTGTTACAACATTTTTTATTTCGCACAAAAATATAATCAATAGAATGAATTATTTCTTAACTACATCGAAACGAATGTGCCATGAGACGTAAGTTTTTCAATTTGTTTTGAATCTTAAATAAAAAGTGAGCATTAGAATGATCATCCACGATAATAGTGGAGAGAATATCAGATATTCAACTGATAAGAACAGATACCACACTTTGATCTTAGCCACAGGCCAAGAAGCGATGCTCTAGAGTTTCTCCGGCGTTTAAGTAGATTTTTGGTTCGAGCTACGCTTACGAGAAACGAGCGCGCGTGCGGCTTCTAGCGGTTACTCCGAGAACTACGAGTTTCCTCACATCTATCATTTCGGTGGCGCTCGGCCATGACATGATTGCACGTTTTCAATCAAATGTGCAAGAAACAAATTTTATTTTCGCATAATGTTTTAACCAATTCAGACATTTGCTTAACATTTTTCAATAAAAATAAAATATTAATATTTTGACGAATACTTGAAAATCAATATCGGATATGGTGGAAAAAAATAAAATAACATATTTACTCAATAGAAATTTTATCTGAATCAAACGAGCGAAATTCAATTTTTCTTCTGTACTCGAATCAACAATATTCATGTTATGAATTGAAACGCTTCTTTGTTCGTTGCAGAAAATGTATTCAAATCTATATAATTTGTTCGCGATAATTTTTTAGATATTTTCAATAATATATTGTTCTCAGCTAACAATATATCTTGTGAATGAAAAAAAATACTTTTAATTTTATCATGTTATTAAAGTCAATAGTATTTTGTTTGGACTAATAAATCCGATTATTTACACCAACAATTTTACAATTGAATCAACGAAATTCCATTCAATAACACCAATGATTTTTTGTTCTCAGTGTTCATCATTCCACTATACTTTTGTCGTCCACCGGCGTCAGTGTTCCGTTGCTGAGGCAAAGTAAAAGCATCAAATACGTCGTCGTATTGCGCTACGGATCGCGAACCGATTCCAAAGTGCCCAGGGGTTCTTTACCATTGGGCGCGGCCGTTGGTGTTGGATACGCGGCAGATCGCGGCGCCCTTCGCACAGCGAGCACCCGGGCTCAAGGTGCTCGTACAAGGAAGCTGACTGAGGCTTACAAGATTGCGGTAAACAAGCGGCGCAATTTCCGGTTGCGATGAAAGGAAAACGCCGGAAGAAAGTTTGTCTCGAGTGCGCCTCGAGTCCGAAGTTCACGTCGAAACGTTCGCCAAACTCGAAGGGTTTTCAGGATGTACTTTTCCCTTTTCTTTTGATTCACGATGTTCCTTCGTATGCGAGATTTTACAGGCGAATCGCATTGACGTTTTACCTCAAACGATGTCACCAGTTTCTCCTTCGATGCTCGCCTTGGGTACGACGAGGAGAGGCAAGCCATTATCGTGTGGGGTCAGAGGATCTTTTTGCAGTGTCCAATGAGAAAAGGCTTGAGCCAGGTAGCAGAAGTCTCTCCACCTCTCGAGTCCCAAAACGCTCCAACACGGGAACTTGGCGAACTCCGTGTCGCAATAAACAAATGAGTTCAGGCCTGCTTGGAACGCTGGGGTGGAAGAGATGGAGTTCGAAAGATGCGTCTCATCGGATCGCTCTCGCTTATACGAGCTACGAAGCACTCTCGGTTATTGGACCAGCGATGCCATAATCTTAGCCGAGTGGTATCTGACACGCCGTGTACGGTAACAGCGATGATAATAACGATGATGACCATAACAGTAAAATGGGGACGGAAAGCTCTGGGGGGCTGAAATCCCTGGCATCTCGAGTTGCGATCGCACCAGAAGTTCCTTCGAAACTTCGAATTCTCGCTATGACTGAGATTCGAGTATGAGACTTCCCTTTGACTTCCGCCAATCGCTGCTCGTTATTGTTGCCCGACTAAGGGGCTATACCAATGTGAACGCTGAAAAGTTGGGTGATTTTCGGGAATTTTTTTGAAGAAAAGTACTCAATTAAATGTTTCGGAAAATTAAGAATATATTTGGCTATATTTGACCTATATTACATAATTTTTTCATTGAAAAATATTGACATCCAAGCGACTTATGCGCTACCGTCGGAGGCGCCAAAAAAAAGTTCCTCCACTGCTGACATGATTCCGGCCGATTGAGTAGCTGAAACCGAAAAAGGAAAAATGTCGTTAAACTGGAAGGTATTTCCTGTACAATGACGTAGGATTTTCGCAAAATATCAAAATCTAACAAAATGGCGTAGCTATGAAAAATAGTCTGTTTTCTTGCCTATAAAATGTTGGTTTTTTTCAATGCCAAATCGTCAATTTTACTCCAATCAAAAATATCCTAAGTCATTGAAGAGTAAATATATTCAAGAATACTCAGTTCAAATTTCAAGTCAATCGGATAATTGCTCTTTGAGTTACAATGTCAGCAAATTTGAAAAATCTCATTTCGAGAAAAACCGCGTTTAAATATTTAACTATCGATTTTTGCAAGATAACATGATTAGAGATACGGGCTTGAAATAGAAAAAAATGTTGGTTTCATCTAAAGCATTCCATCGCGCCATCAATCTACTGCTCAGTCGAAGGAAAAAAATCCGTTCTGGTTGCCTCTCACATAGTTCTGGAGTTCTATGTATTTTTTATTGATAGCTCAGTTGTGACTAACGGTTTTTTTTTCGTTGTGGGGGCGACTTCACAAAATTTACTCGAGTGTTCCGTTGTAAATATTTGTCTGATGAGGAAAAGTTGTAAAGATATTCAACAGAACTCTTGCGGGGGCAACCAGAACTCCGAAAAAAAAATAATTTTTCTGAAAAAAAATTTGGTTTCACTCAAAGCATTCCATCGCATCATCAATCTACTGCCAATCGAAGGAAAACAAATCAGTTCTGGTTACTTCTCACATAGTTCTGGATTTCCATGTAGTTTATATTGATAGTTCTGGCGTTAGTACCGACTTCTTCTTTGGGGGAGCGGGCAACTTTACACCATTTACTCGAGTGTACCGGTATAAATATTTGTCTGACGAGGAACAGTTGTAATGATACTTTACAGAACTCTTGCGGAGGCAACCAGAACTCCGAAAAAAAATCCATTTTTCCGAGAAAAAAATGTTGGTTTCACTCAAAGCATTTCATCGCGTCATCAATGAACTGCTCAATCGAAGGGAAAAAATCAGTTCTCAATACCTCTCACATAGTTCTGGATTTCTATGTAGTTTATATTGATAGTTCTGGTGATACTACCGATTTTTTTCGTTAGGGCAGGGGGGTAACATTACAAAATTTACTCGAGTGTACCGGTGTAAATATTTGTCTAATGAGGAATAGTTGTAAAGATATTCAACAGAACTCTTGCGGGGGCAACCAGAACTCCGAAAAAAAATAATTTTTCCGAAAAAAAAATTTGGTTTCACTCAAAGCATTCCATCGCGTCATCAATCTACTGCCAATCGAAGGAAAAAAAATAAGTTCTGGTTACCTCTCACATAGTTCTGGATTTCTATCGAAATTATATTGATAGTTCTGGTGTTAGTACCGATTTTTGTTGTTAGTGGGGTCAACTCCACAAAATTTACTCGAATCTGACGTCGTAAATAATTGTCTGATGAGGAAAAGTTGAGGATATATTTAACAGAACTCTTGCGGAGGCAACTAGAATTCCAAAAAAAGCTCATTTTTCTAACAAAAAAACCATTTGGGTCGACCCAAAGCATTTTATCGCGCCATCAATCTAATGCTCAATCGAAGGAAAAAAATCAGTTCTGGTTACCTCTCACATAGCTCTGGATTTCCATGTAGTTTATATTGATAGTTCTGGCGTTAGTACCGATTTATTTATTTGGGGGCGGGGGGGGGGGGGGGGCAACTTTACAACATTTACTCGAGTGTACCGGTGTAAATATTTGTCTGATGAGGAAAAGTTGTAATGATACTTAACAGAACTCTTGCGGAGGCAACCAGGACTCCGAAAAAAATCCATTTTGCCGAGAAAAAAAATTTGGTTCGTAGCGGCATCAATCTACTGCTCAGTCGAAGGAAAAAAATCCGTTCTGATTGCCTCTCACGTAGTTATGGAGTTCTATGTATTTTTTATTGATAGCTCAGTTATGACTAACGTTTTTTTTTCGTTGGGGGGCAACATCTCAAAATTTACTCTAGTGTACCGTTGTAAATATTTGTCTGATGAGTAAAAGTTGTAAAGATATTCAACAGAACTCTTGCGGGGGCAACCAGAACTCCGAAATAAAATTCATTTTTCCGAAAAAAAATTTGTTTTCACTCAAAGCATTTCATCGCGTCATCAATCTACTGCTAAATCGAAGGGAAAAAATCAGTTCTGGTTACCTCTCACATAGTTCTGGATTTCTATGTAGTTTATATTGATAGTTCTGGTGATAGTACCGATTTTTTCATTAGGGCAGGGGGGTAACATTACAAAATTTACTCGAGTGTACCGGTGTAAATATTTGTCTGATGAGGAATAGTTGTAAAGATATTCAACAGAACTCTTGCAGGGGCAACCAGAACTCCGAAAGAAAATCATTTTTCCGAAAAAAAAAATTTGGTTTCACTCAAAGCATTCCATCGCGTCATAAATCTACTGCCAATCGAAGGAGAAAAAATCAGTTCTGGTTACCTCTCACATAGTTCTGGATATTCTATAGAAATTATATTGATAGTTCTGGTGTTAGTACCGATTTTTTTTTGTTAGTGGGGTCAACTCCACAAAATTTACTCGAATCTAACGTCGAAAATATTTGTCTGATGAGGAAAAGTTGAGGATATATTTAACAGAACTCTTGCGGAGGCAACTAAAACTCCAAAAAAGCTCATTTTTCTAATAAAAAAACCATTTGGGTCTGCTCAAAGCATTTTATCGCGCCATCAATCTAATGCTCAATCGAAGGAAAAAAATCAGTTCTGGTTACCTCTCACATAGTTCTGGATTTCCATGTAGTTTATATTGATAGTTCTGGTGTTAGTACCGATTTTTTTCGTTAGGGGCTGGGAGGGGGGAACTTCACGAAATTCACTCGAGTGTACCGGTGTAAATATTTGTCTGATGAGGAAAAGTTGTAAAGATACGTAACAGAACTCTTGCGGAGGCAACCAGAACGCCGAAAAAAAATCCATTTTTCCGAGAAAAAAAAATCTGGTTTCATCTAAAGCATTCCATCGCGCCACCAATCTACTGCTCAGTCGAAGAAAAACAATCCGTTCTGGTTGCCTCTCACGTAGTTCTGGAGTTCTATGTATTTTTTATTGATAGCTCAGTTATGACTAACGGTTTTTTCTTCGTTGGGAGGCAACATCTCAAAATTTAATCTAGTGTACCGTTGTAAATATTTGTCTGATGAGGAAAAGTTGTAAAGATATTCAACAGAACTCTTGCGGGGGCAACCAGAACTCCGAAATAAAATTCATTTTTCCGAAAAAAAAATTTGCTTTCACTCGAAGCAATTCATCTCGTCATCAATCTATTGCTCAATCGAAGGAAAAAAATCACTGCTAGTGACCTCTCACATAGTTCTGGATTTCTATGTAGTTTATATTGATAGTTCTGGTGTTAGTACCGATTATTTTCTTGGGGGCCGGGGGGGGGGGCAACTTTACAACATTTACTCGAGTGTAACGGTGTAAATATTTGTCTGATGAGCAAAAGTGGTAAAGATACTTAACAGAACTCTTGCGAAAGCAACCAGAACTCCGAAAAAAAACCATTTTTCCGAGCAAAAAATCTGGTTTCATCTAAAGCATTCCATCGCGCCATCAATCTACTGCTCAGTCAAAGGAAAAAAATATGTTCTGGTTGCCTCTCACGTAGTTCTGGAGTTCTATGTACTGTTTAATGATAGCTCAGTTATGACGAACGGTTTCTTTTGTTGGGGGGCAACTTCTTAAAATTTACTCTATTGTACCGTTGTGGAATATTTTTCTGATGAGGAACAGTTGTAAAGATATTCAACAGAACTCTTGCGGGGGCAACCAGAGCTCCTAAATAAAATTCATTTTTCCGAAAAAAAAAATTGCTTTCACTCGAAGCATTTCATCTCGTCATCAACCTACTGCTCAATCAAAGGAAAAAAGATCAGTTCTGGTTACCTCTCACATAGTTCTGGATTTCTATGTAGTTTATATTGATAGTTCTGGTATTAGTGCCGATTTTTTTGGTTAGGGGTTGGGGGGGGGGGAACTTCACAAAATTTACTCGAGTGTACAGGTGTAAATATTTGTCTAATGAGGAAAAGTTGTAAAGATACTTAACAGAACTCTTGCGGAGGCAACCAGAACTCCGAAAAAATCAATTTTTCCGAGAATAAAAATTTGGTTTCATCTAAAGCATTCCATCGCGCCATCAATATACTGCTCAGTCGAAGGAAAAAAATCCGTTCTGGTTTCCTCTCACGTAGTTCTGGAGTTCTATGTATTTTTTATTGATAGCTCAGTTATGACTAACGTTTTTTTTTTCGTTGGGGGGTAACTTCTCAAGATTTACTCTAGAGCACCATTGTAAATATTTGTCTAATGAGGAATAGTTGTAAAGATATTCAACAGAACTCTTGCGGGGGCAATCAGAACTCCGAAACAGAATTCATTTTTCCGAAAAAAAATTTGGTTTCACTCAAAGCATTTCATCGCATCATCAATCTACTGCCAATCGAAGGAAAAAAAATCAGTTCTGGTTACCTCTCACATAGTTCTGGATTTCCATGTAGTTTATATTGATAGTTCTGGCGTTAGTACCGACTTCTTCTTTGGGGGAGCGGGCAACTTTACAACATTTACTCGAGTGTACCGGTGTAAATATTTGTCTGACGAGGAACAGTTGTAATGATACTTTACAGAACTCTTGCGAAGGCAACCAGAACTCCGAAAAAAAATCCATTTTTCCGAGAAAAAAATGTTCGCTTCACTCAAAGCATTTCATCGCGTCATCAATGAACTGCTCAATCGAAGGAAAAAAATCAGTTCTGGTTACCTCTCACATAGCTCTGGATTTCCATGTAGTTTATATTGATAGTTCTGGCGTTAGTACCGATTTATGTATTTGGGGGCGGGGGGGGGGGGGGGCAACTTTACAACATTTACTCGAGTGTACCGGTGTAAATATTTGTCTGATGAGGAAAAGTTGTAATGATACTTAACAGAACTCTTGCGGAGGCAACCAGAACTCCGAAAAAAATCCATTTTGCCGAGAAAAAAAATTTGGTTCGTAGCGGCATCAATCTACTGCTCAGTCGAAGGAAAAAAATCCGTTCTGATTGCCTCTCACGTAGTTATGGAGTTCTATGTATTTTTTATTGATAGCTCAGGCATGACTAACGGTTTTTTCTTCGTTGGGGGGCAACTTCTCAAAATTTAATCTAGTGTACCGTTGTAAATATTATTCTGATGTGGAAAAGTTGTAAAGATATTCAACAGAACTCTTGCGGGGGCAACCAGAACTCCGAAATAAAATTCATTTTTCCGAAAAAAAATATGCTTTCACTCGAAGCATTTCATCTCGTCATCAATCTACTGCTCAATCGAAGGAAAAAAATCAGTTCTGCTTACCTCTCACATAGTTCTGGATTTCTATGTGGTTTATATTGATAGTTCTGATGTTAGTACAGATTATTTTGTAAGAGGGCGGGGAGGGGGGGCAACTTTACAACATTTACTCGAGTGAACTGGTGTAAATATTTGTCTCATGAGCAAAAGTTCTAAAGATACTTAACAGAACTCTTGCGAAAGCAACCACAACTCCGAAAAAAAATCCATTTTTGCGAGAAAAAAAATCTGGTTTCATCTAAAGCATTCCATCGCGCCGCCAATCTACTGCTCAGTCGAGGGAAAACAATCCGCTCTGGTTGCCTCTCACGTAGTTCTGGAGTTCTATGTATTTTTTATTGATAGCTCAGTTATGACTAAGGGTTTTTTCTTCGTTGGGGGGCAACTTCTCAAAATTTAATCTAGTGTACCGTTGTAAATATTTGTCTGATGAGGAAAAGTTGTAAAGATATTCAACAGAACTCTTGCGGGGGCAACCAGAACTCCTAAATAAAATTCATTTTTCCGAAAAAAAATTTGTTTTCACTCAAAGCATTTCATCGCGTCATCAATCTACTGCTCAATCGGCGGAAAAAAATCAGTTCTGGTTACCTCTCACATAGTTCTGGATTTCTATGTAGTTTATATTGATAGTTCTGGTGATAGTACCGATTTTTTCATTAGGGCAGGGGGGTAACATTACAAAATTTAATCGAGTGTACCGGTGTAAATATTTGTCTGATGAGGAATAGTTGTAAAGATATTCAACAGAACTCTTGCGGAGGCAACCAGAACTCCGAAAAAATCAATTTTTCCGAGAATAAAAATTTGGTTTCATCTAAAGCATTCCATCGCGCCATCAATATACTGCTCAGTCGAAGGAAAAAAATCCGTTCTGGTTTCCTCTCACGTAGTTCTGGAGTTCTATGTATTTTTTATTGATAGCTCAGTTATGACTAACGTTTTTTTTTTCGTTGGGGGGTAACTTCTCAAGATTTACTCTAGAGCACCATTGTAAATATTTGTCTAATGAGGAATAGTTGTAAAGATATTCAACAGAACTCTTGCGGGGGCAATCAGAACTCCGAAACAGAATTCATTTTTCCGAAAAAAAATTTGGTTTCACTCAAAGCATTTCATCGCATCATCAATCTACTGCCAATCGAAGGAAAAAAAATCAGTTCTGGTTACCTCTCACATAGTTCTGGATTTCCATGTAGTTTATATTGATAGTTCTGGCGTTAGTACCGACTTCTTCTTTGGGGGAGCGGGCAACTTTACAACATTTACTCGAGTGTACCGGTGTAAATATTTGTCTGACGAGGAACAGTTGTAATGATACTTTACAGAACTCTTGCGAAGGCAACCAGAACTCCGAAAAAAAATCCATTTTTCCGAGAAAAAAATGTTCGCTTCACTCAAAGCATTTCATCGCGTCATCAATGAACTGCTCAATCGAAGGAAAAAAATCAGTTCTGGTTACCTCTCACATAGCTCTGGATTTCCATGTAGTTTATATTGATAGTTCTGGCGTTAGTACCGATTTATGTATTTGGGGGCGGGGGGGGGGGGGCAACTTTACAACATTTACTCGAGTGTACCGGTGTAAATATTTGTCTGATGAGGAAAAGTTGTAATGATACTTAACAGAACTCTTGCGGAGGCAACCAGAACTCCGAAAAAAATCCATTTTGCCGAGAAAAAAAATTTGGTTCGTAGCGGCATCAATCTACTGCTCAGTCGAAGGAAAAAAATCCGTTCTGATTGCCTCTCACGTAGTTATGGAGTTCTATGTATTTTTTATTGATAGCTCAGGCATGACTAACGGTTTTTTCTTCGTTGGGGGGCAACTTCTCAAAATTTAATCTAGTGTACCGTTGTAAATATTATTCTGATGTGGAAAAGTTGTAAAGATATTCAACAGAACTCTTGCGGGGGCAACCAGAACTCCGAAATAAAATTCATTTTTCCGAAAAAAAATATGCTTTCACTCGAAGCATTTCATCTCGTCATCAATCTACTGCTCAATCGAAGGAAAAAAATCAGTTCTGCTTACCTCTCACATAGTTCTGGATTTCTATGTGGTTTATATTGATAGTTCTGATGTTAGTACAGATTATTTTGTAAGAGGGCGGGGAGGGGGGGCAACTTTACAACATTTACTCGAGTGAACTGGTGTAAATATTTGTCTCATGAGCAAAAGTTCTAAAGATACTTAACAGAACTCTTGCGAAAGCAACCACAACTCCGAAAAAAAATCCATTTTTGCGAGAAAAAAAATCTGGTTTCATCTAAAGCATTCCATCGCGCCGCCAATCTACTGCTCAGTCGAGGGAAAACAATCCGCTCTGGTTGCCTCTCACGTAGTTCTGGAGTTCTATGTATTTTTTATTGATAGCTCAGTTATGACTAAGGGTTTTTTCTTCGTTGGGGGGCAACTTCTCAAAATTTAATCTAGTGTACCGTTGTAAATATTTGTCTGATGAGGAAAAGTTGTAAAGATATTCAACAGAACTCTTGCGGGGGCAACCAGAACTCCTAAATAAAATTCATTTTTCCGAAAAAAAATTTGTTTTCACTCAAAGCATTTCATCGCGTCATCAATCTACTGCTCAATCGGCGGAAAAAAATCAGTTCTGGTTACCTCTCACATAGTTCTGGATTTCTATGTAGTTTATATTGATAGTTCTGGTGATAGTACCGATTTTTTCATTAGGGCAGGGGGGTAACATTACAAAATTTAATCGAGTGTACCGGTGTAAATATTTGTCTGATGAGGAATAGTTGTAAAGATATTCAACAGAACTCTTGCGGAGGCAACCAGAACTCCGAAAAAATCAATTTTTCCGAGAATAAAAATTTGGTTTCATCTAAAGCATTCCATCGCGCCATCAATATACTGCTCAGTCGAAGGAAAAAAATCCGTTCTGGTTTCCTCTCACGTAGTTCTGGAGTTCTATGTATTTTTTATTGATAGCTCAGTTATGACTAACGTTTTTTTTTTCGTTGGGGGGTAACTTCTCAAGATTTACTCTAGAGCACCATTGTAAATATTTGTCTAATGAGGAATAGTTGTAAAGATATTCAACAGAACTCTTGCGGGGGCAATCAGAACTCCGAAACAGAATTCATTTTTCCGAAAAAAAATTTGGTTTCACTCAAAGCATTTCATCGCATCATCAATCTACTGCCAATCGAAGGAAAAAAAATCAGTTCTGGTTACCTCTCACATAGTTCTGGATTTCCATGTAGTTTATATTGATAGTTCTGGCGTTAGTACCGACTTCTTCTTTGGGGGAGCGGGCAACTTTACAACATTTACTCGAGTGTACCGGTGTAAATATTTGTCTGACGAGGAACAGTTGTAATGATACTTTACAGAACTCTTGCGAAGGCAACCAGAACTCCGAAAAAAAATCCATTTTTCCGAGAAAAAAATGTTCGCTTCACTCAAAGCATTTCATCGCGTCATCAATGAACTGCTCAATCGAAGGAAAAAAATCAGTTCTGGTTACCTCTCACATAGCTCTGGATTTCCATGTAGTTTATATTGATAGTTCTGGCGTTAGTACCGATTTATGTATTTGGGGGCGGGGGGGGGGGGGGCAACTTTACAACATTTACTCGAGTGTACCGGTGTAAATATTTGTCTGATGAGGAAAAGTTGTAATGATACTTAACAGAACTCTTGCGGAGGCAACCAGAACTCCGAAAAAAATCCATTTTGCCGAGAAAAAAAATTTGGTTCGTAGCGGCATCAATCTACTGCTCAGTCGAAGGAAAAAAATCCGTTCTGATTGCCTCTCACGTAGTTATGGAGTTCTATGTATTTTTTATTGATAGCTCAGGCATGACTAACGGTTTTTTCTTCGTTGGGGGGCAACTTCTCAAAATTTAATCTAGTGTACCGTTGTAAATATTATTCTGATGTGGAAAAGTTGTAAAGATATTCAACAGAACTCTTGCGGGGGCAACCAGAACTCCGAAATAAAATTCATTTTTCCGAAAAAAAATATGCTTTCACTCGAAGCATTTCATCTCGTCATCAATCTACTGCTCAATCGAAGGAAAAAAATCAGTTCTGCTTACCTCTCACATAGTTCTGGATTTCTATGTGGTTTATATTGATAGTTCTGATGTTAATACAGATTATTTTGTAAGAGGGCGGGGAGGGGGGGCAACTTTACAACATTTACTCGAGTGAACTGGTGTAAATATTTGTCTCATGAGCAAAAGTTCTAAAGATACTTAACAGAACTCTTGCGAAAGCAACCACAACTCCGAAAAAAAATCCATTTTTGCGAGAAAAAAAATCTGGTTTCATCTAAAGCATTCCATCGCGCCGCCAATCTACTGCTCAGTCGAGGGAAAACAATCCGCTCTGGTTGCCTCTCACGTAGTTCTGGAGTTCTATGTATTTTTTATTGATAGCTCAGTTATGACTAAGGGTTTTTTCTTCGTTGGGGGGCAACTTCTCAAAATTTAATCTAGTGTACCGTTGTAAATATTTGTCTGATGAGGAAAAGTTGTAAAGATATTCAACAGAACTCTTGCGGGGGCAACCAGAACTCCTAAATAAAATTCATTTTTCCGAAAAAAAATTTGTTTTCACTCAAAGCATTTCATCGCGTCATCAATCTACTGCTCAATCGGCGGAAAAAAATCAGTTCTGGTTACCTCTCACATAGTTCTGGATTTCTATGTAGTTTATATTGATAGTTCTGGTGATAGTACCGATTTTTTCATTAGGGCAGGGGGGTAACATTACAAAATTTAATCGAGTGTACCGGTGTAAATATTTGTCTGATGAGGAATAGTTGTAAAGATATTCAACAGAACTCTTGCGGAGGCAACCAGAACTCCGAAAAAATCAATTTTTCCGAGAATAAAAATTTGGTTTCATCTAAAGCATTCCATCGCGCCATCAATATACTGCTCAGTCGAAGGAAAAAAATCCGTTCTGGTTTCCTCTCACGTAGTTCTGGAGTTCTATGTATTTTTTATTGATAGCTCAGTTATGACTAACGTTTTTTTTTTCGTTGGGGGGTAACTTCTCAAGATTTACTCTAGAGCACCATTGTAAATATTTGTCTAATGAGGAATAGTTGTAAAGATATTCAACAGAACTCTTGCGGGGGCAATCAGAACTCCGAAATAGAATTCATTTTTCCGAAAAAAAATTTGGTTTCACTCAAAGCATTTCATCGCATCATCAATCTACTGCCAATCGAAGGAAAAAAAATCAGTTCTGGTTACCTCTCACATAGTTCTGGATTTCCATGTAGTTTATATTGATAGTTCTGGCGTTAGTACCGACTTCTTCTTTGGGGGAGCGGGCAACTTTACAACATTTACTCGAGTGTACCGGTGTAAATATTTGTCTGACGAGGAACAGTTGTAATGATACTTTACAGAACTCTTGCGAAGGCAACCAGAACTCCGAAAAAAAATCCATTTTTCCGAGAAAAAAATGTTCGCTTCACTCAAAGCATTTCATCGCGTCATCAATGAACTGCTCAATCGAAGGAAAAAAATCAGTTCTGGTTACCTCTCACATAGCTCTGGATTTCCATGTAGTTTATATTGATAGTTCTGGCGTTAGTACCGATTTATGTATTTGGGGGCGGGGGGGGGGGGGGGGGCAACTTTACAACATTTACTCGAGTGTACCGGTGTAAATATTTGTCTGATGAGGAAAAGTTGTAATGATACTTAACAGAACTCTTGCGGAGGCAACCAGAACTCCGAAAAAAATCCATTTTGCCGAGAAAAAAAATTTGGTTCGTAGCGGCATCAATCTACTGCTCAGTCGAAGGAAAAAAATCCGTTCTGATTGCCTCTCACGTAGTTATGGAGTTCTATGTATTTTTTATTGATAGCTCAGTTATGACTAACGTTTTTTTTTTCGTTGGGGGGCAACATCTCAAAATTTACTCTAGTGTACCGTTGTAAATATTTGTCTGATGAGTAAAAGTTGTAAAGATATTCAACAGAACTCTTGCGGGGGCAACCAGAACTCCGAAATAAAATTCATTTTTCCGAAAAAAAATTTGTTTTCACTCAAAGCATTTCATCGCGTCATCAATCTACTGCTAAATCGAAGGGAAAAAATCAGTTCTGGTTACCTCTCACATAGTTCTGGATTTCTATGTAGTTTATATTGATAGTTCTGGTGATAGTACCGATTTTTTCATTAGGGCAGGGGGGTAACATTACAAAATTTACTCGAGTGTACCGGTGTAAATATTTGTCTGATGAGGAATAGTTGTAAAGATATTCAACAGGACTCTTGCAGGGGCAACCAGAACTCCGAAAGAAAATCATTTTTCCGAAAAAAAAAATTTGGTTTCACTCAAAGCATTCCATCGCGTCATAAATCTACTGCCAATCGAAGGAGAAAAAATCAGTTCTGGTTACCTCTCACATAGTTCTGGATATTCTATAGAAATTATATTGATAGTTCTGGTGTTAGTACCGATTTTTTTTTGTTAGTGGGGTCAACTCCACAAAATTTACTCGAATCTAACGTCGAAAATATTTGTCTGATGAGGAAAAGTTGAGGATATATTTAACAGAACTCTTGCGGAGGCAACTAAAACTCCAAAAAAGCTCATTTTTCTAATAAAAAAACCATTTGGGTCTGCTCAAAGCATTTTATCGCGCCATCAATCTAATGCTCAATCGAAGGAAAAAAATCAGTTCTGGTTACCTCTCACATAGTTCTGGATTTCCATGTAGTTTATATTGATAGTTCTGGTGTTAGTACCGATTTTTTTCGTTAGGGGCTGGGAGGGGGGAACTTCACGAAATTCACTCGAGTGTACCGGTGTAAATATTTGTCTGATGAGGAAAAGTTGTAAAGATACGTAACAGAACTCTTGCGGAGGCAACCAGAACGCCGAAAAAAAATCCATTTTTCCGAGAAAAAAAAATCTGGTTTCATCTAAAGCATTCCATCGCGCCACCAATCTACTGCTCAGTCGAAGAAAAACAATCCGTTCTGGTTGCCTCTCACGTAGTTCTGGAGTTCTATGTATTTTTTATTGATAGCTCAGTTATGACTAACGGTTTTTTCTTCGTTGGGAGGCAACATCTCAAAATTTAATCTAGTGTACCGTTGTAAATATTTGTCTGATGAGGAAAAGTTGTAAAGATATTCAACAGAACTCTTGCGGGGGCAACCAGAACTCCGAAATAAAATTCATTTTTCCGAAAAAAAAATTTGCTTTCACTCGAAGCAATTCATCTCGTCATCAATCTATTGCTCAATCGAAGGAAAAAAATCACTGCTAGTGACCTCTCACATAGTTCTGGATTTCTATGTAGTTTATATTGATAGTTCTGGTGTTAGTACCGATTATTTTCTTGGTGGCCGGGGGGGGGGGGGGGCAACTTTACAACATTTACTCGAGTGTAACGGTGTAAATATTTGTCTGATGAGCAAAAGTGGTAAAGATACTTAACAGAACTCTTGCGAAAGCAACCAGAACTCCGAAAAAAAACCATTTTTCCGAGCAAAAAATCTGGTTTCATCTAAAGCATTCCATCGCGCCATCAATCTACTGCTCAGTCAAAGGAAAAAAATATGTTCTGGTTGCCTCTCACGTAGTTCTGGAGTTCTATGTACTGTTTAATGATAGCTCAGTTATGACGAACGGTTTCTTTTGTTGGGGGGCAACTTCTTAAAATTTACTCTATTGTACCGTTGTGGAATATTTTTCTGATGAGGAACAGTTGTAAAGATATTCAACAGAACTCTTGCGGGGGCAACCAGAGCTCCTAAATAAAATTCATTTTTCCGAAAAAAAAAATTGCTTTCACTCGAAGCATTTCATCTCGTCATCAACCTACTGCTCAATCAAAGGAAAAAAGATCAGTTCTGGTTACCTCTCACATAGTTCTGGATTTCTATGTAGTTTATATTGATAGTTCTGGTATTAGTGCCGATTTTTTTGGTTAGGGGTTGGGGGGGGGGAACTTCACAAAATTTACTCGAGTGTACAGGTGTAAATATTTGTCTAATGAGGAAAAGTTGTAAAGATACTTAACAGAACTCTTGCGGAGGCAACCAGAACTCCGAAAAAATCAATTTTTCCGAGAATAAAAATTTGGTTTCATCTAAAGCATTCCATCGCGCCATCAATATACTGCTCAGTCGAAGGAAAAAAATCCGTTCTGGTTTCCTCTCACGTAGTTCTGGAGTTCTATGTATTTTTTATTGATAGCTCAGTTATGACTAACGTTTTTTTTTTCGTTGGGGGGTAACTTCTCAAGATTTACTCTAGAGCACCATTGTAAATATTTGTCTAATGAGGAATAGTTGTAAAGATATTCAACAGAACTCTTGCGGGGGCAATCAGAACTCCGAAACAGAATTCATTTTTCCGAAAAAAAATTTGGTTTCACTCAAAGCATTTCATCGCATCATCAATCTACTGCCAATCGAA
Source organism: Ophion obscuratus (assembly GCA_964007375.1). Lineage (NCBI taxonomy): Eukaryota > Metazoa > Arthropoda > Insecta > Hymenoptera > Ichneumonidae > Ophion > Ophion obscuratus. Next base: position 43,132,263 of record OZ023318.1, read on the forward strand.
GGAAAAAAAATCAGTTCTGGTTACCTCTCACATAGTTCTGGATTTCCATGTAGTTTATATTGATAGTTCTGGCGTTAGTACCGACTTCTTCTTTGGGGGAGCGGGCAACTTTACAACATTTACTCGAGTGTACCGGTGTAAATATTTGTCTGACGAGGAACAGTTGTAATGATACTTTACAGAACTCTTGCGAAGGCAACCAGAACTCCGAAAAAAAATCCATTTTTCCGAGAAAAAAATGTTCGCTTCACTCAAAGCATTTCATCGCGTCATCAATGAACTGCTCAATCGAAGGAAAAAAATCAGTTCTGGTTACCTCTCACATAGCTCTGGATTTCCATGTAGTTTATATTGATAGTTCTGGCGTTAGTACCGATTTATGTATTTGGGGGCGGGGGGGGGGGGGGGGCAACTTTACAACATTTACTCGAGTGTACCGGTGTAAATATTTGTCTGATGAGGAAAAGTTGTAATGATACTTAACAGAACTCTTGCGGAGGCAACCAGAACTCCGAAAAAAATCCATTTTGCCGAGAAAAAAAATTTGGTTCGTAGCGGCATCAATCTACTGCTCAGTCGAAGGAAAAAAATCCGTTCTGATTGCCTCTCACGTAGTTATGGAGTTCTATGTATTTTTTATTGATAGCTCAGGCATGACTAACGGTTTTTTCTTCGTTGGGGGGCAACTTCTCAAAATTTAATCTAGTGTACCGTTGTAAATATTATTCTGATGTGGAAAAGTTGTAAAGATATTCAACAGAACTCTTGCGGGGGCAACCAGAACTCCGAAATAAAATTCATTTTTCCGAAAAAAAATATGCTTTCACTCGAAGCATTTCATCTCGTCATCAATCTACTGCTCAATCGAAGGAAAAAAATCAGTTCTGCTTACCTCTCACATAGTTCTGGATTTCTATGTGGTTTATATTGATAGTTCTGATGTTAGTACAGATTATTTTGTAAGAGGGCGGGGAGGGGGGGCAACTTTACAACATTTACTCGAGTGAACTGGTGTAAATATTTGTCTCATGAGCAAAAGTTCTAAAGATACTTAACAGAACTCTTGCGAAAGCAACCACAACTCCGAAAAAAAATCCATTTTTGCGAGAAAAAAAATCTGGTTTCATCTAAAGCATTCCATCGCGCCGCCAATCTACTGCTCAGTCGAGGGAAAACAATCCGCTCTGGTTGCCTCTCACGTAGTTCTGGAGTTCTATGTATTTTTTATTGATAGCTCAGTTATGACTAAGGGTTTTTTCTTCGTTGGGGGGCAACTTCTCAAAATTTAATCTAGTGTACCGTTGTAAATATTTGTCTGATGAGGAAAAGTTGTAAAGATATTCAACAGAACTCTTGCGGGGGCAACCAGAACTCCTAAATAAAATTCATTTTTCCGAAAAAAAATTTGTTTTCACTCAAAGCATTTCATCGCGTCATCAATCTACTGCTCAATCGGCGGAAAAAAATCAGTTCTGGGTACCTCTCACATAGTTCTGGATTTCTATGTAGTTTATATTGATAGTTCTGGTGATAGTACCGATTTTTTCATTAGGGCAGGGGGGTAACATTACAAAATTTAATCGAGTGTACCGGTGTAAATATTTGTCTGATGAGGAATAGTTGTAAAGATATTCAACAGAACTCTTGCGGAGGCAACCAGAACTCCGAAAAAATCAATTTTTCCGAGAATAAAAATTTGGTTTCATCTAAAGCATTCCATCGCGCCATCAATATACTGCTCAGTCGAAGGAAAAAAATCCGTTCTGGTTTCCTCTCACGTAGTTCTGGAGTTCTATGTATTTTTTATTGATAGCTCAGTTATGACTAACGTTTTTTTTTTCGTTGGGGGGTAACTTCTCAAGATTTACTCTAGAGCACCATTGTAAATATTTGTCTAATGAGGAATAGTTGTAAAGATATTCAACAGAACTCTTGCGGGGGCAATCAGAACTCCGAAACAGAATTCATTTTTCCGAAAAAAAATTTGGTTTCACTCAAAGCATTTCATCGCATCATCAATCTACTGCCAATCGAAGGAAAAAAAATCAGTTCTGGTTACCTCTCACATAGTTCTGGATTTCCATGTAGTTTATATTGATAGTTCTGGCGTTAGTACCGACTTCTTCTTTGGGGGAGCGGGCAACTTTACAACATTTACTCGAGTGTACCGGTGTAAATATTTGTCTGACGAGGAACAGTTGTAATGATACTTTACAGAACTCTTGCGAAGGCAACCAGAACTCCGAAAAAAAATCCATTTTTCCGAGAAAAAAATGTTCGCTTCACTCAAAGCATTTCATCGCGTCATCAATGAACTGCTCAATCGAAGGAAAAAAATCAGTTCTGGTTACCTCTCACATAGCTCTGGATTTCCATGTAGTTTATATTGATAGTTCTGGCGTTAGTACCGATTTATGTATTTGGGGGCGGGGGGGGGGGGGGGCAACTTTACAACATTTACTCGAGTGTACCGGTGTAAATATTTGTCTGATGAGGAAAAGTTGTAATGATACTTAACAGAACTCTTGCGGAGGCAACCAGAACTCCGAAAAAAATCCATTTTGCCGAGAAAAAAAATTTGGTTCGTAGCGGCATCAATCTACTGCTCAGTCGAAGGAAAAAAATCCGTTCTGATTGCCTCTCACGTAGTTATGGAGTTCTATGTATTTTTTATTGATAGCTCAGGCATGACTAACGGTTTTTTCTTCGTTGGGGGGCAACTTCTCAAAATTTAATCTAGTGTACCGTTGTAAATATTATTCTGATGTGGAAAAGTTGTAAAGATATTCAACAGAACTCTTGCGGGGGCAACCAGAACTCCGAAATAAAATTCACTTTTCCGAAAAAAAATATGCTTTCACTCGAAGCATTTCATCTCGTCATCAATCTACTGCTCAATCGAAGGAAAAAAATCAGTTCTGCTTACCTCTCACATAGTTCTGGATTTCTATGTGGTTTATATTGATAGTTCTGATGTTAGTACAGATTATTTTGTAAGAGGGCGGGGAGGGGGGGCAACTTTACAACATTTACTCGAGTGAACTGGTGTAAATATTTGTCTCATGAGCAAAAGTTCTAAAGATACTTAACAGAACTCTTGCGAAAGCAACCACAACTCCGAAAAAAAATCCATTTTTGCGAGAAAAAAAATCTGGTTTCATCTAAAGCATTCCATCGCGCCGCCAATCTACTGCTCAGTCGAGGGAAAACAATCCGCTCTGGTTGCCTCTCACGTAGTTCTGGAGTTCTATGTATTTTTTATTGATAGCTCAGTTATGACTAAGGGTTTTTTCTTCGTTGGGGGGCAACTTCTCAAAATTTAATCTAGTGTACCGTTGTAAATATTTGTCTGATGAGGAAAAGTTGTAAAGATATTCAACAGAACTCTTGCGGGGGCAACCAGAACTCCTAAATAAAATTCATTTTTCCGAAAAAAAATTTGTTTTCACTCAAAGCATTTCATCGCGTCATCAATCTACTGCTCAATCGGCGGAAAAGAATCAGTTCTGGTTACCTCTCACATAGTTCTGGATTTCTATGTAGTTTATATTGATAGTTCTGGTGATAGTACCGATTTTTTCATTAGGGCAGGGGGGTAACATTACAAAATTTAATCGAGTGTACCGGTGTAAATATTTGTCTGATGAGGAATAGTTGTAAAGATATTCAACAGAACTCTTGCGGAGGCAACCAGAACTCCGAAAAAATCAATTTTTCCGAGAATAAAAATTTGGTTTCATCTAAAGCATTCCATCGCGCCATCAATATACTGCTCAGTCGAAGGAAAAAAATCCGTTCTGGTTTCCTCTCACGTAGTTCTGGAGTTCTATGTATTTTTTATTGATAGCTCAGTTATGACTAACGTTTTTTTTTTCGTTGGGGGGTAACTTCTCAAGATTTACTCTAGAGCACCATTGTAAATATTTGTCTAATGAGGAATAGTTGTAAAGATATTCAACAGAACTCTTGCGGGGGCAATCAGAACTCCGAAACAGAATTCATTTTTCCGAAAAAAAATTTGGTTTCACTCAAAGCATTTCATCGCATCATCAATCTACTGCCAATCGAAGGAAAAAAAATCAGTTCTGGTTACCTCTCACATAGTTCTGGATTTCCATGTAGTTTATATTGATAGTTCTGGCGTTAGTACCGACTTCTTCTTTGGGGGAGCGGGCAACTTTACAACATTTACTCGAGTGTACCGGTGTAAATATTTGTCTGACGAGGAACAGTTGTAATGATACTTTACAGAACTCTTGCGAAGGCAACCAGAACTCCGAAAAAAAATCCATTTTTCCGAGAAAAAAATGTTCGCTTCACTCAAAGCATTTCATCGCGTCATCAATGAACTGCTCAATCGAAGGAAAAAAATCAGTTCTGGTTACCTCTCACATAGCTCTGGATTTCCATGTAGTTTATATTGATAGTTCTGGCGTTAGTACCGATTTATGTATTTGGGGGCGGGGGGGGGGGGGGGGGGGGGGCAACTTTACAACATTTACTCGAGTGTACCGGTGTAAATATTTGTCTGATGAGGAAAAGTTGTAATGATACTTAACAGAACTCTTGCGGAGGCAACCAGAACTCCGAAAAAAATCCATTTTGCCGAGAAAAAAAATTTGGTTCGTAGCGGCATCAATCTACTGCTCAGTCGAAGGAAAAAAATCCGTTCTGATTGCCTCTCACGTAGTTATGGAGTTCTATGTATTTTTTATTGATAGCTCAGGCATGACTAACGGTTTTTTCTTCGTTGGGGGGCAACTTCTCAAAATTTAATCTAGTGTACCGTTGTAAATATTATTCTGATGTGGAAAAGTTGTAAAGATATTCAACAGAACTCTTGCGGGGGCAACCAGAACTCCGAAATAAAATTCATTTTTCCGAAAAAAAATATGCTTTCACTCGAAGCATTTCATCTCGTCATCAATCTACTGCTCAATCGAAGGAAAAAAATCAGTTCTGCTTACCTCTCACATAGTTCTGGATTTCTATGTGGTTTATATTGATAGTTCTGATGTTAGTACAGATTATTTTGTAAGAGGGCGGGGAGGGGGGGCAACTTTACAACATTTACTCGAGTGAACTGGTGTAAATATTTGTCTCATGAGCAAAAGTTCTAAAGATACTTAACAGAACTCTTGCGAAAGCAACCACAACTCCGAAAAAAAATCCATTTTTGCGAGAAAAAAAATCTGGTTTCATCTAAAGCATTCCATCGCGCCGCCAATCTACTGCTCAGTCGAGGGAAAACAATCCGCTCTGGTTGCCTCTCACGTAGTTCTGGAGTTCTATGTATTTTTTATTGATAGCTCAGTTATGACTAAGGGTTTTTTCTTCGTTGGGGGGCAACTTCTCAAAATTTAATCTAGTGTACCGTTGTAAATATTTGTCTGATGAGGAAAAGTTGTAAAGATATTCAACAGAACTCTTGCGGGGGCAACCAGAACTCCTAAATAAAATTCATTTTTCCGAAAAAAAATTTGTTTTCACTCAAAGCATTTCATCGCGTCATCAATCTACTGCTCAATCGGCGGAAAAAAATCAGTTCTGGTTACCTCTCACATAGTTCTGGATTTCTATGTAGTTTATATTGATAGTTCTGGTGATAGTACCGATTTTTTCATTAGGGCAGGGGGGTAACATTACAAAATTTAATCGAGTGTACCGGTGTAAATATTTGTCTGATGAGGAATAGTTGTAAAGATATTCAACAGAACCCTTGCGGAGGCAACCAGAACTCCGAAAAAATCAATTTTTCCGAGAATAAAAATTTGGTTTCATCTAAAGCATTCCATCGCGCCATCAATATACTGCTCAGTCGAAGGAAAAAAATCCGTTCTGGTTTCCTCTCACGTAGTTCTGGAGTTCTATGTATTTTTTATTGATAGCTCAGTTATGACTAACGTTTTTTTTTTCGTTGGGGGGTAACTTCTCAAGATTTACTCTAGAGCACCATTGTAAATATTTGTCTAATGAGGAATAGTTGTAAAGATATTCAACAGAACTCTTGCGGGGGCAATCAGAACTCCGAAACAGAATTCATTTTTCCGAAAAAAAATTTGGTTTCACTCAAAGCATTTCATCGCATCATCAATCTACTGCCAATCGAAGGAAAAAAAATCAGTTCTGGTTACCTCTCACATAGTTCTGGATTTCCATGTAGTTTATATTGATAGTTCTGGCGTTAGTACCGACTTCTTCTTTGGGGGAGCGGGCAACTTTACAACATTTACTCGAGTGTACCGGTGTAAATATTTGTCTGACGAGGAACAGTTGTAATGATACTTTACAGAACTCTTGCGAAGGCAACCAGAACTCCGAAAAAAAATCCATTTTTCCGAGAAAAAAATGTTCGCTTCACTCAAAGCATTTCATCGCGTCATCAATGAACTGCTCAATCGAAGGAAAAAAATCAGTTCTGGTTACCTCTCACATAGCTCTGGATTTCCATGTAGTTTATATTGATAGTTCTGGCGTTAGTACCGATTTATGTATTTGGGGGCGGGGGGGGGGGGCAACTTTACAACATTTACTCGAGTGTACCGGTGTAAATATTTGTCTGATGAGGAAAAGTTGTAATGATACTTAACAGAACTCTTGCGGAGGCAACCAGAACTCCGAAAAAAATCCATTTTGCCGAGAAAAAAAATTTGGTTCGTAGCGGCATCAATCTACTGCTCAGTCGAAGGAAAAAAATCCGTTCTGATTGCCTCTCACGTAGTTATGGAGTTCTATGTATTTTTTATTGATAGCTCAGGCATGACTAACGGTTTTTTCTTCGTTGGGGGGCAACTTCTCAAAATTTAATCTAGTGTACCGTTGTAAATATTATTCTGATGTGGAAAAGTTGTAAAGATATTCAACAGAACTCTTGCGGGGGCAACCAGAACTCCGAAATAAAATTCATTTTTCCGAAAAAAAATATGCTTTCACTCGAAGCATTTCATCTCGTCATCAATCTACTGCTCAATCGAAGGAAAAAAATCAGTTCTGCTTACCTCTCACATAGTTCTGGATTTCTATGTGGTTTATATTGATAGTTCTGATGTTAGTACAGATTATTTTGTAAGAGGGCGGGGAGGGGGGGCAACTTTACAACATTTACTCGAGTGAACTGGTGTAAATATTTGTCTCATGAGCAAAAGTTCTAAAGATACTTAACAGAACTCTTGCGAAAGCAACCACAACTCCGAAAAAAAATCCATTTTTGCGAGAAAAAAAATCTGGTTTCATCTAAAGCATTCCATCGCGCCGCCAATCTACTGCTCAGTCGAGGGAAAACAATCCGCTCTGGTTGCCTCTCACGTAGTTCTGGAGTTCTATGTATTTTTTATTGATAGCTCAGTTATGACTAAGGGTTTTTTCTTCGTTGGGGGGCAACTTCTCAAAATTTAATCTAGTGTACCGTTGTAAATATTTGTCTGATGAGGAAAAGTTGTAAAGATATTCAACAGAACTCTTGCGGGGGCAACCAGAACTCCTAAATAAAATTCATTTTTCCGAAAAAAAATTTGTTTTCACTCAAAGCATTTCATCGCGTCATCAATCTACTGCTCAATCGGCGGAAAAAAATCAGTTCTGGTTACCTCTCACATAGTTCTGGATTTCTATGTAGTTTATATTGATAGTTCTGGTGATAGTACCGATTTTTTCATTAGGGCAGGGGGGTAACATTACAAAATTTAATCGAGTGTACCGGTGTAAATATTTGTCTGATGAGGAATAGTTGTAAAGATATTCAACAGAACTCTTGCGGAGGCAACCAGAACTCCGAAAAAATCAATTTTTCCGAGAATAAAAATTTGGTTTCATCTAAAGCATTCCATCGCGCCATCAATATACTGCTCAGTCGAAGGAAAAAAATCCGTTCTGGTTTCCTCTCACGTAGTTCTGGAGTTCTATGTATTTTTTATTGATAGCTCAGTTATGACTAACGTTTTTTTTTTCGTTGGGGGGTAACTTCTCAAGATTTACTCTAGAGCACCATTGTAAATATTTGTCTAATGAGGAATAGTTGTAAAGATATTCAACAGAACTCTTGCGGGGGCAATCAGAACTCCGAAACAGAATTCATTTTTCCGAAAAAAAATTTGGTTTCACTCAAAGCATTTCATCGCATCATCAATCTACTGCCAATCGAAGGAAAAAAAATCAGTTCTGGTTACCTCTCACATAGTTCTGGATTTCCATGTAGTTTATATTGATAGTTCTGGCGTTAGTACCGACTTCTTCTTTGGGGGAGCGGGCAACTTTACAACATTTACTCGAGTGTACCGGTGTAAATATTTGTCTGACGAGGAACAGTTGTAATGATACTTTACAGAACTCTTGCGAAGGCAACCAGAACTCCGAAAAAAAATCCATTTTTCCGAGAAAAAAATGTTCGCTTCACTCAAAGCATTTCATCGCGTCATCAATGAACTGCTCAATCGAAGGAAAAAAATCAGTTCTGGTTACCTCTCACATAGCTCTGGATTTCCATGTAGTTTATATTGATAGTTCTGGCGTTAGTACCGATTTATGTATTTGGCGGCGGGGGGGGGGGGGCAACTTTACAACATTTACTCGAGTGTACCGGTGTAAATATTTGTCTGATGAGGAAAAGTTGTAATGATACTTAACAGAACTCTTGCGGAGGCAACCAGAACTCCGAAAAAAATCCATTTTGCCGAGAAAAAAAATTTGGTTCGTAGCGGCATCAATCTACTGCTCAGTCGAAGGAAAAAAATCCGTTCTGATTGCCTCTCACGTAGTTATGGAGTTCTATGTATTTTTTATTGATAGCTCAGTTATGACTAACGTTTTTTTTTTCGTTGGGGGGCAACATCTCAAAATTTACTCTAGTGTACCGTTGTAAATATTTGTCTGATGAGTAAAAGTTGTAAAGATATTCAACAGAACTCTTGCGGGGGCAACCAGAACTCCGAAATAAAATTCATTTTTCCGAAAAAAAATTTGTTTTCACTCAAAGCATTTCATCGCGTCATCAATCTACTGCTAAATCGAAGGGAAAAAATCAGTTCTGGTTACCTCTCACATAGTTCTGGATTTCTATGTAGTTTATATTGATAGTTCTGGTGATAGTACCGATTTTTTCATTAGGGCAGGGGGGTAACATTACAAAATTTACTCGAGTGTACCGGTGTAAATATTTGTCTGATGAGGAATAGTTGTAAAGATATTCAACAGGACTCTTGCAGGGGCAACCAGAACTCCGAAAGAAAATCATTTTTCCGAAAAAAAAAATTTGGTTTCACTCAAAGCATTCCATCGCGTCATAAATCTACTGCCAATCGAAGGAGAAAAAATCAGTTCTGGTTACCTCTCACATAGTTCTGGATATTCTATAGAAATTATATTGATAGTTCTGGTGTTAGTACCGATTTTTTTTTGTTAGTGGGGTCAACTCCACAAAATTTACTCGAATCTAACGTCGAAAATATTTGTCTGATGAGGAAAAGTTGAGGATATATTTAACAGAACTCTTGCGGAGGCAACTAAAACTCCAAAAAAGCTCATTTTTCTAATAAAAAAACCATTTGGGTCTGCTCAAAGCATTTTATCGCGCCATCAATCTAATGCTCAATCGAAGGAAAAAAATCAGTTCTGGTTACCTCTCACATAGTTCTGGATTTCCATGTAGTTTATATTGATAGTTCTGGTGTTAGTACCGATTTTTTTCGTTAGGGGCTGGGAGGGGGGAACTTCACGAAATTCACTCGAGTGTACCGGTGTAAATATTTGTCTGATGAGGAAAAGTTGTAAAGATACGTAACAGAACTCTTGCGGAGGCAACCAGAACGCCGAAAAAAAATCCATTTTTCCGAGAAAAAAAAATCTGGTTTCATCTAAAGCATTCCATCGCGCCACCAATCTACTGCTCAGTCGAAGAAAAACAATCCGTTCTGGTTGCCTCTCACGTAGTTCTGGAGTTCTATGTATTTTTTATTGATAGCTCAGTTATGACTAACGGTTTTTTCTTCGTTGGGAGGCAACATCTCAAAATTTAATCTAGTGTACCGTTGTAAATATTTGTCTGATGAGGAAAAGTTGTAAAGATATTCAACAGAACTCTTGCGGGGGCAACCAGAACTCCGAAATAAAATTCATTTTTCCGAAAAAAAAATTTGCTTTCACTCGAAGCAATTCATCTCGTCATCAATCTATTGCTCAATCGAAGGAAAAAAATCACTGCTAGTGACCTCTCACATAGTTCTGGATTTCTATGTAGTTTATATTGATAGTTCTGGTGTTAGTACCGATTATTTTCTTGGTGGCCGGGGGGGGGGGGGGGGGCAACTTTACAACATTTACTCGAGTGTAACGGTGTAAATATTTGTCTGATGAGCAAAAGTGGTAAAGATACTTAACAGAACTCTTGCGAAAGCAACCAGAACTCCGAAAAAAAACCATTTTTCCGAGCAAAAAATCTGGTTTCATCTAAAGCATTCCATCGCGCCATCAATCTACTGCTCAGTCAAAGGAAAAAAATATGTTCTGGTTGCCTCTCACGTAGTTCTGGAGTTCTATGTACTGTTTAATGATAGCTCAGTTATGACGAACGGTTTCTTTTGTTGGGGGGCAACTTCTTAAAATTTACTCTATTGTACCGTTGTGGAATATTTTTCTGATGAGGAACAGTTGTAAAGATATTCAACAGAACTCTTGCGGGGGCAACCAGAGCTCCTAAATAAAATTCATTTTTCCGAAAAAAAAAATTGCTTTCACTCGAAGCATTTCATCTCGTCATCAACCTACTGCTCAATCAAAGGAAAAAAGATCAGTTCTGGTTACCTCTCACATAGTTCTGGATTTCTATGTAGTTTATATTGATAGTTCTGGTATTAGTGCCGATTTTTTTGGTTAGGGGTTGGGGGGGGGGGAACTTCACAAAATTTACTCGAGTGTACAGGTGTAAATATTTGTCTAATGAGGAAAAGTTGTAAAGATACTTAACAGAACTCTTGCGGAGGCAACCAGAACTCCGAAAAAATCAATTTTTCCGAGAATAAAAATTTGGTTTCATCTAAAGCATTCCATCGCGCCATCAATATACTGCTCAGTCGAAGGAAAAAAATCCGTTCTGGTTTCCTCTCACGTAGTTCTGGAGTTCTATGTATTTTTTATTGATAGCTCAGTTATGACTAACGTTTTTTTTTTCGTTGGGGGGTAACTTCTCAAGATTTACTCTAGAGCACCATTGTAAATATTTGTCTAATGAGGAATAGTTGTAAAGATATTCAACAGAACTCTTGCGGGGGCAATCAGAACTCCGAAACAGAATTCATTTTTCCGAAAAAAAATTTGGTTTCACTCAAAGCATTTCATCGCATCATCAATCTACTGCCAATCGAAGGAAAAAAAATCAGTTCTGGTTACCTCTCACATAGTTCTGGATTTCCATGTAGTTTATATTGATAGTTCTGGCGTTAGTACCGACTTCTTCTTTGGGGGAGCGGGCAACTTTACAACATTTACTCGAGTGTACCGGTGTAAATATTTGTCTGACGAGGAACAGTTGTAATGATACTTTACAGAACTCTTGCGAAGGCAACCAGAACTCCGAAAAAAAATCCATTTTTCCGAGAAAAAAATGTTCGCTTCACTCAAAGCATTTCATCGCGTCATCAATGAACTGCTCAATCGAAGGAAAAAAATCAGTTCTGGTTACCTCTCACATAGCTCTGGATTTCCATGTAGTTTATATTGATAGTTCTGGCGTTAGTACCGATTTATGTATTTGGGGGCGGGGGGGGGGGGGGGGGGGGGGGGGCAACTTTACAACATTTACTCGAGTGTACCGGCGTAAATATTTGTCTGATGAGGAAAAGTTGTAATGATACTTAACAGAACTCTTGCGGAGGCAACCAGAACTCCGAAAAAAATCCATTTTGCCGAGAAAAAAAATTTGGTTCGTAGCGGCATCAATCTACTGCTCAGTCGAAGGAAAAAAATCCGTTCTGATTGCCTCTCACGTAGTTATGGAGTTCTATGTATTTTTTATTGATAGCTCAGGCATGACTAACGGTTTTTTCTTCGTTGGGGGGCAACTTCTCAAAATTTAATCTAGTGTACCGTTGTAAATATTATTCTGATGTGGAAAAGTTGTAAAGATATTCAACAGAACTCTTGCGGGGGCAACCAGAACTCCGAAATAAAATTCATTTTTCCGAAAAAAAATATGCTTTCACTCGAAGCATTTCATCTCGTCATCAATCTACTGCTCAATCGAAGGAAAAAAATCAGTTCTGCTTACCTCTCACATAGTTCTGGATTTCTATGTGGTTTATATTGATAGTTCTGATGTTAGTACAGATTATTTTGTAAGAGGGCGGGGAGGGGGGGCAACTTTACAACATTTACTCGAGTGAACTGGTGTAAATATTTGTCTCATGAGCAAAAGTTCTAAAGATACTTAACAGAACTCTTGCGAAAGCAACCACAACTCCGAAAAAAAATCCATTTTTGCGAGAAAAAAAATCTGGTTTCATCTAAAGCATTCCATCGCGCCGCCAATCTACTGCTCAGTCGAGGGAAAACAATCCGCTCTGGTTGCCTCTCACGTAGTTCTGGAGTTCTATGTATTTTTTATTGATAGCTCAGTTATGACTAAGGGTTTTTTCTTCGTTGGGGGGCAACTTCTCAAAATTTAATCTAGTGTACCGTTGTAAATATTTGTCTGATGAGGAAAAGTTGTAAAGATATTCAACAGAACTCTTGCGGGGGCAACCAGAACTCCTAAATAAAATTCATTTTTCCGAAAAAAAATTTGTTTTCACTCAAAGCATTTCATCGCGTCATCAATCTACTGCTCAATCGGCGGAAAAAAATCAGTTCTGGTTACCTCTCACATAGTTCTGGATTTCTATGTAGTTTATATTGATAGTTCTGGTGATAGTACCGATTTTTTCATTAGGGCAGGGGGGTAACATTACAAAATTTAATCGAGTGTACCGGTGTAAATATTTGTCTGATGAGGAATAGTTGTAAAGATATTCAACAGAACTCTTGCGGAGGCAACCAGAACTCCGAAAAAATCAATTTTTCCGAGAATAAAAATTTGGTTTCATCTAAAGCATTCCATCGCGCCATCAATATACTGCTCAGTCGAAGGAAAAAAATCCGTTCTGGTTTCCTCTCACGTAGTTCTGGAGTTCTATGTATTTTTTATTGATAGCTCAGTTATGACTAACGTTTTTTTTTTCGTTGGGGGGTAACTTCTCAAGATTTACTCTAGAGCACCATTGTAAATATTTGTCTAATGAGGAATAGTTGTAAAGATATTCAACAGAACTCTTGCGGGGGCAATCAGAACTCCGAAATAGAATTCATTTTTCCGAAAAAAAATTTGGTTTCACTCAAAGCAATTCATCGCATCATCAATCTACTGCCAATCGAAGGAAAAAAAATCAGTTCTGGTTACCTCTCACATAGTTCTGGATTTCCATGTAGTTTATATTGATAGTTCTGGCGTTAGTACCGACTTCTTCTTTGGGGGAGCGGGCAACTTTACAACATTTACTCGAGTGTACCGGTGTAAATATTTGTCTGACGAGGAACAGTTGTAATGATACTTTACAGAACTCTTGCGAAGGCAACCAGAACTCCGAAAAAAAATCCATTTTTCCGAGAAAAAAATGTTCGCTTCACTCAAAGCATTTCATCGCGTCATCAATGAACTGCTCAATCGAAGGAAAAAAATCAGTTCTGGTTACCTCTCACATAGCTCTGGATTTCCATGTAGTTTATATTGATAGTTCTGGCGTTAGTACCGATTTATGTATTTGGGGGCGGGGGGGGGGGGCAACTTTACAACATTTACTCGAGTGTACCGGTGTAAATATTTGTCTGATGAGGAAAAGTTGTAATGATACTTAACAGAACTCTTGCGGAGGCAACCAGAACTCCGAAAAAAATCCATTTTGCCGAGAAAAAAAATTTGGTTCGTAGCGGCATCAATCTACTGCTCAGTCGAAGGAAAAAAATCCGTTCTGATTGCCTCTCACGTAGTTATGGAGTTCTATGTATTTTTTATTGATAGCTCAGGCATGACTAACGGTTTTTTCTTCGTTGGGGGGCAACTTCTCAAAATTTAATCTAGTGTACCGTTGTAAATATTATTCTGATGTGGAAAAGTTGTAAAGATATTCAACAGAACTCTTGCGGGGGCAACCAGAACTCCGAAATAAAATTCATTTTTCCGAAAAAAAATATGCTTTCACTCGAAGCATTTCATCTCGTCATCAATCTACTGCTCAATCGAAGGAAAAAAATCAGTTCTGCTTACCTCTCACATAGTTCTGGATTTCTATGTGGTTTATATTGATAGTTCTGATGTTAGTACAGATTATTTTGTAAGAGGGCGGGGAGGGGGGGCAACTTTACAACATTTACTCGAGTGAACTGGTGTAAATATTTGTCTCATGAGCAAAAGTTCTAAAGATACTTAACAGAACTCTTGCGAAAGCAACCACAACTCCGAAAAAAAATCCATTTTTGCGAGAAAAAAAATCTGGTTTCATCTAAAGCATTCCATCGCGCCGCCAATCTACTGCTCAGTCGAGGGAAAACAATCCGCTCTGGTTGCCTCTCACGTAGTTCTGGAGTTCTATGTATTTTTTATTGATAGCTCAGTTATGACTAAGGGTTTTTTCTTCGTTGGGGGGCAACTTCTCAAAATTTAATCTAGTGTACCGTTGTAAATATTTGTCTGATGAGGAAAAGTTGTAAAGATATTCAACAGAACTCTTGCGGGGGCAACCAGAACTCCTAAATAAAATTCATTTTTCCGAAAAAAAATTTGTTTTCACTCAAAGCATTTCATCGCGTCATCAATCTACTGCTCAATCGGCGGAAAAAAATCAGTTCTGGTTACCTCTCACATAGTTCTGGATTTCTATGTAGTTTATATTGATAGTTCTGGTGATAGTACCGATTTTTTCATTAGGGCAGGGGGGTAACATTACAAAATTTAATCGAGTGTACCGGTGTAAATATTTGTCTGATGAGGAATAGTTGTAAAGATATTCAACAGAACTCTTGCGGAGGCAACCAGAACTCCGAAAAAATCAATTTTTCCGAGAATAAAAATTTGGTTTCATCTAAAGCATTCCATCGCGCCATCAATATACTGCTCAGTCGAAGGAAAAAAATCCGTTCTGGTTTCCTCTCACGTAGTTCTGGAGTTCTATGTATTTTTTATTGATAGCTCAGTTATGACTAACGTTTTTTTTTTCGTTGGGGGGTAACTTCTCAAGATTTACTCTAGAGCACCATTGTAAATATTTGTCTAATGAGGAATAGTTGTAAAGATATTCAACAGAACTCTTGCGGGGGCAATCAGAACTCCGAAACAGAATTCATTTTTCCGAAAAAAAATTTGGTTTCACTCAAAGCATTTCATCGCATCATCAATCTACTGCCAATCGAAGGAAAAAAAATCAGTTCTGGTTACCTCTCACATAGTTCTGGATTTCCATGTAGTTTATATTGATAGTTCTGGCGTTAGTACCGACTTCTTCTTTGGGGGAGCGGGCAACTTTACAACATTTACTCGAGTGTACCGGTGTAAATATTTGTCTGACGAGGAACAGTTGTAATGATACTTTACAGAACTCTTGCGAAGGCAACCAGAACTCCGAAAAAAAATCCATTTTTCCGAGAAAAAAATGTTCGCTTCACTCAAAGCATTTCATCGCGTCATCAATGAACTGCTCAATCGAAGGAAAAAAATCAGTTCTGGTTACCTCTCACATAGCTCTGGATTTCCATGTAGTTTATATTGATAGTTCTGGCGTTAGTACCGATTTATGTATTTGGCGGCGGGGGGGGGGGGGCAACTTTACAACATTTACTCGAGTGTACCGGTGTAAATATTTGTCTGATGAGGAAAAGTTGTAATGATACTTAACAGAACTCTTGCGGAGGCAACCAGAACTCCGAAAAAAATCCATTTTGCCGAGAAAAAAAATTTGGTTCGTAGCGGCATCAATCTACTGCTCAGTCGAAGGAAAAAAATCCGTTCTGATTGCCTCTCACGTAGTTATGGAGTTCTATGTATTTTTTATTGATAGCTCAGTTATGACTAACGTTTTTTTTTTCGTTGGGGGGCAACATCTCAAAATTTACTCTAGTGTACCGTTGTAAATATTTGTCTGATGAGTAAAAGTTGTAAAGATATTCAACAGAACTCTTGCGGGGGCAACCAGAACTCCGAAATAAAATTCATTTTTCCGAAAAAAAATTTGTTTTCACTCAAAGCATTTCATCGCGTCATCAATCTACTGCTAAATCGAAGGGAAAAAATCAGTTCTGGTTACCTCTCACATAGTTCTGGATTTCTATGTAGTTTATATTGATAGTTCTGGTGATAGTACCGATTTTTTCATTAGGGCAGGGGGGTAACATTACAAAATTTACTCGAGTGTACCGGTGTAAATATTTGTCTGATGAGGAATAGTTGTAAAGATATTCAACAGGACTCTTGCAGGGGCAACCAGAACTCCGAAAGAAAATCATTTTTCCGAAAAAAAAAATTTGGTTTCACTCAAAGCATTCCATCGCGTCATAAATCTACTGCCAATCGAAGGAGAAAAAATCAGTTCTGGTTACCTCTCACATAGTTCTGGATATTCTATAGAAATTATATTGATAGTTCTGGTGTTAGTACCGATTTTTTTTTGTTAGTGGGGTCAACTCCACAAAATTTACTCGAATCTAACGTCGAAAATATTTGTCTGATGAGGAAAAGTTGAGGATATATTTAACAGAACTCTTGCGGAGGCAACTAAAACTCCAAAAAAGCTCATTTTTCTAATAAAAAAACCATTTGGGTCTGCTCAAAGCATTTTATCGCGCCATCAATCTAATGCTCAATCGAAGGAAAAAAATCAGTTCTGGTTACCTCTCACATAGTTCTGGATTTCCATGTAGTTTATATTGATAGTTCTGGTGTTAGTACCGATTTTTTTCGTTAGGGGCTGGGAGGGGGGAACTTCACGAAATTCACTCGAGTGTACCGGTGTAAATATTTGTCTGATGAGGAAAAGTTGTAAAGATACGTAACAGAACTCTTGCGGAGGCAACCAGAACGCCGAAAAAAAATCCATTTTTCCGAGAAAAAAAAATCTGGTTTCATCTAAAGCATTCCATCGCGCCACCAATCTACTGCTCAGTCGAAGAAAAACAATCCGTTCTGGTTGCCTCTCACGTAGTTCTGGAGTTCTATGTATTTTTTATTGATAGCTCAGTTATGACTAACGGTTTTTTCTTCGTTGGGAGGCAACATCTCAAAATTTAATCTAGTGTACCGTTGTAAATATTTGTCTGATGAGGAAAAGTTGTAAAGATATTCAACAGAACTCTTGCGGGGGCAACCAGAACTCCGAAATAAAATTCATTTTTCCGAAAAAAAAATTTGCTTTCACTCGAAGCAATTCATCTCGTCATCAATCTATTGCTCAATCGAAGGAAAAAAATCACTGCTAGTGACCTCTCACATAGTTCTGGATTTCTATGTAGTTTATATTGATAGTTCTGGTGTTAGTACCGATTATTTTCTTGGTGGCCGGGGGGGGGGGGGGGGGCAACTTTACAACATTTACTCGAGTGTAACGGTGTAAATATTTGTCTGATGAGCAAAAGTGGTAAAGATACTTAACAGAACTCTTGCGAAAGCAACCAGAACTCCGAAAAAAAACCATTTTTCCGAGCAAAAAATCTGGTTTCATCTAAAGCATTCCATCGCGCCATCAATCTACTGCTCAGTCAAAGGAAAAAAATATGTTCTGGTTGCCTCTCACGTAGTTCTGGAGTTCTATGTACTGTTTAATGATAGCTCAGTTATGACGAACGGTTTCTTTTGTTGGGGGGCAACTTCTTAAAATTTACTCTATTGTACCGTTGTGGAATATTTTTCTGATGAGGAACAGTTGTAAAGATATTCAACAGAACTCTTGCGGGGGCAACCAGAGCTCCTAAATAAAATTCATTTTTCCGAAAAAAAAAATTGCTTTCACTCGAAGCATTTCATCTCGTCATCAACCTACTGCTCAATCAAAGGAAAAAAGATCAGTTCTGGTTACCTCTCACATAGTTCTGGATTTCTATGTAGTTTATATTGATAGTTCTGGTATTAGTGCCGATTTTTTTGGTTAGGGGTTGGGGGGGGGGGAACTTCACAAAATTTACTCGAGTGTACAGGTGTAAATATTTGTCTAATGAGGAAAAGTTGTAAAGATACTTAACAGAACTCTTGCGGAGGCAACCAGAACTCCGAAAAAATCAATTTTTCCGAGAATAAAAATTTGGTTTCATCTAAAGCATTCCATCGCGCCATCAATATACTGCTCAGTCGAAGGAAAAAAATCCGTTCTGGTTTCCTCTCACGTAGTTCTGGAGTTCTATGTATTTTTTATTGATAGCTCAGTTATGACTAACGTTTTTTTTTTCGTTGGGGGGTAACTTCTCAAGATTTACTCTAGAGCACCATTGTAAATATTTGTCTAATGAGGAATAGTTGTAAAGATATTCAACAGAACTCTTGCGGGGGCAATCAGAACTCCGAAACAGAATTCATTTTTCCGAAAAAAAATTTGGTTTCACTCAAAGCATTTCATCGCATCATCAATCTACTGCCAATCGAAGGAAAAAAAATCAGTTCTGGTTACCTCTCACATAGTTCTGGATTTCCATGTAGTTTATATTGATAGTTCTGGCGTTAGTACCGACTTCTTCTTTGGGGGAGCGGGCAACTTTACAACATTTACTCGAGTGTACCGGTGTAAATATTTGTCTGACGAGGAACAGTTGTAATGATACTTTACAGAACTCTTGCGAAGGCAACCAGAACTCCGAAAAAAAATCCATTTTTCCGAGAAAAAAATGTTCGCTTCACTCAAAGCATTTCATCGCGTCATCAATGAACTGCTCAATCGAAGGAAAAAAATCAGTTCTGGTTACCTCTCACATAGCTCTGGATTTCCATGTAGTTTATATTGATAGTTCTGGCGTTAGTACCGATTTATGTATTTGGGGGCGGGGGGGGGGGGGGGGGGGGGGGGGGCAACTTTACAACATTTACTCGAGTGTACCGGCGTAAATATTTGTCTGATGAGGAAAAGTTGTAATGATACTTAACAGAACTCTTGCGGAGGCAACCAGAACTCCGAAAAAAATCCATTTTGCCGAGAAAAAAAATTTGGTTCGTAGCGGCATCAATCTACTGCTCAGTCGAAGGAAAAAAATCCGTTCTGATTGCCTCTCACGTAGTTATGGAGTTCTATGTATTTTTTATTGATAGCTCAGGCATGACTAACGGTTTTTTCTTCGTTGGGGGGCAACTTCTCAAAATTTAATCTAGTGTACCGTTGTAAATATTATTCTGATGTGGAAAAGTTGTAAAGATATTCAACAGAACTCTTGCGGGGGCAACCAGAACTCCGAAATAAAATTCATTTTTCCGAAAAAAAATATGCTTTCACTCGAAGCATTTCATCTCGTCATCAATCTACTGCTCAATCGAAGGAAAAAAATCAGTTCTGCTTACCTCTCACATAGTTCTGGATTTCTATGTGGTTTATATTGATAGTTCTGATGTTAGTACAGATTATTTTGTAAGAGGGCGGGGAGGGGGGGCAACTTTACAACATTTACTCGAGTGAACTGGTGTAAATATTTGTCTCATGAGCAAAAGTTCTAAAGATACTTAACAGAACTCTTGCGAAAGCAACCACAACTCCGAAAAAAAATCCATTTTTGCGAGAAAAAAAATCTGGTTTCATCTAAAGCATTCCATCGCGCCGCCAATCTACTGCTCAGTCGAGGGAAAACAATCCGCTCTGGTTGCCTCTCACGTAGTTCTGGAGTTCTATGTATTTTTTATTGATAGCTCAGTTATGACTAAGGGTTTTTTCTTCGTTGGGGGGCAACTTCTCAAAATTTAATCTAGTGTACCGTTGTAAATATTTGTCTGATGAGGAAAAGTTGTAAAGATATTCAACAGAACTCTTGCGGGGGCAACCAGAACTCCTAAATAAAATTCATTTTTCCGAAAAAAAATTTGTTTTCACTCAAAGCATTTCATCGCGTCATCAATCTACTGCTCAATCGGCGGAAAAAAATCAGTTCTGGTTACCTCTCACATAGTTCTGGATTTCTATGTAGTTTATATTGATAGTTCTGGTGATAGTACCGATTTTTTCATTAGGGCAGGGGGGTAACATTACAAAATTTAATCGAGTGTACCGGTGTAAATATTTGTCTGATGAGGAATAGTTGTAAAGATATTCAACAGAACTCTTGCGGAGGCAACCAGAACTCCGAAAAAATCAATTTTTCCGAGAATAAAAATTTGGTTTCATCTAAAGCATTCCATCGCGCCATCAATATACTGCTCAGTCGAAGGAAAAAAATCCGTTCTGGTTTCCTCTCACGTAGTTCTGGAGTTCTATGTATTTTTTATTGATAGCTCAGTTATGACTAACGTTTTTTTTTTCGTTGGGGGGTAACTTCTCAAGATTTACTCTAGAGCACCATTGTAAATATTTGTCTAATGAGGAATAGTTGTAAAGATATTCAACAGAACTCTTGCGGGGGCAATCAGAACTCCGAAATAGAATTCATTTTTCCGAAAAAAAATTTGGTTTCACTCAAAGCAATTCATCGCATCATCAATCTACTGCCAATCGAAGGAAAAAAAATCAGTTCTGGTTACCTCTCACATAGTTCTGGATTTCCATGTAGTTTATATTGATAGTTCTGGCGTTAGTACCGACTTCTTCTTTGGGGGAGCGGGCAACTTTACAACATTTACTCGAGTGTACCGGTGTAAATATTTGTCTGACGAGGAACAGTTGTAATGATACTTTACAGAACTCTTGCGAAGGCAACCAGAACTCCGAAAAAAAATCCATTTTTCCGAGAAAAAAATGTTCGCTTCACTCAAAGCATTTCATCGCGTCATCAATGAACTGCTCAATCGAAGGAAAAAAATCAGTTCTGGTTACCTCTCACATAGCTCTGGATTTCCATGTAGTTTATATTGATAGTTCTGGCGTTAGTACCGATTTATGTATTTGGGGGCGGGGGGGGGGGGCAACTTTACAACATTTACTCGAGTGTACCGGTGTAAATATTTGTCTGATGAGGAAAAGTTGTAATGATACTTAACAGAACTCTTGCGGAGGCAACCAGAACTCCGAAAAAAATCCATTTTGCCGAGAAAAAAAATTTGGTTCGTAGCGGCATCAATCTACTGCTCAGTCGAAGGAAAAAAATCCGTTCTGATTGCCTCTCACGTAGTTATGGAGTTCTATGTATTTTTTATTGATAGCTCAGGCATGACTAACGGTTTTTTCTTCGTTGGGGGGCAACTTCTCAAAATTTAATCTAGTGTACCGTTGTAAATATTATTCTGATGTGGAAAAGTTGTAAAGATATTCAACAGAACTCTTGCGGGGGCAACCAGAACTCCGAAATAAAATTCATTTTTCCGAAAAAAAATATGCTTTCACTCGAAGCATTTCATCTCGTCATCAATCTACTGCTCAATCGAAGGAAAAAAATCAGTTCTGCTTACCTCTCACATAGTTCTGGATTTCTATGTGGTTTATATTGATAGTTCTGATGTTAGTACAGATTATTTTGTAAGAGGGCGGGGAGGGGGGGCAACTTTACAACATTTACTCGAGTGAACTGGTGTAAATATTTGTCTCATGAGCAAAAGTTCTAAAGATACTTAACAGAACTCTTGCGAAAGCAACCACAACTCCGAAAAAAAATCCATTTTTGCGAGAAAAAAAATCTGGTTTCATCTAAAGCATTCCATCGCGCCGCCAATCTACTGCTCAGTCGAGGGAAAACAATCCGCTCTGGTTGCCTCTCACGTAGTTCTGGAGTTCTATGTATTTTTTATTGATAGCTCAGTTATGACTAAGGGTTTTTTCTTCGTTGGGGGGCAACTTCTCAAAATTTAATCTAGTGTACCGTTGTAAATATTTGTCTGATGAGGAAAAGTTGTAAAGATATTCAACAGAACTCTTGCGGGGGCAACCAGAACTCCTAAATAAAATTCATTTTTCCGAAAAAAAATTTGTTTTCACTCAAAGCATTTCATCGCGTCATCAATCTACTGCTCAATCGGCGGAAAAAAATCAGTTCTGGTTACCTCTCACATAGTTCTGGATTTCTATGTAGTTTATATTGATAGTTCTGGTGATAGTACCGATTTTTTCATTAGGGCAGGGGGGTAACATTACAAAATTTAATCGAGTGTACCGGTGTAAATATTTGTCTGATGAGGAATAGTTGTAAAGATATTCAACAGAACTCTTGCGGAGGCAACCAGAACTCCGAAAAAATCAATTTTTCCGAGAATAAAAATTTGGTTTCATCTAAAGCATTCCATCGCGCCATCAATATACTGCTCAGTCGAAGGAAAAAAATCCGTTCTGGTTTCCTCTCACGTAGTTCTGGAGTTCTATGTATTTTTTATTGATAGCTCAGTTATGACTAACGTTTTTTTTTTCGTTGGGGGGTAACTTCTCAAGATTTACTCTAGAGCACCATTGTAAATATTTGTCTAATGAGGAATAGTTGTAAAGATATTCAACAGAACTCTTGCGGGGGCAATCAGAACTCCGAAATAGAATTCATTTTTCCGAAAAAAAATTTGGTTTCACTCAAAGCATTTCATCGCATCATCAATCTACTGCCAATCGAAGGAAAAAAAATCAGTTCTGGTTACCTCTCACATAGTTCTGGATTTCCATGTAGTTTATATTGATAGTTCTGGCGTTAGTACCGACTTCTTCTTTGGGGGAGCGGGCAACTTTACAACATTTACTCGAGTGTACCGGTGTAAATATTTGTCTGACGAGGAACAGTTGTAATGATACTTTACAGAACTCTTGCGAAGGCAACCAGAACTCCGAAAAAAAATCCATTTTTCCGAGAAAAAAATGTTCGCTTCACTCAAAGCATTTCATCGCGTCATCAATGAACTGCTCAATCGAAGGAAAAAAATCAGTTCTGGTTACCTCTCACATAGCTCTGGATTTCCATGTAGTTTATATTGATAGTTCTGGCGTTAGTACCGATTTATGTATTTGGGGGCGGGGGGGGGGGCAACTTTACAACATTTACTCGAGTGTACCGGTGTAAATATTTGTCTGATGAGGAAAAGTTGTAATGATACTTAACAGAACTCTTGCGGAGGCAACCAGAACTCCGAAAAAAATCCATTTTGCCGAGAAAAAAAATTTGGTTCGTAGCGGCATCAATCCACTGCTCAGTCGAAGGAAAAAAATCCGTTCTGATTGCCTCTCACGTAGTTATGGAGTTCTATGTATTTTTTATTGATAGCTCAGTTATGACTAACGTTTTTTTTTTCGTTGGGGGGCAACATCTCAAAATTTACTCTAGTGTACCGTTGTAAATATTTGTCTGATGAGTAAAAGTTGTAAAGATATTCAACAGAACTCTTGCGGGGGCAACCAGAACTCCGAAATAAAATTCATTTTTCCGAAAAAAAATTTGTTTTCACTCAAAGCATTTCATCGCGTCATCAATCTACTGCTAAATCGAAGGGAAAAAATCAGTTCTGGTTACCTCTCACATAGTTCTGGATTTCTATGTAGTTTATATTGATAGTTCTGGTGATAGTACCGATTTTTTCATTAGGGCAGGGGGGTAACATTACAAAATTTACTCGAGTGTACCGGTGTAAATATTTGTCTGATGAGGAATAGTTGTAAAGATATTCAACAGGACTCTTGCAGGGGCAACCAGAACTCCGAAAGAAAATCATTTTTCCGAAAAAAAAAATTTGGTTTCACTCAAAGCATTCCATCGCGTCATAAATCTACTGCCAATCGAAGGAGAAAAAATCAGTTCTGGTTACCTCTCACATAGTTCTGGATATTCTATAGAAATTATATTGATAGTTCTGGTGTTAGTACCGATTTTTTTTTGTTAGTGGGGTCAACTCCACAAAATTGACTCGAATCTAACGTCGAAAATATTTGTCTGATGAGGAAAAGTTGAGGATATATTTAACAGAACTCTTGCGGAGGCAACTAAAACTCCAAAAAAGCTCATTTTTCTAATAAAAAAACCATTTGGGTCTGCTCAAAGCATTTTATCGCGCCATCAATCTAATGCTCAATCGAAGGAAAAAAATCAGTTCTGGTTACCTCTCACATAGTTCTGGATTTCCATGTAGTTTATATTGATAGTTCTGGTGTTAGTACCGATTTTTTTCGTTAGGGGCTGGGAGGGGGGAACTTCACGAAATTCACTCGAGTGTACCGGTGTAAATATTTGTCTGATGAGGAAAAGTTGTAAAGATACGTAACAGAACTCTTGCGGAGGCAACCAGAACGCCGAAAAAAAATCCATTTTTCCGAGAAAAAAAAATCTGGTTTCATCTAAAGCATTCCATCGCGCCACCAATCTACTGCTCAGTCGAAGAAAAACAATCCGTTCTGGTTGCCTCTCACGTAGTTCTGGAGTTCTATGTATTTTTTATTGATAGCTCAGTTATGACTAACGGTTTTTTCTTCGTTGGGAGGCAACATCTCAAAATTTAATCTAGTGTACCGTTGTAAATATTTGTCTGATGAGGAAAAGTTGTAAAGATATTCAACAGAACTCTTGCGGGGGCAACCAGAACTCCGAAATAAAATTCATTTTTCCGAAAAAAAAATTTGCTTTCACTCGAAGCAATTCATCTCGTCATCAATCTATTGCTCAATCGAAGGAAAAAAATCACTGCTAGTGACCTCTCACATAGTTCTGGATTTCTATGTAGTTTATATTGATAGTTCTGGTGTTAGTACCGATTATTTTCTTGGGGGCCGGGGGGGGGGGGGCAACTTTACAACATTTACTCGAGTGTAACGGTGTAAATATTTGTCTGATGAGCAAAAGTGGTAAAGATACTTAACAGAACTCTTGCGAAAGCAACCAGAACTCCGAAAAAAAACCATTTTTCCGAGCAAAAAAATCTGGTTTCATCTAAAGCATTCCATCGCGCCATCAATCTACTGCTCAGTCAAAGGAAAAAAATATGTTCTGGTTGCCTCTCACGTAGTTCTGGAGTTCTATGTACTGTTTAATGATAGCTCAGTTATGACGAACGGTTTCTTTTGTTGGGGGGCAACTTCTTAAAATTTACTCTATTGTACCGTTGTGGAATATTTTTCTGATGAGGAACAGTTGTAAAGATATTCAACAGAACTCTTGCGGGGGCAACCAGAGCTCCTAAATAAAATTCATTTTTCCGAAAAAAAAAATTGCTTTCACTCGAAGCATTTCATCTCGTCATCAACCTACTGCTCAATCAAAGGAAAAAAGATCAGTTCTGGTTACCTCTCACATAGTTCTGGATTTCTATGTAGTTTATATTGATAGTTCTGGTATTAGTGCCGATTTTTTTGGTTAGGGGTTGGGGGGGGGAACTTCACAAAATTTACTCGAGTGTACAGGTGTAAATATTTGTCTAATGAGGAAAAGTTGTAAAGATACTTAACAGAACTCTTGCGGAGGCAACCAGAACTCCGAAAAAATCAATTTTTCCGAGAATAAAAATTTGGTTTCATCTAAAGCATTCCATCGCGCCATCAATATACTGCTCAGTCGAAGGAAAAAAATCCGTTCTGGTTTCCTCTCACGTAGTTCTGGAGTTCTATGTATTTTTTATTGATAGCTCAGTTATGACTAACGTTTTTTTTTTCGTTGGGGGCTAACTTCTCAAGATTTACTCTAGAGCACCATTGTAAATATTTGTCTAATGAGGAATAGTTGTAAAGATATTCAACAGAACTCTTGCGGGGGCAATCAGAACTCCGAAATAGAATTCATTTTTCCGAAAAAAAATTTGGTTTCACTCAAAGCATTTCATCGCATCATCAATCTACTGCCAATCGAAGGAAAAAAAATCAGTTCTGGTTACCTCTCACATAGTTCTGGATTTCCATGTAGTTTATATTGATAGTTCTGGCGTTAGTACCGACTTCTTCTTTGGGGGAGCGGGCAACTTTACAACATTTACTCGAGTGTACCGGTGTAAATATTTGTCTGACGAGGAACAGTTGTAATGATACTTTACAGAACTCTTGCGAAGGCAACCAGAACTCCGAAAAAAAATCCATTTTTCCGAGAAAAAAATGTTCGCTTCACTCAAAGCATTTCATCGCGTCATCAATGAACTGCTCAATCGAAGGAAAAAAATCAGTTCTGGTTACCTCTCACATAGCTCTGGATTTCCATGTAGTTTATATTGATAGTTCTGGCGTTAGTACCGATTTATGTATTTGGGGGCGGGGGGGGGGGCAACTTTACAACATTTACTCGAGTGTACCGGTGTAAATATTTGTCTGATGAGGAAAAGTTGTAATGATACTTAACAGAACTCTTGCGGAGGCAACCAGAACTCCGAAAAAAATCCATTTTGCCGAGAAAAAAAATTTGGTTCGTAGCGGCATCAATCTACTGCTCAGTCGAAGGAAAAAAATCCGTTCTGATTGCCTCTCACGTAGTTATGGAGTTCTATGTATTTTTTATTGATAGCTCAGTTATGACTAACGTTTTTTTTTTCGTTGGGGGGCAACATCTCAAAATTTACTCTAGTGTACCGTTGTAAATATTTGTCTGATGAGTAAAAGTTGTAAAGATATTCAACAGAACTCTTGCGGGGGCAACCAGAACTCCGAAATAAAATTCATTTTTCCGAAAAAAAATTTGTTTTCACTCAAAGCATTTCATCGCGTCATCAATCTACTGCTAAATCGAAGGGAAAAAATCAGTTCTGGTTACCTCTCACATAGTTCTGGATTTCTATGTAGTTTATATTGATAGTTCTGGTGATAGTACCGATTTTTTCATTAGGGCAGGGGGGTAACATTACAAAATTTACTCGAGTGTACCGGTGTAAATATTTGTCTGATGAGGAATAGTTGTAAAGATATTCAACAGGACTCTTGCAGGGGCAACCAGAACTCCGAAAGAAAATCATTTTTCCGAAAAAAAAAATTTGGTTTCACTCAAAGCATTCCATCGCGTCATAAATCTACTGCCAATCGAAGGAGAAAAAATCAGTTCTGGTTACCTCTCACATAGTTCTGGATATTCTATAGAAATTATATTGATAGTTCTGGTGTTAGTACCGATTTTTTTTTGTTAGTGGGGTCAACTCCACAAAATTTACTCGAATCTAACGTCGAAAATATTTGTCTGATGAGGAAAAGTTGAGGATATATTTAACAGAACTCTTGCGGAGGCAACTAAAACTCCAAAAAAGCTCATTTTTCTAATAAAAAAACCATTTGGATCTGCTCAAAGCATTTTATCGCGCCATCAATCTAATGCTCAATCGAAGGAAAAAAATCAGTTCTGGTTACCTCTCACATAGTTCTGGATTTCCATGTAGTTTATATTGATAGTTCTGGTGTTAGTACCGATTTTTTTCGTTAGGGGCTGGGAGGGGGGAACTTCACGAAATTCACTCGAGTGTACCGGTGTAAATATTTGTCTGATGAGGAAAAGTTGTAAAGATACGTAACAGAACTCTTGCGGAGGCAACCAGAACGCCGAAAAAAAATCCATTTTTCCGAGAAAAAAAAATCTGGTTTCATCTAAAGCATTCCATCGCGCCACCAATCTACTGCTCAGTCGAAGAAAAACAATCCGTTCTGGTTGCCTCTCACGTAGTTCTGGAGTTCTATGTATTTTTTATTGATAGCTCAGTTATGACTAACGGTTTTTTCTTCGTTGGGAGGCAACATCTCAAAATTTAATCTAGTGTACCGTTGTAAATATTTGTCTGATGAGGAAAAGTTGTAAAGATATTCAACAGAACTCTTGCGGGGGCAACCAGAACTCCGAAATAAAATTCATTTTTCCGAAAAAAAAATTTGCTTTCACTCGAAGCAATTCATCTCGTCATCAATCTATTGCTCAATCGAAGGAAAAAAATCACTGCTAGTGACCTCTCACATAGTTCTGGATTTCTATGTAGTTTATATTGATAGTTCTGGTGTTAGTACCGATTATTTTCTTGGGGGCCGGGGGGGGGGGGGGGCAACTTTACAACATTTACTCGAGTGTAACGGTGTAAATATTTGTCTGATGAGCAAAAGTGGTAAAGATACTTAACAGAACTCTTGCGAAAGCAACCAGAACTCCGAAAAAAAACCATTTTTCCGAGCAAAAAAATCTGGTTTCATCTAAAGCATTCCATCGCGCCATCAATCTACTGCTCAGTCAAAGGAAAAAAATATGTTCTGGTTGCCTCTCACGTAGTTCTGGAGTTCTATGTACTGTTTAATGATAGCTCAGTTATGACGAACGGTTTCTTTTGTTGGGGGGCAACTTCTTAAAATTTACTCTATTGTACCGTTGTGGAATATTTTTCTGATGAGGAACAGTTGTAAAGATATTCAACAGAACTCTTGCGGGGGCAACCAGAGCTCCTAAATAAAATTCATTTTTCCGAAAAAAAAAATTGCTTTCACTCGAAGCATTTCATCTCGTCATCAACCTACTGCTCAATCAAAGGAAAAAAGATCAGTTCTGGTTACCTCTCACATAGTTCTGGATTTCTATGTAGTTTATATTGATAGTTCTGGTATTAGTGCCGATTTTTTTGGTTAGGGGTTGGGGGGGGGAACTTCACAAAATTTACTCGAGTGTACAGGTGTAAATACTTGTCTAATGAGGAAAAGTTGTAAAGATACTTAACAGAACTCTTGCGGAGGCAACCAGAACTCCGAAAAAATCAATTTTTCCGAGAATAAAAATTTGGTTTCATCTAAAGCATTCCATCGCGCCATCAATATACTGCTCAGTCGAAGGAAAAAAATCCGTTCTGGTTTCCTCTCACGTAGTTCTGGAGTTCTATGTATTTTTTATTGATAGCTCAGTTATGACTAACGTTTTTTTTTTCGTTGGGGGGTAACTTCTCAAGATTTACTCTAGAGCACCATTGTAAATATTTGTCTAATGAGGAATAGTTGTAAAGATATTCAACAGAACTCTTGCGGGGGCAATCAGAACTCCGAAACAGAATTCATTTTTCCGAAAAAAAATTTGGTTTCACTCAAAGCATTTCATCCCATCATCAATCTACTGCCAATCGAAGGAAAAAAAATCAGTTCTGGTTACCTCTCACATAGTTCTGGATTTCCATGTAGTTTATATTGATAGTTCTGGCGTTAGTACCGACTTCTTCTTTGGGGGAGCGGGCAACTTTACAACATTTACTCGAGTGTACCGGTGTAAATATTTGTCTGACGAGGAACAGTTGTAATGATACTTTACAGAACTCTTGCGAAGGCAACCAGAACTCCGAAAAAAAATCCATTTTTCCGAGAAAAAAATGTTCGCTTCACTCAAAGCATTTCATCGCGTCATCAATGAACTGCTCAATCGAAGGAAAAAAATCAGTTCTGGTTACCTCTCACATAGCTCTGGATTTCCATGTAGTTTATATTGATAGTTCTGGCGTTAGTACCGATTTATGTATTTGGGGGCGGGGGGGGGGGGGGCAACCTTACAACATTTACTCGAGTGTACCGGTGTAAATATTTGTCTGATGAGGAAAAGTTGTAATGATACTTAACAGAACTCTTGCGGAGGCAACCAGAACTCCGAAAAAAATCCATTTTGCCGAGAAAAAAAATTTGGTTCGTAGCGGCATCAATCTACTGCTCAGTCGAAGGAAAAAAATCCGTTCTGATTGCCTCTCACGTAGTTATGGAGTTCTATGTATTTTTTATTGATAGCTCAGGCATGACTAACGGTTTTTTCTTCGTTGGGGGGCAACTTCTCAAAATTTAATCTAGTGTACCGTTGTAAATATTATTCTGATGTGGAAAAGTTGTAAAGATATTCAACAGAACTCTTGCGGGGGCAACCAGAACTCCGAAATAAAATTCATTTTTCCGAAAAAAAATATGCTTTCACTCGAAGCATTTCATCTCGTCATCAATCTACTGCTCAATCGAAGGAAAAAAATCAGTTCTGCTTACCTCTCACATAGTTCTGGATTTCTATGTGGTTTATATTGATAGTTCTGATGTTAGTACAGATTATTTTGTAAGAGGGCGGGGAGGGGGGGCAACTTTACAACATTTACTCGAGTGAACTGGTGTAAATATTTGTCTCATGAGCAAAAGTTCTAAAGATACTTAACAGAACTCTTGCGAAAGCAACCACAACTCCGAAAAAAAATCCATTTTTGCGAGAAAAAAAATCTGGTTTCATCTAAAGCATTCCATCGCGCCGCCAATCTACTGCTCAGTCGAGGGAAAACAATCCGCTCTGGTTGCCTCTCACGTAGTTCTGGAGTTCTATGTATTTTTTATTGATAGCTCAGTTATGACTAAGGGTTTTTTCTTCGTTGGGGGGCAACTTCTCAAAATTTAATCTAGTGTACCGTTGTAAATATTTGTCTGATGAGGAAAAGTTGTAAAGATATTCAACAGAACTCTTGCGGGGGCAACCAGAACTCCTAAATAAAATTCATTTTTCCGAAAAAAAATTTGTTTTCACTCAAAGCATTTCATCGCGTCATCAATCTACTGCTCAATCGGCGGAAAAAAATCAGTTCTGGTTACCTCTCACATAGTTCTGGATTTCTATGTAGTTTATATTGATAGTTCTGGTGATAGTACCGATTTTTTCATTAGGGCAGGGGGGTAACATTACAAAATTTAATCGAGTGTACCGGTGTAAATATTTGTCTGATGAGGAATAGTTGTAAAGATATTCAACAGAACTCTTGCGGAGGCAACCAGAACTCCGAAAAAATCAATTTTTCCGAGAATAAAAATTTGGTTTCATCTAAAGCATTCCATCGCGCCATCAATATACTGCTCAGTCGAAGGAAAAAAATCCGTTCTGGTTTCCTCTCACGTAGTTCTGGAGTTCTATGTATTTTTTATTGATAGCTCAGTTATGACTAACGTTTTTTTTTTCGTTGGGGGGTAACTTCTCAAGATTTACTCTAGAGCACCATTGTAAATATTTGTCTAATGAGGAATAGTTGTAAAGATATTCAACAGAACTCTTGCGGGGGCAATCAGAACTCCGAAATAGAATTCATTTTTCCGAAAAAAAATTTGGTTTCACTCAAAGCATTTCATCGCATCATCAATCTACTGCCAATCGAAGGAAAAAAAATCAGTTCTGGTTACCTCTCACATAGTTCTGGATTTCCATGTAGTTTATATTGATAGTTCTGGCGTTAGTACCGACTTCTTCTTTGGGGGAGCGGGCAACTTTACAACATTTACTCGAGTGTACCGGTGTAAATATTTGTCTGACGAGGAACAGTTGTAATGATACTTTACAGAACTCTTGCGAAGGCAACCAGAACTCCGAAAAAAAATCCATTTTTCCGAGAAAAAAATGTTCGCTTCACTCAAAGCATTTCATCGCGTCATCAATGAACTGCTCAATCGAAGGAAAAAAATCAGTTCTGGTTACCTCTCACATAGCTCTGGATTTCCATGTAGTTTATATTGATAGTTCTGGCGTTAGTACCGATTTATGTATTTGGGGGCGGGGGGGGGGGGGGCAACTTTACAACATTTACTCGAGTGTACCGGTGTAAATATTTGTCTGATGAGGAAAAGTTGTAATGATACTTAACAGATCTCTTGCGGAGGCAACCAGAACTCCGAAAAAAATCCATTTTGCCGAGAAAAAAAATTTGGTTCGTAGCGGCATCAATCTACTGCTCAGTCGAAGGAAAAAAATCCGTTCTGATTGCCTCTCACGTAGTTATGGAGTTCTATGTATTTTTTATTGATAGCTCAGGCATGACTAACGGTTTTTTCTTCGTTGGGGGGCAACTTCTCAAAATTTAATCTAGTGTACCGTTGTAAATATTTTTCTGATGTGGAAAAGTTGTAAAGATATTCAACAGAACTCTTGCGGGGGCAACCAGAACTCCGAAATAAAATTCATTTTTCCGAAAAAAAATATGCTTTCACTCGAAGCATTTCATCTCGTCATCAATCTACTGCTCAATCGAAGGAAAAAAATCAGTTCTGCTTACCTCTCACATAGTTCTGGATTTCTATGTGGTTTATATTGATAGTTCTGATGTTAGTACAGATTATTTTGTAAGAGGGCGGGGAGGGGGGGCAACTTTACAACATTTACTCGAGTGAACCGGTGTAAATATTTGTCTCATGAGCAAAAGTTCTAAAGATACTTAACAGAACTCTTGCGAAAGCAACCACAACTCCGAAAAAAAATCCATTTTTGCGAGAAAAAAAATCTGGTTTCATCTAAAGCATTCCATCGCGCCGCCAATCTACTGCTCAGTCGAGGGAAAACAATCCGCTCTGGTTGCCTCTCACGTAGTTCTGGATTTCTATGTAGTTTATATTGATAGTTCTGGTGTTAGTACCGATTATTTTCTTTCTTTTTATTTTTTCTCTTATTTTTTATTGATAGATTCGACAGGTGCCTTCCAGCGAGATCTTCACCGGCTCGCTGCAAAGGATTCTGTGATTTGCCAAGAACAAGTTCTTAGCAGGCCCAATCGACAGGTACGTTGCAGCAGGATCATCGCAAGCTTGTTGCAAAGCACAAAAGATTGTCATTTGCAGCAAGATGCTGGCATGGACACTGTATCGGTGCTGTGCAGTGAGATCCCTGCGGGCACATTTGATGGGTACCTCGCAGCGGAATGTTTGCACGCCTGTTGCGAACGATACCGCGTTGTGCCAAGAACAAGTTCTTCGCAACTCCGTTAGATAGGTGCCTTCCAGTGAGATCTTCATCAGCTCGCTGTAAAGGATTCTGTGTTCTGCCGAGAACAAGTTCTTTGCATGATTGACAGGTGCCTTGCAGCGGGATCTTGGGAGGCTCACTGCGAAGGATTCTGTGTTTGACCAATAAATAAATAAATAATTTTAAATTATAGTAAATTTAATTAAAATTTAATTGTTGAATTAATAATTATTTTATAATAAAATATAAATATTAATTTACGGCTCTGGTTCGAGTCCCATCTATGCTATTTTTTTTTCAAATTATTGTTGAAATTTCTACCTTATAATTAAAAAATTGAAAGAAGTGAAAAAAAATGTAAATATGTAATAAATGTAAAAAAGTATAAATGTTTTGATTGTTTTTATAATGATTATCACAGGTCAGAGTGTACTTGTGAGTATTAAAAACATTGCTTGAAGACATTTTTAATTAATTGAACAGAAATTAAATTCCTATATTCCTTGGTAATTTTTCAAAACATTCTCTGCTGCATCGAAAGAGAAGTCAAAAAATTGAAAAAAAAAATATCAAATAAAAATAAAATTGAATTAAATTACGGCTAATTTATTTTATCAAATTAAAAAAACTGCAAGAGAGTTGAAAAAACAATTGACATTTAATTCGTAACTTTTGATCCATAAAGGTGCATAATTTTTTTTTCAATTTCTTGCAATTTTTTAATCATAAGTTATAAATTTCAACAATAATTTGAAAAAAAAAAAATAGCATAGACGGCACTCGAACCAGAGCCGTCCGGACAGGAGTCTTACTCCTTTGCCATTGGGCTGCTCGCCTCGATGTGTTCGTGTACAAACTCTACGGTACATAAGCGGGTTCCCAACTTTGACCGGGGATTTCTCGAAAACGAAGCCGAGTTGGCACCTACATTTTGGGGCTTGGTTCGTACCTACCCACACTATGAGCACGCGAAGTGTGAGCCCGTAACTCGATGCACCTCCCGGACCGACCCCTCATGAGAGATATAGAACATACCGTATCTACCGATCATGCTCATGATACGGAATAGATGCAAAAATAATTTTGTTAACAATTATGTTTGTGAAATTTCGACCGTTGTTTTTTGCGGCGCATAAGCAGCAATCATATTTGCTGACGGAGAGGTATACAAAATACCGTATCCACCGATCATACTCATGATTGACAATAAATGCAAAAATAATTTTTTAACAATTATTTTTGTGAGAATTTTACCGTTGTTTTTGCAACGCATAAGCAGCAATTATATTCGCTGACTGAGAGGCATACAAAATTCCGTGTCTCCCGATCATACTCATGATCGAGAACAAATGCAAAAATAATTTTTTAACAATTATTTTTGTGACATTTTTACCGTTGTTTTTTGCAGCGATTATACGGTATTTTGTATACCTCTCGCCAGCAATTGTATTTGGTGGCGAGAGGTATACAAAATACCGTATCTACCGATCGTACTCATGATCGAAAATAAATGCAAAAATAATCTTGTTAACAATTATTTTTGTGAGAATTGTACCGCTGTTTTGTGCAGCGGATAAGCAGCAATTATATTTGCTGACTGAGAGGTATACAAAATACCGTATCTACCGATCATACTCATGATTGACAATAAATGCAAAAATAATTTTTTAACAATTATTTTTGTGAGATTTTTACCGTTGTTTTTGCAACGCATAAGCAGCAATTATATTCGCTGACTGAGAGGTATATAAAATTGCGTGTCTCCCGATCATACTCATGATCGAGAATAAATGTGAAATTTTTACCGTTGTTTTTTGCAGCGCACAAGCAGCAATTATATTTGCTGGCGAGAGGTATACAAAATACTGTATCTACCGAGCATACTCATGATCGAAAATAAATGCAAAAATAATTTTGTTAACAATTATTTTTGTGAGATTTTTACCGTTGTTTTTTGCAGTGCATAAGCAGCAATTATATTTGCTGACTGAAAGGTATACAAAATACCGTATCTACCGATCATACCTGTGATCGAGAATATATGCAATAATAATTTTTTTAACAATTATTTTTGTGTAATTTTTACCGCTATTTTTCGCAGTGCGTAAGCAGCAATCATATTTGCTGACTGAGAGGTATAGAACATACTGTATCTACCGATCATACTCATGATCGAGAATAAATGCAAAAATAATTGTTTAAATATTTATTGTTGCGTAAATTTTACCGCTGTTTTTTGCAGCGCGTAAGCAGCAATCATATTTGCTGACTGAGAGGTATAGAACATACCGTATCTACCGATCATACTCATGATTGACAATAAATGCAAAAATAATTTTTTAACAATTATTTTTGTGAGAATTTTACCGTTGTTTTTGCAACGCATAAGCAGCAATTATATTCGCTGACTGAGAGGTATATAAAATTGCGTGTCTCCCGATCATACTCATGATCGAGAATAAATGTGAAATTTTTACCGTTGTTTTTTGCAGCGCACAAGCAGCAATTATATTTGCTGGCGAGAGGTATACAAAATATCGTATCTACCGATCATACTCATGATCGAAAGTAAATGCAAAAATAATTTTGTTAACAATTATTTTTGTGAGATTTTTACCGTTGTTTTTTGCAGCGCATAAGCAGCAATTATATTTGCTGACTGAAAGGTATACAAAATACCGTATTTACCGATCATACCTGTGATCGAGAATATATGCAATAATAATTTTTTTAACAATTATTTTGGTCTAATTTTTACCGCTATTTTCGCAGTGCGTAAGCAGCAATCATATTTGCTGACTGAGAGGTGTAGAACATACTGTATCTACCGATCATACTCATGATTGAGAATAAATGAAAAATAATTGTTTAAATAATTATTGTTGCGTAAATTTTACCGCTGTTTTTTGTACCGCGTAAGCAGGAATCATGTTTGCTGACTGAGAGGTATAGAACATACCGTATCTACCGATCATACTTATGATCGAGAATAAATGGAATAATATTTGTTTAAATAATTATTGTTGCGTAAATTTTACCGTTGTTTTTGCAGCTCGTAAGCAGTAAACATGTTTGCTGACTGAGAGGTATAGAACACACCGTATCTACCGATCATACTCATGATCGAGAATAGATGTAATAATAATTGTTCTAACAATTATTTTTGTGTAATTTTTACCGTTACTTTTCGCACTACGTAAGCAGCAATCATATTTGCTGACGAAGAGGTATAGAACATTCTGAATTTACCGATCATACTCTTGATCGAGAATAAATGCAAAAATAATTGTTTAAATAATTATTGTTGCGTAAATTTTACCGTTGTTTTTTCCAGCGCGTAAGCAGCAATCATGTTTGCTGACTGAGAGGTATAGAACATACCGTATCTACCGATCATACTCATGATCGAGAACAGATGTAAAAATAATTGTTTAAATAATTATTGTTGCGTAAATTTTACCGTTGTTTTTTGCAGCGCCTAAGCAGCAATTATATTTGCTGGCGAGAGGTATACAAAATACCGCATCTACCGATCATACTCATGATCGAAAATAAATGGAAAAATAATTTTGTTAACAATTATTTTTGTGAGATTTTTACCGTTGTTTTTTGCAGCGCATAAGCAGCAATTATATTTGCTGACTGAAAGGTATACAAAATACCGTATCTACCGATCATACCTGTGATCAAGAATATATGCAATAATAATTTTTTTAACAATTATTTTTGTGTAATTTTTACCGCTATTTTTCGCAGTGCGTAAGCAGCAATCATATTTGCTGACTGAAAGGTATACAAAATACCGTATCTACCGATCATACTCATGATCGAGAATAAATGCAAAAATATTTGTTTAAATAATTATTGTTGCGTAAATTTTACCGTTGTTTTTTGCAGCACGTAAGCAGCAATCATGTTTGCTGACTGAGAGGTATAGAACATACCGTATCTACCAATCATTCTAATGATTGAGAATAAATTCAATGATAATTGTTTAAATAATTATTTTTGCATAAATTTTACCGTTGTTTTTTGCAGCGCGTAAGCAGCAATCATATTTGCTGACTGAGAGGTATAGAACATACCGTATCTACCGATCATACTCATGATCGAGAACAAATGCAAAAATAATTGTTTAAATAATTATTGTTGCGTAAATTATACCGTTGCTTTTTGCAGCGCGTAACCAGCAATCATGTTTGCTGACTAAGAGGTATAGAACATACCGTATCTATCGATCATACTCATGATCGAGAATAAATGCAAAAATTATTGTTTAAATAATTATTGTTGCGTAAATTTTACCGTTGTTTTTTGCACCGCGTAACCAGCAATCATATTTGCTGACTGAGAGGTATAGAACATACCGTTTCTACCGATCATACTCATGATCGAGAATGAGTGCAATGACAATTTTTTCGACAATTATTTTTGTGAAAATTTTACCGTTGTTTTTTGCTGCGTGTAAGCAGCAATCATATTTGCTGACTGAGAGGTACAGGAAATACCGTATCTACCAATCATACCCATGATGGAGGAAAAATGGAAAAATGATTGTTTAAACAATTGTTTTTACGTAATTTTTACCGTTGGTTTTTGCAGCGAGTAAGCAGCAATCATTTTTGCTGGGAGGTATAAGACGTACCGCACATTTGTTAATTTAATAATTGTTGAAAATAATTACTTTTGAACAATTATTTCGCTGCAGAAAAGCGCGAGCCGTCAGCAAGAACTCTTGCTACGAAATAGAGATTCTCCATGATCTCGAATTTCGTGCGAAGTCAGCGATGACAAAGAAAACGAAATTCTTTGCTGCACTGACCGTGGGTCAGCGTGTGGGTATATACGTGTATATACCCACACGAAGTGTGTACTCGCTGCGAAGGGACAGCATGCGGGAAGAAAACAATCTTCAACCGCGTGCGTCCGAGGTAGCGAATGCCACAGCTTATAAGCACACACACACGTTGCGTCGAGGCATAACAATACAATGTAAGCCTCGACGCAAAGTGGCCCACGATTCCGTCGTAGCGTGCGTTCGGAACGAACGCGTGTTCGTTCCGAACGCGCGCTGTGACATCTAGCGGTAGGGAGTAGTAGCTCGTGCGAGCTCTGCCCTACCGATTCGAGCCGGGGCCGCGTCGGAGTTTCGCGTCGGGTGTCATTCCGTCTTAAGAGGGAATGATACCTCATCGCGGTCGGTATGGTAGAACAATTATAGATTCCCAAAAATCTCGAAAACGGCTCTTCAGATCCCGTCGAAACTTTGCCAAACGACATCAAATAGATAGACGAACAGCTGTCTTGCCCTCAAATTTTCTGAATTCGAGAAAAAAAACTAGATTTGCTTATGATAAGCCAATCTACATTTTTTTTCTCAAATTCAGAAAATTTGAGGGGAAGACAGCTGTTCGTCTATCCATTTGACGTCATTTGGCAAAGTTTCGACGGGATCTGAAGAGCCGTTTTCGAGATTTTTGGGAATCTATAATTGTTCTACCATACCGACCGCGATGAGGGATCATTCCCTCTTAACGGGTTATGCCTAGTTGCAACAGCCGAGAAAACTCATTTTTGGGATTTTTGAAATAGAAAATCGGGATGACCAGTTTCTCAAAAAATTATATATTTTAAAAATTATCATCTGAACACTCGGTAATTTTTTTGTGTATAAATACTTCATTATCATCGATTTTCAGTCGATGTTCGGGAAGCACCGCTGGAAAATGTATATTGCGGTGCGCCCTTCTGAACCAGGCTATCCAATAAAAAAGAATCCAAACCGATTCCGTTAGTATATTAGTTTATCCTATGATTAATCGCACAAATTTCCGAAATATTAAATTAAAACAAAATGGCGCGTGTTCAAAGTGAGAGTCTTGATTTTTGCGAAAAAGTGGACATTTTTTGCTTATCAAATCGAAAGTATGAACCGGGAAAAGGCATCCTTTCATCAAGTCCTATATTTTTAAATCTATAAAAAGCCCTAAAAAAATTCCAAAAGGTCGATGCAGTCGTTTTTGAGATATTCTGGTCAACGACTTTGAAAACGAAGTTTCGAGAAAAAAAGCGTTTCAAGTTTCGAACGACGCGTCAGGACCCTCCGGGTGTTCCGACGGGCGTCAACATGACAGCCTATAAATCTGTCAATTTTTATCCGTTCACCTTGGAATTTTTAGGGAACGTTTATTAAGATGACATTAGGTACTTGCGGGTAAAAAGGTCTAGCTAAGGGATATTTTAAATAAAATGAAAAATATCCAATTCAATCGATGCATTTCAATTATAATCATTATACAAGTTCAGTTTCAATAAAATATAAACGAAAAATGGTAACTTGTACCATAAACAAAAACAACATTAAACATTTTTAAAAACCTTGATAGTAGGCCTTATTTTGCTATGGTAGGATAATAAGGCCTACGGCTTTAACATACTTAATCACCGTCGGCCACGTATTGTAAGAAAAAAAAAAAAATATATATATTTCGACCACGATGCGTTATTCGAATATTTATGATCATCGAAGCTTGAATTAATAAAGATAAAGACTCTGATTTTAGATAGATGTAAAAGACGGATAGTTGCCCCACTTTTCAAAAAAGCTCTGTTATTAAAAAATATGTACTTACTAAAAATAATGCGATATGTATATTAAATGCGACATGTATATCTCTGATCTTTTATAGTAGCCTATTTTTGTAATGATAAATAATACTGGTTTTAAGTAAATCCTGTTTTATTTGACCTCTCAAAAAACGGATAGTTGCCGACTTTGGCTGATAGTAGCCCAACGTTAAAAATGCTTCGGGGGATACTTGCTTCATGCGGGGATAGACGTCTTACTATGATTTTATTAGATAGAAACAAATGTATGTCAATTTAAGTAATCAGTCTTTATTATTTACTGAGATCCTTTATTGACTACTAATTACAAACTCCTCCAATGCAATATCTGATATAGCAAATTCAGCGTCAGACGGAGCATTTTGATTGACTGGGTAGACTCCGCTGTCACGAAAACCACTTATTGCATTGTCAGGAGTAGCTGCTCGAATCCACGCCTTGGCTATTAGCTGACCTGAATTGTACGGGTTCAGTTTTTTTTGTGGATTGGTGCGCATAAAATTATTCGTCTCAGCATAATGATATTTTTTGAACGGTCCGAATACTGATATGTCTAATGGTTGCAGAGCAGAAGTAGTGTGACTGCTTAAGGGGTTACCCCCACTTGCGATTTTGAAAAAATCGATTTTTTTATTGCATTTTTTTTGAAGTATAAGTATCTGAGAATATGTCCTGAAAATTTCAAGTCGATCCGAACAAAATTGACTGAGATATGAGCATTGAAAGAGAAGAATCCGTTGTGTAAACGACCGGAAATTGAAACTTTAAACGCGTTTTTCTCAAAATGGCATTTCTGAAGTCGGTGACCAAGATTACTCGAACACTAATGAACCGATCTTCTTGAAATTTTGCAGGCTTATTTAATACATAAAAATGTAGTCTTTAATCGTTCGATTTTTTTTCGAAAAAAAAGGCCGTTTTATAGCCAAAAAACGGCCGCTTTTTTTCGTTAAAATCGAACCATTAACTTTGACTGTCCGCCATTTTGTGAAAAATGAATATTTTTTAAAATCCTTCGATTAAAGACTAGTTTATACTTATATTTGACTAAATCCATCCGCATTTTTTTCAGATGATCCACTTCGCCGCAATGTTTGTCACAGCAAACCGTGTATAAGAAAAACATCATTTCATTGACGGCCATTTGCCACTAAACACTGTAATATTTTTCAATAAAAAAATTACTGAAAGTTCTTCAAGATGTGTTCTTTAAGATGGTATATTGATCGATTAAAAAAGTTTTGTAGTTTTCTTTAAAAAAAATCATGAAAAAGGCCTTTTTTTTGCGCTACAAGTGGGGGTAACGCTTTAAACAAAGTAATACCACATCATTGTCGCGAGCAGTTTTTAGCAGATTGACAGCACTTGAGTGCGATGAATGCCTAGCTAACATCAGTAATACCTTTCCTGGCGGCTTGCGTGGAACAAAATGTTTAGTCAGCCATTTATAAAAAAAAGTCGGAAGAAATGTATGGCGATTTCTTTTGCATGTAAACTTTGGAACAAGGCGGAAGTCCTTCTTCGAACTCTGGTTTTTTTTATTTAATCCCTTTATAATCAGAACTGGTGGCAGAAAATAGCCGATAGCGTTGCAATAAGCAACAACGGTAATTGTTTCTCCTTTTTCACCAGAAGTAAGTGATTGAACTGCTCTAGCACCTTTCTTGGCTAATACTTTGCCAAGTTTATTATTGAGTTGATCACCGGTTTCGTCCATGTTAAATATTCTATCCGGTTTATCCAGCAAATCATTCTCACAAGGAACATCAACCAGGTGACACCCTTCGATTTTGTTGAAATTTCGATATGTTATGAAGTAACGAAAAATAAGCGATACGTATTTTTTTTATCGGCGGAAAAACGGCTTCAAGGGGTGAAACGAACCCTCGAAAATAGGGGTGTTCTTCGTTTTTCGTCGATAAAGTTATCGTTCTCATCTCCAATGTATAGTGCACAAAGAAATAAACATTGTTGCAGTTTGGAATTTTCAAAATATCTCGTACCGTTAAAACGTTATCGACGAAAAACAAAAAACATCCCCATTTTTGAGGGTGCGTTTCAGCCCTTAAAACCGTTTTTCCGGCGATAAAAAAAAATACGTATCGCTTACTTTTCGGTACTTTATAAAATATCCAAATTTCAACAAAATCGAAGAGCACCTGAGGGATGTTCCTTGTCAGTTAAGACAGTTGTGAGCAGATCAAAAAATGTTGCTACTTCTGCTCTGTTGAGACCCTTCGCGTTTTCAATTCATAAACCCTCAGCTTGTCTCAAAACTAATGCGGGATTTCTTTCAAGAAAGCTTTTCAACCATTCCGGTCCAGCCGTTTTGATTCATTATTAAAGTTGTGATTCAACCCCATCTTTTCGGCAAACTGGTAAGCTAGTTGGCGAGTTGTACTTTTTTCAGAAGGAAATTCTGCATCTCCGAGCTTTAATATATGAGCTACCAGTCTTTTTTCATTTCCAAAGCCAAGGACTGGGTATTTTCCTAGAAGTGACATAAAAAATACAGTTCATTTTACAAAGTACTTTACAAAAAGTATCTCACAATGTAAGTATCGTAAGTAAAAAATACAGTACATTTCACAAAGTACACAACATTAAATCGAAGACATACCTTCGTTTAACAGTTGCTGGTTTCTCTTTACCTCGCGTCTTCTTAAGGTTCGCGAGGATACTCCGTAAATTCGAAATACTTCGTTGATCCCTTTTTGTTTTTTATCTAGTTCTTTGAACGCGAGTGCTAAATTACCTTCTCTCCAGCTAATCTGGCGCGGCACCACGCCTGGTTTTCGCTTATGCTTGCGAGGCATTTTGCTCACTATGAAAGAGCGCATAAAACAGTTGAGTATTTATTTTATTAAAAAAAATATATTCACAAAAAGTTGGAAAAAAACATCAAAAGAACAAAATCTGTCTTGGCTCGCTGAAGAATTTATAGTTGCGGATAGTTACCCTAGGGCGACTATTCGCAAAAAAAATGGGGCGACTATCCTTTTTGATACGGATACTTGCCCTTGTTATTTGCGAGATAAATAAAAAGTATTTACCAATAAAACATAGTAAACAGAGTAACTTAAACTCTAACGCGTGCAAGGAAAAAAAAAGTTGACTGAAACAACAATCAGTAATAATAATATACAATTGAAATTAGTTACCAATATAATTTCGACGCCCGTCAAAGTTTTGTCGCCGAAGATTTTTGCTCACACGGACAAAACGCGTGCGCCTACTTCGACGGCTTACATGGCACTGAGGCCTGCAGGAGGGCCCTTCCAATCACAGTCAAGCGTTGCCCCCCCGCCCCCACAACCATAACCTCCCAAAATTCCTGGGGCAACTATCCGGCTTTATATCAACCGATTTTTATTATTATTGCTGCGCGGCCGCGTCTTATGATGGATGATGCAACACTGGCGGTGGGGAGCGGGGTACCGTGCAATAGGCGTTTGTGAGTGTGGTCTAGAGCGTGAGGTGTTACTTTAAATATGATTTTCGTCACTTAGGCCTCATTAGTTGAAGAGGCTTATCATCCGCAGGTACTTACTCTCAAAATATGGTGGTTTCGAAAAAAGTGAGCCTAACCTCTTGACCAAGATGGCGCTCGTCGCCTCTCTTGGCTGAGTTGTTCAAAATCGACCATTTTTACCGCTTCAAGGGCCTACCAGACCCCGCCGGAGTGTCGCCAACAACAGATCTTTCCTAATACACCACCCCATGGAATTCACTTCGTGAAGACGTTGCTCAACATGTGAGATTACCAATCGGGCCTCCAATCCTGTCAGACGGAGACCATTCAATCCTTGTTTCTTCGGAACTCTCGCACGAACCGGAACTTTCGTCATTTTTAGGGCACCCCTTCATTGTAGTCCATTTCGCGTTCAAAGCCTTCAAGACTTGCCGGTAGGTTTTTTTCGCCGAAGGCCG
Source organism: Ophion obscuratus (assembly GCA_964007375.1). NCBI lineage: Eukaryota > Metazoa > Arthropoda > Insecta > Hymenoptera > Ichneumonidae > Ophion > Ophion obscuratus. Next base: position 43,175,562 of record OZ023318.1, read on the forward strand.
TACTGTGGTGGTGCAAACGGAAATAGGCTTGCGGTACAGTGCAGCTCGGTGGTTTCCGGCGGGGCGAACGATGAGATTTACGTGCCGCGTTGCAGCTAGGTACAGCTGGGTAGGTTGGGACCTTCGATCAATCGCCCGAGCATGAAACGAAACAATCGGACGGTCTATCGCAGGCTACGTACACGCGTCGTCCCGTAGTGCTCTCTCGGCCTGAGAATTGGCGGACGTGACGTCAGCAGGCGCAATTTCCTCGAAGCAAATAGGAGAAACCACCGAGGGTCGAAATTGTTTCTGAATTGGGCTCGCCGCGGTCGTTCGTGTACATGTACACGCATTACCATTGCACGTTGTTCAGCTGAGTCTTGGCAGAGCTAATCTCACTTAGCTTCGTGCTCGTTCTCATATGTGCACAATAAAACAACAATCCACCTGAGATAACCGACGCATTGGAGGACTTGGCTTGGGCTGATACTGGGATGGGTGACCGGAAAGGGGTGTAAAAGCAAAGGGTGCACAGAGGAACTTTGAAAATCGAAGCAGAGTGGTTGTTTTTTTGCGGAAATAAATTTGAAAACATGGTAAAAATCAGTGGTACATGATGAAAGCCTGGACGCGTGACAAAGAGGGCGGGTGTTGGGATGCGAGCCCACTAGGCTGTGATGCGCAATGTCCATAGAGCAAAAGTGTCCACAGGGTACAAAATGTCGCAGAGCAGTCGCAATTTTGGTCCTCGAATGGTAGAGGGATGGAGAGAGAGAGAGAGAGAGAGAGAGAGAGAGAGGGGTGAACGAAAGGGAAGGGAGGAAAACCGCGTCTGGTCCAACGCTCACAGGGCTTGTTCGGTGACTTCGATTGATAGCGTAATCCGATATTATAAATGATAGCGGGCAAAATGGGAGCGCTGGAAAAAAGAAGTGCGATTTATCACAGCTGGTCACCCCGCTCTACTGCTCGCTGGAGAGCTCTCTCTCTCTCTCTCTCTCTCTCTCTCTCTCTCTCTCTCTTTTTCTCTTTCTTTCTCTCGGTGGCTTTCTATCTCCCTCTCGACCTCAGTGTTTCTCTCTCTTTTATTCCCGCAATTTCTTGTCCCATGAAGTTAATCCCCTCGCCTTGTAGGGCCGATTTATTCTCGACAAATGATTAATTCGTTAGTAATGGACGACGGATATTTTCTTGGCTCCAGCCTAAACGATATGGCAAATCGTTTATTTCTTTCCTTATCTTTCGCTCAAACTTTACACCATTCATCGCGATTATAGGAACACGCGAGAGGGAGAGAGGGAGAGGAGGGAGGGAGGGAGGGAGAGAGAGAGAGAGAGAGAGAGAGAGAGAGAGAGAGAGAGAGAGAGAGAGAGAGAGAGAGAGAGAGAGAGAGTCTATAGGATCAAGAGACTAATAGTTTGCACTTCTTTTTCATTTAGAGTTTTATTGATCGTCGATAATTGACATAATTTCTCAGTACAATCGATACAACAGAAATAACTTCCATATTTGTTTTGACCTATACCTTACTACAGGTACGCTAATTGTAATTTGTTATGAATAATTCAAATTGCCTTATAATGTTCAGTAGCTAAATCACTAAAATAAAAAAATCGTCTATACTGCAATCATTTGGAATCAATTATTAAAATGATGATTTAGTACCAGAATTACTCAAACAATCTTCCATTTCAAATTATTAATTTTTTATAAAAACTTTTAATCGCAATTTATAATTTTTATTTGTCACTTCAATTTTTTATTTTGAATTCTAATTTTTAATTTTAATATGTAATTTTCATTTTAATCTATCATTTTAACTTGCAATTCCAATTTTAGTTAAGTTTTTTATTTTAACAATTGAAATAACCTTATAACGTTTAGTACCTAAATCACTCAAATGAAAACTATGTTTATCCTACAATTATAATGAATGAATCATTCGCATAATAAGTTGAGTAGCAAAACTACTCAAACAAATGTCTATCTTCTAATTTTTTTAAATAAAAATATATCTGACACGTGTCATTTTTTTCTCCAGATCAGTGCTATTCCATTCCCGACCGTTTTTTTGCCCCGAATTATCGGTTTCGTGCCCCCAAGTGTCACAGGAGTCAAATCTGAATTAGACCCGTTTATTCAAATTGGATCCTCGCGTAAAAAATCCGAGTGATTTGTCCGCGACAATCCGTTTTGATAGCGATGTGCGTGTATGGCGATTAAGTCGTCCTAATGCACATCAGCGCGAACCTGATTTGGTGTATCGAGTAGAGGGAATTCAATTCCACGGTCGATTATGCAGCTCGTTTGCAGGATTACGTGTTCACCACGATGCTCCAATGTTATCGACACAGGGTCGCCCTATAATTCGAATCCACGCGGACTCCCAATCGGGATGCAAAGGAAAAACGTTTGGACGCATTCTAATCGATACTCATGAGGGCCTTCCAATAGATATCCATTCACGAAAATACACATGCGTGCATGCATAATTTGTTCACGATTGTTTTTTTTTTGCCACAAGCCTCCCTTTACATCGACTCGTTAGATAAACAATCTATGCCGTCACCGATTTATTAAACATTATTCAATTTGTCTAACAATGAATTGTGCACTTTTCAAATGTTATTCACGTCACGCTAAGCGTACCCACCTATAAGTCGATTTGTGTATGACCGATAACGCAGTTCGGCGTCAAATCATTAAAAAAAATGCAACAGGTACGCCGGTGCAATTTGATACGGAGTTTACTCGCCAGCATTATACATCGGGTCTTCAACGTGAATCGGACCACTGTATTTTCCGAACATTCGTCTTTTTCGGTGTCGCTGGTTGTGCCTTCGTGCCCATTATTTAATCCTTTGTAGAAAAATAACAAAATAACTCCAGTTTATTTCTATCTTAATCTACGCGTATTCATATAACGTCAATTCTGTGAATGATTAGGAATTATAATTTTCGTTGAATATATTATATAATACGAAATATATATTTAGCTTGTTTTCAATGTTTCTTCGTAGGCCCTAGGGACTTTTACCATCCAAGCTCCTTTAATTATTCCCCATACTTATTACTGCACTACTTCCAGCACAGTCAACAGCCGTACTTTCCTAATGCACTACTGTAGCGCATCAGTACGAGTGCACAGTAAAACTCTCGAAAACCTGCGTCGATACAGGCACCCGTGCAGAAATTATCCCAGGTATCCAATTTGATTCCCATACTTGTCCCCACTTCCTGATGGGAATTGAATTGGTCATCGCATTGAATCCCTATACTAAAACGCCACCCTCCGACATTGGATTCTAATCGGGATTCCTCATTGGGATCCAATGGTTCTTTTGGATTCCCCATTGGGATCCAATGTTCCCTTTGGATTCCCCATTGGAATCTAATGTTCCCTTTGAATTCCTCATTGGAATCGTATGTTCCCTTTGGATTCCCCGTTGGAATCCAATGTTCCCTTTGGATTCCCCATCGGAATCCAATGTTCCCTTTGGATTCCCCATCGGAATCCAATGTTCCCTTTGGATTCCCTATCGGAATCCCATGTTCCCTTTGGATTCCCCATCGGAATCCAATGTTCCCTTTGGATTCCCCATCGGAATCCAATGTTCCCTTTGGATTCCCCATCGGAATTTAATGTTCCCTTTGGATTCCCCATCGGAATCCAATATTCCCTTTGGATTCCCCATCGGAATTCGATGTTGCATTTGGATTCCCCATCGGAATCCAATGTTGCATTTGGATTCATCATTGGAATCCAATGTTCCCTATGGATTCCTCATTGGAATTGAATGTTCCCTTTGGATTCCCGATTGGAGTCATATGTTCCCTTTGGATACCCCAAAGGAAACCAATGTTCCTTTTGGATTCCCTATTGGAATCACATGTTCCTCTCGGATTCCCTATTAGAATCCAATTTTTCCTTTGCATTCCCCATTGGAATCCATTGTTCCCTGTGGATTCCCCATTGGAATACAATGTTCCCTGTGGATTCCCCATTGGAATACAATGTTCCCTGTGGATTTCTCATTGAAATCCAATGTTGGCTTTGGATTCCCCATTGGAATCCAATGTACCCTTTGGATTTCCCATTGGAGTCCAATGTTCCTTTTGGATTCCCCATTGGAATCCAATGTCCGAATCCAATTCAAGTCCTAAAGGGATACGAAAAGTTGCAATTTGTACAATTTTACAACATGCAACATTTCCCACACCATCGAATCTTTGACTTCACTTAAATCCGATCGGATTTTTGATGGATCCTATTGCATTCGGTACTCAGAATTTTGTAAACAAAATATATAGATACACAAAATAAGTGGATTTAAAAAAAGTATAAATCTTATCGCAAAAATGAACAATGTAATTTTCAAAAAGTATAAATAGCTTGAAAAAGTATATCTTAATAATCGATTTGAACCACGTTACTAGAAATCAACATGAAATATTGTTTGTTATTTATTTTACTGCACTTTGACTCACGAAGCGTCCAGGTTATGTTTCAACACTCCAAGTTTTATTTTGGTGACTTTTCACACATTTTCGATTCGAACGTGATAAGAATTCTCAAACGCCGTTCATCGGGGAACAGTGCATAATCCAATTGGATCCCAATGAGGATTCCCTATATGCGATGACCCTAACGAACCCTTATAGAGATGTGGGAGGCAAATTTTTTACGTTCCAAAAATTTGCCTAAAAAATCGTCAGATAATTGTTAATAACAAATGAAATATGCAATATAAAAAAGAAATCCTCCGTACTTCCATAGACAGTGTATTTTTCAAGATATATTCTACATTTCAAGTGAATCGGTTGAAAATTGTCTGAGTTATGTTTCCGGCCAACTTAAAAAATGCATTTTTGAGATAAACGCTGCACAGCCGCCATTTTGAAATTAATCGCTTCAAAAAAATTATTGTATACAGTCACTCATATGTATGATAAATACTCTTTTTTGTAATCTGGATTTATTTTGTAGTTTTTCTGAAAAAAAAATCCCCAAAAAGCCTATTTTTTCGGCCTCTAGAGTGGCCTAAGGCCTCAAAATCGGGACAAGTATAACAAGTGTGTCCAAGGAGCCGCTGTTGACGTTAGACGGGACGAATTTGCTCGCGTACAGGCTCCACGTTGTAGTAGAAAAGAACGCTGTAAACTTTATAACACTTTATGGCACGAAGAGAAAGAGAGACGGAGAAGGTTTACAACGAATGTTAAAATTCGAGACGAGGCTAGCGGCTGAGAGAAACGATACGGCAGCGCGAGAAGGAGAGAAAGAGAAATCGTTTGCGAAGCTTGGTATCGCGGTCTCCGCAAACCGATAACGTTCGCAGTTCAAATCCATAACGAGCTTCACGCGACGCAAATTTCCGCGTTCGCCCTCTCCCGTACGCATATTTCGCGATAAATTCTTTCACCGTTTTTTTTTCTTCAAAGTTTCCTAAAAACTGGTTCGTTCGCATAAAAATTACTGGACCGATTTCAACAGCGTCCAAATTGACAATAAAAAAATCATTCGCCGCGAATAAATTCCAATAGCGCGTAATTGTCAGGAGTGAAAAAAAAAATCGGCTGTTAACAAAAAAGCGTTGGCGCTCACGGCGGAATAATTGGATCGAACGGTACTGTACGTTCCAGCGATCGCGTGTGCCCGTGACAATTTCGTCAGGGACGACAAAACGCGCTTGCGCCTCTTTTTTTTCATGTGCACAGCTGAATCGTCAAAGGATCAAATCCGAAGGTGAATAAAAGAAAATTGATTTCGTTTCAGAGCGCACCACTGCGCTTGATAATAAAATTAGTTCTCGATCGTTTGATGTTTAGCGATTTTTTTTTACGAACTTTCCTGTGAGCTGATGCGTACGCGTGAATGTTTTTTTTTGTACGTGGTGTGATACATTTTTTTATACCCCCGCGCAAAAATATGGAAAAAAGGATATTTTTAAAACGTTGGGCCACACAGGTCAACTACCACCTCTTCAAAGGTCTTCTCACTTTGGACGCTAAAAAAGGCTATTTTCGTGAATTTTTTTAAAAGGCTTATATTACAGATATTTATATCAAAGTTGTTACACTTAATAAATACACTTTCGAAATACATCAAAAAAATATTTATTTATTTAAATCGCTATTCATAGACGAAAATGGTAGTTAAAAAAATGTCCTAAAAAAATTGTAGGTCTGCGCCGTTGATGAAATCTCGGAGATGGATCATCCGAAACAAAAAAATCAAACGGTTTTAAATTAAGTATGTTAATGGCTATAGCGCATATCATACGATTTTTTATATATGCAAAAATAATAAAATGGAGGACATTTTTCGAAAAAAACGTTTTTATTCACCGTTTTTGGCAAAAAAATTAGTGGATATTAAAATTTTTGAAAATCCTTGATATGCGCTATAGCTATATTTGTAAAGAATATGTGGTTAAAATTTCATAAGGATCGGTTCAGTAGTTTCGAAGATTTTATCAAGAAGCCGTCGAAAAACGTTGTTTCGAGAAAAACTCTTTAAAGTTCGTTTGGGTTACATAAATATATTTAAAAAAAATTTAAATGCATTTCGAAAGTGTATTTATTAAGTGTAACAACTTTTATATTAATACCTATAACATAAACTTATCAAAAAAATCATGAAAATAGCCTTTTTTAGCGTCTAAAGTGAGAAGACCCCTTAAAACATCACTTTCGGGTATAGGAAAAATTCATGCAAATTTTCAGCTCCCTAACTCCAGTCCAAGTTGCAGCGCGAGACAATTTCGTCCCGTTCGAATTGCGCAAGAAATTTCCTCGTGAATTACGTTCGAATTACGCAAAAAATTTCCTCGTGAATTACGTTCCAATTACGCAAGACATTTCCTCGTGACATTCAAATTCGAGTAATTCAACAACTCATTTATAATTCGGAGAGCCAGTTAAAGATTTTCATAGGTGACTTTTTATTAAAAAAAACTTTCCCCGATAATATTGATTTTATTTTTTCTACGCTCATGGCGGCTATTAGCAATGCATGCATTGCGAAAATGAAGTAGTCTTCTTTGGATAGCGGCAATTGCTCAAAAACAATCATGTGTCGATTAAAAAAAAATCATTTTGAATTTGTCAGGTTTTTTTGAACATACCTGTAAAACATCAATTCATGAATTATTCTATTCAATGTATTTATAGATATATCGATTTAAAAAAGTCTTTTCGCATTTGTAAGGCTTAATAATTTAGAAACTGATCTGTTAAATATTAATTCATGAATTATTCCCCGTGACGTTCAAACTTGAGTAATTCAACATCTCATTAATAGTTCTCAGACCCAATTAAAGATTTTCATACGCGACTGTTACAGAAACCTTTTTCAATTATATTGATTTCATTTTTTCTACCCTTATGACAGCTATTATAAGTGCATGCAGTCCAAAAATAAAATGTCATTTATTAAATAGCTACAATTGCTCGGAAAGAGTGATTTGTATATTTGAACGAAATCGCTCTGAATTAGTAATAGTTGGAAACTTTTAAACAAATTTGTCAAATATTAATTCCTGAATCATTCTAGTTTAAGATAAAGGGCGAAATTTCCGTGCAAATAAAAAAGTCATATGATCCAATGCCACACTTACAATTAGACGTGAATCAGACAGCCCCAATTTGGCATGATTTTGCTCCATACATCAGGTATTCTTTTCACGAACTCGAATATTTAAAAATTAACTGATTTTCATTTATAACGGAGTAAAAATACAACCTAGTATACTGGAAACATTTTAAACCAAGTTAGCGGACTTAAATAAATTTCGACTTTAAAAATCGTCTAATTTGTAAGGCATTTTATGGATATGCTGGCCACATTTCTATCTTATGATCTATGTACTAAATAACTCAAGATATCTGATATGAACTTATCAACGTATGTGAACAATTGTAATGATTCCGCACTGACGATAAAAACAGGTTGTCACAAAATGTTTAAAATATTAATGATAAAACATAGAAAAATGTGATTAGCAGACGAATTTTCGCAATTGCGAGTTCCAGAAAAAATGTTAAAAAGTCTGAATCTACAAATGCATACAACGTTTTTATTCCCGTCTATCGTTGGGTACGATAATTGATTGTGGCTTATTTTCATTAAGCGCCACTGTAATTTACTAATGATTCAAAAGGGCCAATATACGAACGTTCTGTCTTTTTTTATCGACAGACCCTCACATATACAGGGTGTTAGAAAGGTAGATGTAAAGCCTTAAGGAGGTTTACTGCAAAGCCTTAAGGGGACCAGCTCGTTAGGAACATATCTAACCTAGGTTACCTTAGTCCAAAATCTAAGGATTTCGAGTTATCATAGTGAGTATGATTTTCGGTAAATTTCCCCAAATCAGGTACTAACTCGTTTACCTCTCGTGTTAATGATTTCTTAAAAATAGCATTAACATAAGAGGTATTTTAATTTTTTGACAAGTTTTTCATCATTCAACACGTCCCATTTAGTTAGTTGTGTGGATACAGATGATTGTATTCGTGCTTGTCGATTTAATACACATTAAGGGCTATACCAGTGGGAACGCTTAACATTTGGGTGATTTTCGGGAGTTTTTTGGAAGAAAAGTACTCAATTAAATGTTTTGGAAAATTAAAAATATATTTGCCTATATTTGACCTATATTAGATAATTTTTTCATAGAAAAATATTGAGATTCCAGCGACTTATGCGTTGACTTCGGAGGGGCCAAAAAAAATTCCTCCACTGCTGACATGATTCCGGCCGATTGAGTAGCTAAAACCGAAAAAGGAAAAAATGTTGTTAAACTGGAAGGTATTTCCCGTACAATGACGTAGGATTTTCGGAAAATATTAAAATCTAACAAAATGGCGTAGTTATGAAAAAAAGTCTGTTTTCATGCCTATAAAATGGTCATTTTTTTCAATGCCAAATCGTTCATTTTCATCCAATCAAAAATATTCTACGTCATTGTAGAGCAAATATATTTAAGAGTACTCAGTTCAAATTTCAAGTCAATCGGATAATTGCTCTTTGAGTTACGATGTCAGCAAATTTTAAAAATGTCACTTCGAGAAAACGCTTTTAAAAATGTAACTATTGATGTTTGCAAGATAAAATTAAATTTACCATAAAAACTGCTAATCAGGTATACCTGGCTCATCCAATGAACTGTCGAAAAAGGCAAAAAAAAATCTTTTTTTTAACCCTTAGTAGTCACACTTAGCGAGAATCACGTTATAGTCATGCTGGGTCCATGGGACCCAGGCGTTTTTACATTGTTATAAATAATGAAATAATGCATTGAGCGATGTGATAAAAAATAGTGAGGTATAATTTGAACCTTGTTTAATACAAGGATATTGGTTAGAATTTAAAAAGTAAGTTTTAAATATGCAAAAAAAATTATGCAAAAAAAAACGTGAAAAATGACTTTTTTTTACAAAAATTGCTGTATCTCTTGTAATTATTGACAGAAAAAAATTTAAAAACTGGTATTATAGTCTGGAAACAATGTACTTTGAAATAGACATAGTGGTTTCTGTGGACTTTTCAAAAAGTATATTTATTTTATCCAACGCAGATGCGATTTAGAAGGAAAGAATGACACGCTTACGTATATAAAAAAATGTATGTTTTATTGGAAAAAAAAGTTGTACGGCATCGAAATAATTTGTTTGGATCCCGTGGACCCAGTGTGACTATTAAGGGTTAAGTGTCACACTGGCGCCTTAAGGGTCGCACAGGTGATTATTAGTGGTTAAGTGTCACACTGGCGCTTTAAGGGTCACACTGGTGACTATTAAGGGTTAAGTGTCACACTGGCCCCTTAAGCTAAGACGCAAATCAGTTTTTATTCACAATTATTGTCTGTTTGAACATTATGAACGAGTTAGTACCTAATTTTGGGAAATTTTCCACAAATCATAGTTACTATGATAACTCAAAATCCGTAGACTTTGACCTAAGGTAACCTAGATTAGATATGTTCTTAACGAGGTAACCCATTACCCCCTTAAGGCTTTCCATCGATCTTTTTAAGAACCTGTATATATATAGGGTATTCCAGTTCAACTCAGCTATCACAGTTTGGAGTGCAGAAGACTACTTTTTCGATCTTGTGATTTTAAAAAACTTTAAAAATTCTTCTAATTAAAATTCTATTCGTCTGTGATGTACAGTGGACCGAAAAAGTTTTTTCTGAATTCCAAACTGCCGAATAATCATCCCCAAAATCGAAATTTCACAAAAAAATACTAAATATCGTAAGCACAAGTTGGGCTTTAGTGACAACTGCACAAAACAGGTCTAAAAAGTATCAACATTTTTTCAAGATTTCAACATGGTCCGATTTGACTTTTTGATTTTTCGCAGCCGCAGAAGAGCGAGGCGCAGGGGGGAAAAAGTTGAAAAAAATCAGGTGTTTTTTCTGACCCCAGGAGTGAAGTTTTCCACTATGAAAATGTATGATACAATCAACGATGGCGAAGGAAATAGCTGTCTGATTGTAAATTGAGCCGGAACACCCTATATATACGTATATCCATGTACTTATGTACGTATGTATTTGAAAACATACCCCCACCCACGCATGTATATTCCAGCTGCGAATCGCGAGTTCGTCGAGCGAGACACCAAAGAGGCGAGAGCCAAAGTGTCAGTCGAAAGCTGCGGCGTCACCTGTTGCTAGCAATTAAACAAGGTGGTCCTGCTCACCCATACAGCCGCGTTGCCCTCCTCCTCACCGCGGGGGGCCATAAAGCATCACCGATACCACTGTAAGCCAGAGCTTGCATCGTGACTGCACGCACAGAATCGTATTGGGTGGCGTCGCTTATACTTCCAGCTTACGTCTCCATGCGGCCTCGAATTGTGCTCGCTCGTGGAAACTCGGCTAAAATCGTCCATCACCAATGGCAAATTCGAGCACCGACTATCCCAGAGATGCTTGTCTATCGCTGTGAATGCTTTGCACCAAGCGAGTGTGCGTATTCAGTCGCAAAGCCTTCGCGTTAATGATAACGCGATACCAAAGGGCACAGGGCTACGTAAATGTTGCATCCACGAGTTCGTTGTACGAACATCACAATCGCCATAAATCCGTCGTAATCCGGGGATCGGTTTATAATTAGATCTTGTCTGCCCGAGGTTAACAATATATTTCTGTAAACGTCTACAGCCTCTCGAATGCCCGATTGACCTCGTGCCATTTACGTCGCGCTACTGAAATTCAAAAGCTCCAATGGATCTCCATTTCTTATCGTGCATTTTACGAACTTATCAGATGGTTTACTGGTTATTAGGGAGGTTAAAAAAATCGACTTTTTTATCAACGGAAAATTGAAGTATATTAAGAAAAAGAAAGTTCTGCACAATTTGAGGATTTTAAACAATTTTTTACTTAGTGCTCAAACGCCTTTTTCATGTTCGTTTTCATGATTATCGGAGTATTGATTTTTTTGTCTCGATGCAGAAAGTGTTAGTGCGCGATTCAATGTAAGTCTTGATTTAACTTTTTCTGTGACAATACACAATTTTTATTGAAATATTTTTTTTTACCATAAACAATTTGTATTTGCAGCTTATGAATTAAGGGGCCAGTGCACTTTGAAAATTTCAAAAAATCGAAAGCAAGCAAGACTTGAAGAAATCGACGATGATGAGCAATCAGAAGGAATTATGTACGGTGCAGGAATTGCCGATTGAGTTTAAGTAAGAGTTTTTCATAGTATAAACTTCACACGCGGTTTTCTCGAAACAACGTTTTCAAAATCTAGCTCCACTGTACCTCTAAAACTCATAAACCGATTCGCTTGAAATTTGAACCACATATTGTAGACATGATTCACAACAAGATAACCCTCGATGGTTTTAAAATTTTGATTTTTACTCTTTTTTTGCAAAAAACTGCGAAAAAACCCGTTTTTAAAATACTTTTTTCGTTTTTCATCTGTCATTTTTTTATTTTTTGATAAAACTTTATATCCGAGGGTCATTTTGTAGCTGGTGTCATACTGAATCTAGTGGACTTTGATTTTTTTGTTTCAGACAAGCCGTTGCCGTGTTGTGATGGAGCTACCTAGCCCACCTATTTTTGAGGCGTTACGTCAAAATATAGTTTTTGCACTTAAAAATAAAAATAAATGCATTAAACATTTTTCCAACGGATTTCAAGACTTTATTTATCAACTTTTATATTCATATATTTTATGAAATTCTCAAAAAATCGCGAAAATAGCCTTTTTCGTGGCCCCAAAGTGGACTGGCCCCTTAATATATGTAATTAATCGTAAAAATAAAAATGTAAAAAATGATTGCGGGTTTGGACGATAGTGAAAGTACCGAAATTTATCTGATTGAATCGGAAATCGAAGAATTTGTGGAGCGAAAATTACCACGAATAGAGAAGCATTAAGTCTGTTCTTTCACCATCATAATACTCTTAAATTGTCTGTTCGAGAGAGTACACAAAACGTTATCGACAAAATAACTAATATTTGGAGCGAAACTGGAATGGAATTTCTCAATCTTGCATCAATTTCAAGAGGTTACAAAAATTACGATTGGAGTGGGCAGCATTGAAAAAACATTATTTACGGAAAAATTAAACTCAATCGTTCAACGAAAATCTCTTTCAACATAAGTTGGATAAATTATTTGAATTATATTATTATGATGTCTCGTAGCGGGGAAAAAAAATTTATGAATAATCGAAAGAAAAAAAATTGAAGGTTGTTTGAGCAGTACTTAAACAAATGTTAAGACCTCTCAAAGTTTGTATGGATGATTTTTTCATAACGTAGTGACATGTTCCGTTGAACACCGCGAAAAAGAATAATAATTTTGTTTGAACCACACTAGTGGTCATGTCTAATTGTCGGTGTCGAAAATTATTTTTTTACAAGGTTTTGTTCAGCTTGCTTCGTTCGTATCGTGAAGCTGGTCTGATGATGGAAGTGGGAGGTGGGCAGGACAACTCCTTAATAGCATGTACTAGGACGGTCGAGTTTGTGCCCATTTGTTTTGTTATTATGAGCACAATTCATTATACATGGTGACGAGAGTCTGATGATGGAGGTGGCAGGTGGACACTGGAACTCCATAATGACATATGTTAGGACAGTCGAGTTCGTGTTCATTTGTTTTGTTATCATGAGCACTTTTCATTACACATGATAACGCGAGTCTGATAATGGTGGTGGGAGGTGGGAATTGAAATTTCCTAATGGCAAATGGTAGGACAATCGAGTTTGGGCTCATTAACTTTGTTGACTTGAGCACTATTTATAATTACACTATTATAAAGTTTCTCGCGAAATCTTCATGACCTAAGGCATGGTTTTTTATTACGCCGATTTCTGAATGGCGTGGGGGTCTGACATGGCGAATAAATAAACAAATTCTAATACTAAGAATTGTAAAATAAAATAAATGTAAAAAATCTTTTTAAAAACAAGCTTTTTTTAAATAAACTATTGAGCTAAAAAGTAAAAAATAATATTTAGTGTATGAAGTTAAATAATAGAGCTACACAAGAACCCTATCCTTGGTCATTGGTCAAAGGCGCCGGTAGTACATACTTAATAAAACTTACATAAACATAGAGCGTTAAAAAAATGTAATATTTTCTTGAAAGCTTGCGGCGTGAAACGTCTTTACACTTGAAATGAAACCTCAAGCATTTAAGAAAATATTTCAAAATTCAAAAGTTCTATATTTATGTAAGTTTTATTAAGTATGTACTGCCTTCGCCTTTGATCAGTGATTATAGTATACAGTAGAGCTTTACTATTTAATTTCATCCACTAAACGTCATTTTTTATTTTTTATTCAATAGCTTATGAATAAAAGCTTGTTTTTAGAAAGATTTTTTTTTTCAAAACCAATATATTTTGACAGTATATCATCTGATAAGTATTCCCTGAAAATTTCAAGATTATCGAATAAAAATTGACAGATTTTTAGGCTGTGATGTTGATGCCCGTCGGAACTCTCAGAGCTTCGTTCGAAATTTTAGACCCTTTTTTTTCTCGAAAAGACGTTTTCAAAGTCGGCGAGAAAAATATGTCAAAAACTACTGTAACGATCTTTCTGAAATTTATAGAGCTTTTTCTTGATGTAAAAATATAGTATTTTATCAAAGGATTTGTTTTTTCGATGTATACCCTCGATTCGATGAACGAAAAATGCCATTTTTTTTTCTCAAAAATCAAAACTCTTACTTTGAACACGCGCCATTTTTTCTAAATTCGATATTTCGGAAACTCCTTCGATTAATCATATCCTAACATACTTCGATCACCTAACATACCAACGACGTCTGTTTGATTTTTTTTATATTAGATAACCTGGTTTGGAAGGGCATTGCTCCCTGAAAAAGGCGTTTTCGAGGGGTGCTTCCCGGAGGTCGGCAGTAAATCGATTGCAATTAAATATTTTTACACAAAAAAGTTACACAGTTTTCTTCAGATGATACTTTTTAAAATAACTCATTTTTGTAGAAATTCACCATCACGATTTTTTATTAAAAAATCCCAAAAATTAGCTATTTTCGACTGTTACAACTAGGCATAGCCCGTCAATGAAGTACGAAGTGAATTTCCGTTATCGTAGTCGTAATCCGGTTGCTGTTCAATGATCAGTGATGGAGTATTTATTTGGGTATCCGGCAGACCAGACTATTCATCACATATTGATAACGTTATTTCGGTTTGGCCAAAGATATTTTTGAGGTACAGTCGAACCTCGATATAACGAATCTCTAGGGAAGTTCGTGATGTCGAATTTTCGTTATATTGAGGTTTCGTTATGGCGAGATCATGTTCCTTTAAAAATGTTCTTTAAAAAATATATACGACTACTATAAATAGAGGGATATTTTTTAAAGACAGAAAGCTTAAAATTAGAGAAATTTTTACAAGCAATTAGCGATCAGAGCATAATGTATATTATTATGTCGTTGTATCGTATCAAGTTTTCCAGTGTCAATCGCAAGGAAATGGACAAATCTTCGTCATATAGAGGATTTCGTTATATCGAGGTTCGACTGTAGTACATATGGACTACCTGATCGGGAGATAGCTTTGCCATGAATATGTTATACTTTTTGTTCCTATGATTGGCTTATTGCGAAAGCCTGATGGAACTGAAGAAGATCCCATGTAGAGATTGACCGTTGGGCCTGGGACGGGCCTTCACAGTTAGCCTTTCTAGAATATTGGGCCATGAGTATTTACCAATGAGGTGCCTTTGTAGAAATGATAAGAACGGCCCGATATCGGCCAACAGAGCCAACAATTATTGGGTCAATGATGTAATTCATTGTAGTCCCGATGTTGGTGATTGCACTTGGGGCCCTCTTAAAGGGCCTATGTAGAAATTGACCCCTGGCTCTATGATGGGCCTTCACAGTTGGTCTATCTAGAAGTTAGTCTATCTAGAATATTTGGCCGTGAATTTGTTTGGGTGCGTGATAAATATTCAACTTATACCAAGATTGGCCCGAAATTGGTCCTTATGGATACATATTTCATGGAATAACCTTGAAATAAATTGTGATTTGCGTATATGACAGATTTCGAAATTGGCATATTTTACTTACTTATATTGGATATTTACAAATGCCAATAATAGGCCAAGACTTGATTACAAAAACTGAACTACAAAATATAGACGATTAATATATGACGTACCAGTTATTTGCCTATTCTGGCACAATATACAGATAATGAATAACCCAAGGCTTAAATAAAATAAAAGCAGGTATGGTCTGACCCTGATATGGTTTAACTATGGGCCGATATTGTGTCGGTTTTCAAGTTAGAACGAGACAATAATGATCCAATGTAATAGCCAGTATTTTCGGATTGCCAGCTTTAGGATTGGCAAATTAGGTTTAACTATAACTGCTATTTAGTGGTTTTGAAAGATGGGCCAGGATAATTTTTAGTAATGGGCCGATATTGTGCCGGTTCTCAATTTACAACGGAACAATAATGGGCAATTACAACAAGTAATTTCTTGTATTTTAGCATTACCAGTTTTTATATTGGCAAATATAGTTCAACCAACACGGCTATTTATTGGTTTTAAACGATGGGCCGATATTGTGCCGGTTTTCAATTTATAACGGAACAATATTGGGCCAATGGAATTGTCAGTATGTTAGTATCCCCAGTTTTTAAATTGGCAAATTTAGTTTAACTATAACGGCTGTTTATTAGTTTTTAAAGATGGGCCAGGACAGGCTTTAGGGATGGGCCGATATTGTGCCAGTTTTCAGTTCAGAGCGGAACAGTAATGGGCCAATATAATTTCTCTTTTGTTGGCTCATATGATGGTCCCCATATTGGCCTGATCGTAACATTGGGCAACTCATGGCAACCTCTACATGGGGTGGGTCGCGAGGCCTCCATTAGAAACTGAGCAGTCAGTTTTGCTCGAGTTTTTGAACACACGCCTGTCTGCATTATCCCGATATCGAAAACTAGGCAATGACTCAATAGTCAACTTGCCCCTATTGCCTAAAGATCTAACTGGAATAACTTTGGAATTGATAAAAGCGACTTGAGTCAAACCCAAACTGGACTCACAATCAGATCTTTTCAAAGTTACAGAAATGCATTAGACCTGGACGTTGCTTTGCTTTGGCTAAAATATTCCTATGTTTAAGGGGTCTTCTCACTTTAGATGCTAAAAAGGCTATTTTCATGATTTTTTTTAAAGGGTTATATTTAGAGCTACCACTTTTTCGCCTGTTCGGACTACCCGAACTATCCGGTCTTGACGAACTCGATACTTCAAACCCGTCCAGCCGGATTATTCGAATAGTTCGAGTACTCGAATACTAATAATATCCGAACTACTCGAACAATTCGAATAGTCCGAGTACTCGGATACCCATTTATTCGAACTGACCGGACTGTTCGGATAGTTCAAGTATTCGGGTAGTTCGAGTGTTTATTACCCATTACAGTGTAATGGGTAATGGCATTTTTTTACATTACAAAATCCAATGTAATGAGTAATGGAATTTTTACATTACTTTTTCGCGTTGACAGAGAGAGAGAGAGAGAGAGAGAGAGAGAGAGAGAGAGAGAGAGAGAGAGAGAGAGAGAGAGAGAGAGAGAGAGAGAGAGAGAGAGAGAGAGAGAGGAGGAGGAGGAGGAGGAGGATGGATGGATGGATGGATGGATGGATGGATGGATGGATGGATGGATGGATGGATGGATGGATGGATGGATGGATGGATGGATGGATGGATGGATGGATGGATGGATGGATGGATGGATGGATGGATGGATGGATGGATGGATGGATGGATGGATGGATGGATGGATGGATGGATGGATGGATGGATGGATGGATGGATGGATGGATGGATGGATGGATGGATGGATGGATGGATGGATGGATGGATGGATGGATGGATGGATGGATGGATGGATGGATG